>JANITX010000002.1:65289497-65300819 GCA_027564395.1 Erythroxylum ulei
TGCCTTGTGCTTCATCCATCTGACTTGTATCTTCATTACTTTGATCCATACATTGTTGAATTATGCTTAGGATCATCATCTTCAATTTCCATTTGCTCCTAACCTTCGGTTTTCCCTTGAACTTCTTCTTTTTTCTCACTTTCACTGTCATTGCTAGCTCCTCTACCATTTTCATTACAGCAGGCTGCTCAAGACAAGTTAATTCAACATCCATAAGAATCTCAGAGTTTCTATATAAAAGAGGAAAAATGATTCTCGTTAATTCTTCATATCAATTCCTTAGTTAATGTCCAACAAACAAATATCGATCGAAATCCATCTGTATATAGTTCACAACGTAAATTTTGCACTTTTTATGAGTCTGAGCTTTAAATCTGTCAATTCAGATGGGCTTTGACTTCCAAGAATAAAGGATTTATTTATAAAATTCCAGGTTTGCCTGTTCAGCAATAGAATCTTAGACCAACTTCATGTTTAATTCAAATAAGCTGGTTACTTTTGAGAAAAAGAATTTTTAAGTCTGATTGAATTCAATTCAATTTCATTCTTTTCCCAATGATAAGGACCAGAAACAACTTGATTGGAAGATAGAAGTGTTCAAAGGAAAATTCCCAATGCTGATCATTGCAAGTGCTGTATTTTTTTTAAATCCCAAATGATAAAATCTAATATGTTATCAACTTATTTGCTTTACTCTTCACATGGCCACAATAAGAGAGTGAACTGTTAAGCATGCGAAATTTATATATGCCTAATCCAAAAACGTATAGTTGGTTAGTGATAATGTTTATGAGAGAAATTTCAAGAAGGAAATTAATTAAGATTTTGTATTCCATTAGCTTCGTGATCAAAATAATTAGAAATATTACATATAGAACTTCGAAGACATTATCACAAAAATTAGTTGACTCTATTCCATGTAGGATTCATTACATTTAGGTCATGTTCATTTTATGTAATCATTTTGTGTTGAACTATGTTGTACTGAACTATGTAGATTGTGTTCATTTATGATGCCAAGCTTAATATTGTTCATTTTATCAGCAAATATGTTAAATACATTTTTTTGACAATTTTACTTGAGTATGATAATTTGGATTTCAATCGTCAAACAAATGATGACAGAGAACATATATGATCTTTTTATTCGTAGGCAATTGAAATATGATTATTCATTATTTATATGTATAACATGGCATTGACATACATTTATGCTATTTCTTTCTTCCTATAGAAACTTAGTGTTTCAATTATGGCAAGTGCATCAAAGAATATTGTTGATAAACTCAATAAGGGTGCAAAAGTAAATGGCAATAATTATGAAATCTAGAGCATGAAATCCAACATGTACTGAAAGAGCAAGAGGTTATAGAACCATTAAACATAACCATGGACATTACTGAAAAAGGCTATAAAACCCAACACAAAAGGGATTGTAATGCTTATGAAATATGGAGGAAGAAGAACTAGTTATCTAATATTATGTTTATTTACATGAACTAGTAGTTCCAATAATGATGTAATTTTGTGGAACGCTAGACTATATCACATTGGTTAAAATTGAATAAATTGACTACCTAAAAAAGGTCTTTTAAGTGATTTATATCAAGTGGATTTACCTATTTGTGAATATTATTTAACCGATAAAATGGCAAGAAAGTCATTTGAAAATGGAACACAAGCTTCCTATGCTTTGTAATTAATTCATTATGTCAGATGTGGTCGAATGAATGTGAGGGCAAAACGTGGGACTACTCAATATGGTCAAGTATACTTAATTTCTCTAAAATCTAAAGCATTAAATTGTTTCAGAAATTATATATTTTGGTTAAGGATTAATTAAATAAGAAAATAAAAGCACTTAGACTGATTAAGGACCAGAATACTTGTTTGATAAGTTCAAGATGTTATGCAATGAAAAAGAAATAGAAAGACAATTAACTATTCCTTAAACCCCACATTAAAATGGTATTATGAAAAGATGTAATAGAAACCTACAAGAAATGGTTAGGTCTTAGCTGGCACAAGTAAATTTACTAATCACCTATTGGAGTGATGCATTGCTTACAGCGACTTATATACTTAATCGAGCACCCACAAAATTAGTTATGAACATTATTTATGAGTTGTGGATAGGTAGAATGTAACATCCTGTTACCCATGTTAAGGCTAAAATAGTGTTTATAAGAGGTTAATGAGAAATTAGAAAGGTTATTTTATGCTTATACATAATATGGCATACACATATACAAGAATATTGATTTTTGAACACATTTAAATGATTGTACATGCATTCATTGACTTTTTCGGGTATAAGTGATTTTAATGCGATTAAAATGTGAATTGGGGATTATTTGTCTTGAAAATTAAATTGGTGTGTATTAAAATTGATTTAGCAATTTTGTGATATTTCGGATATTTTGAAATTTTGGGGTATTTTGGACTAGGAAAAATGTAAAAATAAGAAACAAATGGATCAATTATTACGTGGCAAGTGGACCAATAATTAGGAGACATATGGACTGATTAATTGGTGACATATGGCAACTGAAAGTGCGGATAAATGATAGCATATTAGGTTGATACATGGCATACCTGCCTTAAGACAAATGCCTTGGCCAAATTATGATACCTAGCATCTAGCAAAGAAAGTTGCAGCAAGGATAGTTCTGCAGTTTTCTCTTTTGTTCTTCACCTTCTCCACCGAAATTGCATCCATCTTCTCTCTGAATTGTGGTTAAACTCTAGTTCAAATTACTATAGAAAAGTTAGATTTTAATTCCTCACAAAATAGCCAAAAAAAACCGGTTCAACTTAGTCTTCATATTGTTGTCCAAAAATCAACCTATTTTCACCTTGAGTTTGTGATGAATCATGTATGAATGGAGGATTCGATAATCTGAAGTTGTGAGCTGCAATTGGAAGCTTAAAAAGTAGGTAGCAAACCTAATCTTTATGGTTTGTTTGAATTGGACTGAAATGCATTTGATATTGGTGAAGAAGAATTGCCGGAATATGTTAGTTATAGTGTTTTCTTTGAACATCCTTTGTTCTTTTTGTTATAACTTCTTCTTTTAACATCCAAATGACATAAGACCTGAACCAATAGACTCATAACACATTGTTCTTCATCTCCAACAAAATTTATGAACATCTGAATGCATTTAGAAAAGATTGAGTGATAAATTTAGGATGAAAATGGTGAGTGTGCTAGAATATTGTTATTGGAATGATTTCATTGATCATACTTTGATATTTTAGCTATATTTTGATCTATAGATTTCCAAATAAGATGATTCTTGATTTAAATTGAACTAGAGACATTTGGATATAATTTTTAACAAAAATTGAATTTGAATTCTGTCCTTAAGGGTCTTGAAATTTAGCTTGAACTTGAGTTTTGGTTTAGGCTGTAGCACTACTCGAGACAATAATCATATCCTATTGTTGTCGAATAAACTGTATTAATATAGGCCGAATAAGATAAAGTTGTCTTCATAAAAGTTGTAAATTATTCTCTTAGCTTTTAATTGGTATAAAATTTGTAACTTTTGGATACTGGAATTGAGAGATATGAGTTATACAACTTTGAGTGCATGATCATGCACTAGCCAAAATTTCAAATGTACTCAATCTGTAGTATATTAAGTATAATTTTTTGAATACTGAATCAAATTGTTTGATCTTTGTATCATTAGAAACTTAAGACATGGGAGAACAATTTTCTAGAAGGAAGTGTTATCAACTTACTTCCCTTTCCAGATGAGAATAATTATGCAAAGTGAACCCGAAAGTATGTTTTTAGGCAAATCTGGATTTATCAATTGAGTATTGATATATGATTGAATATTGTGACAAGAATAATGATAAGGAACCTGGAATTGTCTTGGGTATGCATTGTATGTATTCTATATACATATATGTGTATAATTGAGTACGTCTATCATTGTGCAAAATAGTGATAAGTGTATGTATTGTATGATATAAAGTAGCACATTGAGCGCCACCATCCAGACATTGCCGGGACTTCAAGGCAATAGCTATCTAGAGCGTACGGTGAGTAACCTAGACGGTCTCACTTACTATATGTCTATTATATATTATATTCTGAATATGGATTGTTTGTATTGATTCCGGACATGAAGGTTTGAAGATTCTGATTTATGAATGTGATATTGAAGTGTTCCTTGAATGTGAATTTGGTGAAATTATGTTCTGAATGTGGATTGTTTGTACTGATTCTGGACATGAAGGTCCGAAGATTCTAACTTATGAATATGATATTGAAGTGTTCCTTGAATGTGAATTTGGTGAAATAAATGTTTCTCAACATGTTTGTTGAATACCGGACTAAGGTCCGATGATAAATGGAAATGGGACTATAAATGTGTTTAAATGGGATTATGAATGGGAATGTTTGAAACAATGAATGATTGAATATGAATATGATGCATTTCATACAAAAATGCATGATCAGATAATGATAGTTGTGACATGAGTAGCCACCAAATATGAGCTTAAAACTCCGGAATGTGATATAGAGCCAAAGGCTCGATATGTACAATGAGCCCTGTATCCGCAACGGGTAAGGGACAGTATCAATGAGTCTGGCATCCACAATGGATACGGGACAGTTTAGGCACTCGGTCACAATAACGTAATAATTGAAAGTGGGTCACATGAACATTGCATATACACTTATTGAGTGTCTTTCACTGATTGAATTATAATGTGGCCTCGTATTTGTATGAAAATGGGTATGTAAAGTGAATGATATGTGGTGTAATTTGCTAAATGAAAAGATGTGAAATTAACTGCTTATATGATTTGTTATGTGGTATGAATTAGGTGAACCATCGAGGATGGTTACATCACTGAGTTCGCAAAACTCATCAAAATTGCAACGTTGATTTTTTTAGGTTCGATAGAGGACACTAGTGAAAGGGAGATGTTACAAGAAGATTAATTCTTGTACTTTTGTGAGGAAATAGCTCAAAGGTCGGTCAGCTGAGACTGAAGGATTAGATAGAAGTTTTTATAAAATTCCTCATGTAATGTACTTAGTTTTAATACTGTATATATTAAGATGGTTTGTAAAGCTACAATGTAAGTTTGGTTTTTACGAAATGAAATGAGGAATGCAGTTTGGTTTTAAAATTTGGTGACTTTTATGTATAATAGAAGATGCCATGATTAAGATGGATACGTGTTTGCTCCAATATGCTATTATTATATGTTATTGGCCATTATCATGTATTCATCACCCAACTACCTCCATATAATTAATCTTATATCCAATAAATACCTATTAAGCTACCCTTGACTAAAATAAGTCACAAGTAGTTACAAAAATATAATAATCCCTCTATGAGATATTTTGGTGATCTCAAATTAAATGATCACTTATACAATTATCATAATAAGAATTTTTATAGACATACAAGTAATGTTCCAAATGGATTTCTAATGTGGGGTCAGTTTAGTGAACTTGTTTTCTAATAACCACCCACATGTTTGTTTAAGTATCTATATACTTTAGTCTATGAGATCAATAACTTCATTTATAAGGAAGAAATAAAATGTGTGCTAGTCTTTATAGGCTCTCTGAATGTCCAGTTCTAATAAAATAATGACTAGAAAAAATTTATGGATAATACATATATGAATCTCATTATTATGATCTCATTATAATTTTATTTGCAATGTATAATTATCTCATGGAATATATCATATACATTTGAATATGTATGAGATAAAGAATACCTTTAAATAATTATATTACTAAACTACAAAATTATAACTAATTGATTGATTATAAAGCATAAACCAACAATCTCTTACTTGCACTAAGTCAATCGTTCAAGTATCTTATGTCATATCACCATATGATAATCATGCTACTGTTGAGATAGTAGTTAGTGAGAGAATTCTATAACATTTTCTATAGCACTTGCTTAAATCATATAATTTTCATATTAATTATCATCATAATTAATAGAAAATGCTTAACTACATACTTGATCTTTGAAGAGTCTTTAGCTCCTTTTGCAGACCTAATGATTCTAATGTCTACAATACATTAATGTTTGAACAATAATGAACTTCTTAATCGAAATAATCATTTTCACTATATGAAAAATGTTTTATGGCTTGGTTAGCAATTAATACTATATTGGAACCTTTCTAATATTAATATAATATTATTTTAAGTAAAAATATACCTTAATTATGATTTACTTCTTAAGTTAATATTCTTATAACCTTGAAATCAATCAACTGATACATAGAATAATGAATATCTTTACTATTTCACAAGTATGAGATATCTCAAATAGTAAAAACCTTTAGTAAATTATATATTTACTTGGAATACTACATCTATCTTTATCGATCTAATTCTCAAAATTAAGTTGTTAAATTTTCATATCTAATAATAGATATTCTTAGACAAACATATATTAAACATTTAAAAATATACATTTTTGTTCTCTATGAGGAGTATGTCTCTACATACAGACAACTATACTCTTACCAGCCTTCCTGCGTACATGGTAAATTCACAACCATCTCTAAAATAAACTCTTTGAATTCCTCATGATAATGAATCTTTCAACGTCTTATAGCCTTTCAATTATACATCAAATGTATTAATAAAGGCATTAGCTCTAATTGGATGTATTATTATAAGATTATTATAAGAAACCTTTCAAAATTTATCTTGCTCCCACTATTTATCGTGAGAACCATTCTCCTATAAGTATTCATTGAAACAAACAATTTTATTCAATGGGGTCTGCAAAATTATATCCAACTTTTAGATTTCCCAAAACCTTTAATTATTCGATTTAGTTCTAAACTTTTTGGATAATATATGCTTTAATTAAGCATTATATTCCAAAATCTTTAACTTTGACTCTTTCAAAGTTTTAGTGTTACATATCTAATATGAAACCTTACTAAATGATTTAATTAGAATTCTTGTAGGTAAATTGTAGTACTAGGCTTAGCTATAAACAAATAAATATTGCATCATATAATATCTAGTACTGCATTTTTATCCTTACACAAATCTATACTATTATGAAATTTAGTTATGAAGGTGTTTACTAGAGAATCTCGTTCCTTATAGATAATAAAAAGAATTAAATACTATCATATTGATCTCATCAAAGTGATTCAATATTGTCAATGCTTAATTTCTAC
This sequence comes from Erythroxylum ulei, assembly GCA_027564395.1. Taxonomy (NCBI): domain Eukaryota; kingdom Viridiplantae; phylum Streptophyta; class Magnoliopsida; order Malpighiales; family Erythroxylaceae; genus Erythroxylum; species Erythroxylum ulei. The sequence continues at coordinate 65,296,701 of JANITX010000002.1, forward strand.
TCAGATTTAAACAATTTGAATTTTTAAAATTTTAAATCATTATTTAATTTTATAAATATGACTATTTCATATAAATTAATTATTAAATTTAATAAAATACAAGTATTATGTTATAAAGGAAATAACCTATGTATATAAGTGTATAGAAATGAAAATTGGGAATAAAATTTAAATAAGATAAATTCTAGCTTTAGATTTATTTTCTTACTAAAAAAGTGTTATGATATTATAGAAAAGTAAGAAAAAAAAACATATATGGCCGTATCCACAATGAAAGTTGAATTTGTAGCATTTTCAATAGTAGTATAAGAAGTTGTGTGATTTAGAGAATTCTTGGTTAATTGAGGAGTCACTAAGAGTAAGATCGATCTAGTAATAATCAACTGTAATAGTCAAGTAGCAATCATGTATGAAAAAAAACCTTAAATTTCATTATAAAACTTATCATATGTATACTAAGGACAATTATATGAAAGATATAATTACATGAGGAGAAATAAGCAATAGGTATATACCTACACAAGATATGGTGGCAGACCTATTGGAAAAAACCTATTTCTTAAGATACATACATTAGATTTGTGAAGTCACTAGAATTATGTAGATATTGAAATATAATTGATTAACGTTTCTCCTTGTATGTTCATTCAATATATTGTCACATTTTAAATGCAGATATAAGTATACATTGTTTATTAAGTAATAAACTTTGCATACTACTTGATTCTAAAATATGTTTTCTTTATATGACATAATAAATAAGTATGTTAGATAAGTAAAAGATTAGCGCTCTCAGAAGGGCAATCACCTCTAATACTTATGATGACTAGAGTTTAGACATGTTTTAAGTTTATTTAAGGTGATAATTAAGAGTAAGAGCAAGAAACTTAAACTAAAAATTGCCAACTTAGATAATAAGTATATGGAAATTAGTTTAAAGTGATCATATGTTCACTATATCTAGCTTAAGTTTCCATATGAGAGTTCAGAAAGATGAATTTAAAATTAGACAAGTGAGCTCAGGTTAAACATTAAGTATGTTTGAACCAAAATTTGTGTATTACTATGTTAATTAAAAAAATCCTAAATGAAAAGGAGTTAATATAGTAGCACGTGACTCTTACCATGTATGTAAAAATAACCATAAAAATGAATTATTATGTGAGACCCTAGAGGCTAAATGAGCCTTATCATATACCTTTAGGAATCTTATCTAATTCTCAATAATTAAATTTAAGGTTTGCTATTTTAGAATGTTACTAGAAGATTATGTTTGATATGACCTTATGTGATATTTATCTAAAAGCAAATTAAATTTTATTCAAGAGAATTTAAAATAAAGGAAGGTTATTTTGATTGGGAAGTTACATAAGAAAAATTATATATTCAAAGGTGGCCATTGATTGTTAGTAAGAGAACTGAATACATTTATGACATATTAAAGTTAATGAGACTAAAGGAGATTAAAATACAAGATATGACTCATGATGTAGCATACTAAATTTACTTAAATTTTGATTTATTAATCGAGATGTATTATATTCTTAATATACAGATGACAATAAGCTCTCGTTGAATGTTGGTTGCATGAGTTAATGGATAAGTATGAGAATTTTCATAATGCTATTAGCTAAACCCACCATATGTGGTAGAAGATGATAAACTCTTATCTTTTGAAATGCCCACTAAAGCTTTGTAAAACTCTTATCTTTTGATGCAAATGGAATAAGATTGCATTTTTGCTCATGACTTCCTCTCAAGTTTATACATTGCATTTTTTAAGTTTGCATAAGGAAAAAGTTCGTGTTCGGAAGTCAGGGGAAGATCTGGATTAACCTAGGTTGATTTAGGCAAATGTGTCATCTAGAAAGTTGTAGGTGTTTCTTCTAGCTTTCTAACGGTTTATAGTAGGAAATTTTTGAACATCGAAGTTCAAAGTTATAGTCCTTAGAAGGGGAGATGCTTAGGAGTATCAAGTGGTATCGTCTGCAAAGACGTATTATCTGTGATGACGTCACATCGTCTGTGATGACGTCATATCGTTTGTAAGGATGTATCGTTTATAAAGACGTCATATCGTCTGTGATGAAGTCATATCGTTTGTAATGACGTCATATTGTCTGTAAGGATGTATCATCTGTAAAGACGTATAATGACGTCACATCGTCTGTGATAACGTCATATCATCTATAAGGATGTATTGTCTGTAAGGATATATCGTCTATAGAAACATATCATCTGTGATGACATTATATCGTCTGTGATGACGTCATATCATCTTAAGTTGACTCCGCTTCGTCTTAAGAGTTGCATCGTCTTAAGTTGACTCCAATTCGTCTGCCTTTTGCTTCGTCTGCTTCTTGTTATCGTCTACTCCATTTTTTAACCCTTCATATGATAGAATCTGTCTTCGAGGTTTTCATGAAAGTTGTAAATCTCGAAGTCTTCTATCAAAAAGTCATAAGATGATCTTAATCCGATATCCCATATGACAGTTATGCTAATTGCCCCAAGACAAGTGCAATATAATTAAGGTCAAAGCCCTATTCGAGTCTTTTAGCCATAACTTTGTTATGGGATCTCTACGATTCTTGTCTCTAAATAAACTAGAGGCATAGAGCCACAAATGTTCGAAACAAGTCGAAATGAAATTCCAGTTTGAGGTTTCCCAAAATCTGTTCTAAAACGGGACCCAACACTTATGGTGTCATAGCAAAAAGAGAAATCGATGATGGTTAAGGAGAGTTCATTGGAATAAGTACAGTGATTATGATCAAGAGTTAGGTTCGGAAATAGGAGAAGTGAGTTGTTTTGATGTTTGTCCTAGTGGGGGCACACCACCCTTGTGGGATACGCATTCAGATGTCACTTAGGACGTCGGGCCCGTGACTCACGAGGGCGGGGTGCCCAATATAAGTTATTAATTTAATTAATTAAATTTGTAAAATATTTACAAAGCGTCATTCCACCTTAGCCAACGATTTTCCGAATCAATACTAATCGAGAACAATGGAACATTCTCCCTAATTACTTTAGGATGATAAATCATATCTTAATCACATAATTATCTCCATATAATTCATGATATATCCAATGACGATCGACTAAATGACCCATGATTAAATAGGTCATAAGTAGTATCAAAGCATAGCAATCCCTATACAAGATAGTTTGGAATCTCAAGTCAAAGGATCACTTATAGAATCATCACAATGAGAATTTCATAGACATATGAGTAATGTTCCAAATGGATTTGTTATATCAGGTCTGTTCAGTGAGCGTGTTCTCTAACAAGCACCCACAATTTGTTTAAGTGTCTCCATACTTTAGTCTGTGAGATCGACTACTTCCTTCATAAGGAAAAATATAACATATGATAGCCTTTTTATATTTTTATTAATGCTCAGTCTTAATAGAACAATGACTAGGAAACAATTTAGGGATAATACATAAATACAATATGAATCTCATAATTATAATCTCATTATAATTTTACTTGCAATGTATATTTATCTTATGGACTTTATCTTATACATCTAAACATATACAAGATAAAGAATACCTTTAAATAATTATCACTATGACCAAACCGATTGGTTGTAAGGCATAAACCAACAATTTCTCGCTTGCACTAAGCCAATCATTTAAGTATTTTGTATCATATCACCATATGACAATTATACTACTGTTGGGATAGTGGCTTATTGAGTGAATTCTACACAATTCTCTAGAGTGAGTACTTGCTTAAATCTTACTCCATCTTAATTATAATCATAATTAAGAAAATTTTCCTAAATACATCGTTGGATATTAAATGAGACTTTAGCTCTTTTGACCTGCCCAATGCTTTAATATTCCACAGTACATTACTATCTTAAATAATGTATGGAGTTGTATCACGTCCACTAAAGAACCTATTGATTCAATTACTCATTTCCACTAATTGATAAAAGTATTATAGCTTAAGTTGTTAGCCCCGGTATTATTATTATTATTATTATTAAGCATGATTCGATTATTTTGGGGTATTGCTAGATTAATTTGTGTTAGAATTAATTAGCATACTAATGTGAGTAAGATGTTATGGTGTAGGTAAATTGAATTAAGTGACAAGGTGGA
>JANITX010000002.1:65312576-65335239 GCA_027564395.1 Erythroxylum ulei
CTAACGATTATGTATCGGAAATTATGGATTGGTTGAGGATATATATCTATAGAGATGGGACGAGAAATAGGTATGTATATGAATCTCATAATTTTGATATCATCATAATTTTATTTACAATGTATATTTATCTCATTAATTTTGTCATATACATATGAAAATATATAAGATAAATAATATCTTTAAATAATTATATCACTAAACCATAACTAACCGGTTAGTTATTGGATATAAACCAATACCAAATGCATTACTTGACAATTTTTTTGCAAGTCGATCTCATAAGTCGTGATGGCTCTCCCATCTAATCTTAAATAACTAATGGGACTTGCATGACATTTTCTGCTAGGCCATCATTGTCATTCTTAAACTGGTCACAGTTAGCTTGGATCATATAAATCATATGGTGACTATTGTCTAGAATTTGATCCTTTAGGTTTTGACCGGGTCCAATTGAAGTGGTCACTTGACTTGTTCATTAACAACCTCAACTTGAGCGCATGAGTAGTTGGTGTTAAAGTCTAATGGTGTATTAGACACTTTTGAAGTTAGAAAGACGAGAAAAATAACAAGCAAGTTTCTTTTTATTATCAACTCTTTAGATTCTCTACAATGGTAAGTGATTACAACTCCTTACAAAGCCTAAACATCAAATGAAGACTCTAGAAATTCATATAACAATAAATAATGGAATTCTAAATAACATAGTTAATTCTGACCATCCTTCACTAAAATAGCCATAACTTTTTAAATAGAAGCTCAAATGACTTGAAACTTTCACTAACTGAAACTAGACTTAAAGAGCTTTAAATCTATAGGTTACATACCCAAAATCACCAACGTTTGTCAATTCAAATTCTCTCTTGAATCAATCTTAAAATTTGTCCATTGCAGACACTTTAACTATTGAACCATATTAAGTTTAGATTTCGAACATCCCCCCTTAAACTTAATTATTTTCTTGCTTGCATCCTGAGCAACTTCTTGGATTTGTTGAAGAGTTCAATCGGTAGTGGTTTTGAGAATATATTCGCTACTTGATCATGAATCACCACGTGAGTCATCTCTACATCACCATCTTTCACATGCTCCTGTATGAAGTGAAAATGCACATCAATATGCTTGCTTCTTTCATAATACACCGAGTTCTTTGCCAATTCGATTGTTGACTTATTATTAACTCGAATTTCTATTGGCTTCTCTTGAGCAAAGTTCATCTCTTTTAGTAAATTACGTAACCATAAGGAGTGACATACGCATGAAGATGCAGCAACATATTTTGTTTCACAAGTTGACAAAGTAACTATAGGTTGTTTCTTTAAAATCCATGTAAATGTCGTGCTTCCTATGAAAAATACAAAACCTGTAATGCTCTTTCTATCATCCATATCTCCACTCTAATCATTATCGGAATATCCAACAAGATCAAACTCATTAGTATGAGAGTAAAATAAGTCATGAGATAATGTACCTCTAATATAATGAAGAATTCGTTTTATAGCCAATGCATCATTTTTGGCTCCTCTATGTATCAGATTACCAAGCCAACTCCATATGCAATATCTGATCTTGTGCATGTAAGATAACGCAAAATTCTAACTAAACTTCTATACAATGTTGCGTCAACTGCCTTGCCTTCATCATGTCGGGACAATTTCGTACCACTCTCAACTAGGGTGCTTACGAGATTGCAATCTTCCATTTTAAACTTCTTTAAAATCCCCTTTGCATATGCTTCATAAGAAACAAAAATTCTAGATTTATCTTGTCTCATTTCTAATCTAAAAAAATAAGATATGAAATTAAATTGGTCATCTCAAACTCCTTTGTCATTTCCAACTTAAACTTCTCAATTATTTCCTTATTATTTCTCATAAAAATTAAGTCATCCACATACAAGGCCACCAATAAGATGTTATCTTTTCTTACCTTCACATATAACTCATGTTTCATTGTACAAACTCGTGCTCCCTAAAATATTCATCTATTTGTGTGTTCTATGCTCTTGGCGGTTGCTTCAACTCATACAATGCCTTCTTTAACTTCAACACCTTGTTCTTGTTACCAACTTTTACATATCCAAGGGGTTGTTCGATGTATACCTCTTCTTCATGCACTCCATTTAGAAATGTTGACTTCACATCCATTTGAAAAATGTTCCATTTGTTTTGAGCCACTAATGAAATTAGTAGTCGAATTGTCTCCATTCTTGCAATCGGGGCAAACACCTCTTCATAATCAATCCCAATTTTTTGCTTTTATCCCTTAGCTACTAGTCTTGCCTTGTATCTCTCAATTTTGCCTTGCGCATTCATCCTCTTCTTGTAAACCTAGCTCACACCAATGGGCTTATGAGTCTCAGGTAATTTTGCAAGTTCTCAAGTATCATTCTTCTCAATTGCTTTCATCTCCTCTTGCATCACAATTTTTCATTTCTCATCTTTTACGGCTTGCTCGAACGTGATGTCCTCCACATCCGCCAAAAGACACACTAAGTGTAATTCATTTGTTGCCTCGTATAGGTCTTGCAAGCTTCTTATTTTTGGTGTTCTTGGCTCATCTTCATCATTGGATAAAGTTGAAGACAGTCTAGTTTATGTTGTTGTCAATGTAGTTGTGTTTATTGGTGTTACTTCTTTCACTTCTTCATGAGTCATCTCCTCTATAGAACTCCAATTCTACATGCTTTCTTTATTGACTTGCACATCACAAGTTTTTTTTATAAAGGTATTATAGAGATTAAATGCCTTAGACCTTTCATCATAGTCAATAAAAATCAGCTTCTTGCTTTTGTAATCAAGTTTTGTGCACCTTTTGTTGGACCCTGCTTGTTTCCAAAGTCCAACGCTTGCTTTGATACCACAAATGTTGGATCCCGTTTTCGAAACCCAACTCTTGCGAAATCATGAAACGCGTGTATATTACCTCACAAAGGCGTGCCCACACAAATAAGTCACCATAATCAAACTCATTTCTTATAACTTCATAGCATAATTTGGGAAGCCTCAAATCGAAATCTCAATTTGACTTCTTCAGAACATTTGTTCCCTATTGTCTTAAGTTTCTAATGTCACCAAAAACATTTAATTTGGTTTAGACATCTGAAAGTTATAGCCCAAATATTTTCAGACTATTATTAAACTAAAACTGCCACTATACCCAAATTCCATCCTGAATTTCCGAAAATAGGATCCAACATGTTTGGTATTATGATTTCGCAAGCATTGGACTCTAGAAACAAGCGGGGTCCAACACCTTTGATCCGGAATGTGAGCATAGACCACACTTCCGAACACCTTCAAATGTGCCACTAATGGTTTGACACCACAACATGCTTCTTGTGAGGTAACATTCTCCAAATTTGCCATTGGATAATGATTTTGCAAATACACCATACATCTTATTGTTTCAGCCTAAAATTCCTTCAGCATGTTTTTCTTTTTAGCATGCTTCAAACCATGTTAAGTATGGTCTGATTCTTTCTCTCCACTAATCCATTTTGTTGAGGTGCATAAAGAGTTGTTAAGAATCTTCTAATGTCATTCTCTTCACAAAAATTTTCAAAGTCTTTTGATGTAAATTCACCACCTCTATCGGACCTCAAAGACTTTATATGCTCACCGCTTAAGGTTATGTTTGGTTGAGAGTTTATTAATAAAATGGAATGGAATAGAATGTAATATTATTTCATGGTTTGGGAGGAGAGTTTATAATGGAATGGAATGAAATGAGATGGAAAAGGAGGGTTTCATATTACATCTTATTTTATCATAAACAGTAAAAATGAGAAACCTCTAATTTAGGGAGCTTAGGATGGAATATAAAATGATAAACAACTTTTCATTATATTACATTATAAACCCTTCTTCTAAACAATATTTCACTATTTTATATTATGAACCATTCCATCTCTCCCAAACAACAATTTGCTAATATTACATTTATTTATACTCCATTTCATTCCATTAAAAATCTTACGTCCAACAATAGAAAACACCTTAAATTTCTTAAAAATAGAAAATGTTTCCAATTTCTTCTTTAAAAAAAACCCAAGTTCTTCGGGAATAATCATCAATAAAAATAATAAATTAATGATGCTTACCAAGAGAGTTAGGAGTTATTGGACCACAAATATCTGTATGAACTAATTTAAGCACCTTCTTCACACGGTATCTTGCTTCTTTTGGAAAAGAATTCCTTGGAAGTTTTCCTAACATACAACCTTCACAAAATTTATCATAATAGTTTATGTTTGGTATACCATTCACCATTCTTTTATTTTCCAATTGTTTTAACTACCAAAAATTAAGCTACCCAAATCGCAAATGCCACAACCAAGTTTTATCCTCTATACAAGCCTTTAAACATCTTGCTTATACATTCACCAAATTTAACTTAAACATGCAGTTTTTGGTAATTTCTTCTTGGGCTAACAACCGATTATTTTGGTCCCTCAAGTAAAACATTTGGTCTTTTATAAAAATCGTGTAACCACGTTCCAACAATTGACCCAAACTCAATATATTGCTCCTCAAATTCAGGACATAATAAACACTAGGAATAAAACTTTCATTTATATCTTTACATTGAATAACAATTTTACCTTGCCCATTGACTTTCACTTTTGAGGCATCTCCAAATGATACATGGTCATCCATAATTTCTTCTATTTTGGTAAACATGTGCTTGTACCGACACATATGGTTGCTCGCACAGGTGTCTAAGTAGCATACCGAATCATTATTAGTTTCAAGACTCTTTGTTCATGAGCCTCCAGGGAACTTGAGAGCTCATCGATGGTCATTTCTGCCAAGTTTTTAGACTCTTCTATTACACACACCACATTCTCAAAATTATCAGTTAAGGATCTTAGTATTTTCTCTACTACTCGACCATCACTCATCGCCTCACCATTTCTTTTGAGTTGATTTACCACCATTTGTACCCTTGTAATATAATCGAACACATTCCAACTCTTTCATTTTTAAACATGCAAACTTGCCCCTAAGTGTTTGTAGGCGAACTTGTTTCACTCGGTCTGCACCTTTGTATGCTTTTTCAAGAATTTCCCATGCCTCTTTTGATGTAATTGCGCTAATGATCCTCTCAAAACCAAATTCATTAACTACTTGAAAAAGGAGGTAAAGTGTAGTTTTATCTTTCATACAGATCTCTTTCAGCGTCTTTATTTGATTCACCAATATATTACCCATTGTTGCTGGTTCATCATAGCTATTCTCGACTACATTCGACACATCTTATGTATCGAGTAATGCCTTTATTTGTATACTCCAATGATCATAGTTATTCTTTGTAAGGCGCGGTAATGGAACTTGTCCGAGCGGCGTCATGTTGGAAGTTGTCATGACTATTATACCAATTTATTAAAGTCTAATGGTGCATTACACACTTTTAAAGTAGAAAGAAGAGAAGAATAACAAGCAAGTTTCTTTGTATTATCAACTCTTTGGATTCTCTACAATAACAACTTATTACAAAGCCTAAACATCAAATGAAGAGACTAGAAATTCGTATAACAATAAATAACAAAATTATAAAAAACAAAGTTAATTCTAATCATCCTTTACTAAAACAACCATAACTTTTTAAAGAAAAGTCCAAATGAATTGAAACTTTCACTAACTGAAATTAGACTTAAAAAGCTTTAAAGTCATAGGTTACACACCAAAAATCACCAACATTTGACCTTCCAAATTCTCTCTTAAATCAATCTTAAATTTTGTTTACTGCAAACACTTTAACTATTGAACCACATTAAGTTTAGATTTCTAAAAGTTGGACATGTTCTTGCTGATTTTGTAGCACACGAAGTGCTAATCCAGGATAATTGAAACCATACTCGTACGACCCAATAAAGGGTACATTACAAGCTTGTTTTCATGTTTTTTGTCCTAGTGCTGAGACCTCAGGACATCATACGCTTATCTGCTGCCATTGACAGTCTTGTGGAATAGTTTCTATTATGGAAGTCTGAAGAGGGTCATCAACAAACCACCAGTGTCATACTTTCTACTTTTATTCTGCTTAATTTATATCTTGTTATAAAATATCTTACTCTGGCTTTTGCGTAAAAAACCATTTGAAGTGAAAGTATTGCTACGAAGCTTTGAAGAAACCAAAGTAATTAACGACTTAACCTTTCGATTCTTTGGCACGTAGCTAAACTGCTTAGTTACCTTCCAAATGACATTTTTAGAACAAAAAGAAAAAAGGGAAAAGAGAATGGCAAAGAAACTGTACCTAAATTTCTTTTTCAACAGTAACTCATGTCTCTGCATTGTTTACATGCCTAATGAAAAGCTATGAGTTGATATTTCACCTTTCTAGCTTTTACTGGGAATACACCTAATTCTGAACCTAACATATAAAATTGGGAGTTGCATGTCCCTGGCACATACTATTTCACTTTCCCGGCAAACAACAAGTGTATAGTGATGGAACAACAATCAGACGCCTAAAGAGGAGGCAAGGCAACCAGTCTAAATTTCCTTTCATTTTTCCTTTTAGGAGCCAAAATAGATATGCATTGCATAGAGTCTTGAAACTACCATTAGATGGAGTGATTGATACAGAGGCATAATCATGGTAGGTACTGAGGTGGAAAATATATGGGCCTTTTTTATTCAAAGGGTACATTAAAACAAAATTGAACCAAGCAAAAAGTTCTTCGAATTACAGAATCACCCATCATGATTATGATTACGTAGAATTCTCTTGGATACCTGCCTTTACCTCGCTGATTGTTTGATGGGTAACAGCAGCAGGTCGAATTCAACAGTGCTATAGGTGAATCAGGTTTTCCGCTTGCTTAAAGCCTATATCCACTAGGTAGCTCCCAGCGGCTAAACATTCCTGTTGACTCGTTCTGCGAGGGACTGGGAGATTCCCATCAAGTAAAATAGTAAATTCCAGTGCAGGCAGGCCACAGGCTCAATTCAAATCCTGGATCGAAGTGTTTTTGGATTTTATTTGGATTGTATAGAATCATCCATTAATGTTAAATATAAAGTATTTAAATGAATTACTTTCTGCCACATCTCCAAATCAACTGCTTGCATTTGATACATTTCATTTTGAACAATGGGAAAAGGTGTCTCACAAGTCTTACTGACATCGGCAATGACACAAACCCAATTAACGGACCTCTCTTTCTGTCCACTCCAATGAGGAAACGTGTCGCCAACTTGACGGTGATGCAAACTCAACTCTACAGTAGTCAGTCGGGGTCCTGACAGCCGAGCTTTATCAAGCAATCAGAGTTCAGTAAGACCTGCCAGCTCCTTATCCAGCTTTGACTTTGACTCAGGACCCAAAAGCCTCACCAATAAGAGCAGCCGACATTGATGCATTCAAAACCAGTAACTTCGCAAGAGATGGGAAATGCGAAACCTGGGATAAACCCTATTTTCACGCCTTGGTTTCTTGTCCAAAAGTCTAGAAAGTGACCGAAAGGTAAAATTTGGAGCAAAAACTATTCGTAGACATCTTTTACTTTGCTTTGTACAAGCTTTTCTTCAGAGGCTGTGAACCTACTACCCAATGCAAGTCCCTGAAATGCAATGCAAGTCCTTTTCAGGGGGCTGGACAGTGATATTTTATCCTCCTACTAGTGAAAATGCAGCAGCAAATGAGCTATCGTGTGTAAAAAAGGGATGGATTCATCTTTTGAAAGGAAGCATAAGTTGTCATGTCTTTTTTTTTTTTTGCCCGGTACCAGCTTATCTGGTTCCTGAAATTCCTAAAAGTCTTCAAACAAGAAGGAAATTGCTACAAAGGATCATTAGAAACCTTGTCATAATATATAATGTGTCACACCATCACTACTATTGGTAATGGAGCCAACCAAAAAAAGGAATGGTAATCTAGTTTCAATGTCCATCATGCTAGAGAAATAATTGAGTTCACATGCATGAGGAGGAGCCCTTACGTCACCCCAAAATTATCAACTACTTTTAAGCATACCGTCTGCCAACTCCAACGTTTCTTCTCATGCGTATTTCAAAAGGTAGCATGTCATCGTCGTAATCATAATCATCATCATCGTCCGAGTGTTCAAAAGTCATTCTACATATGCATACGAACTTGGAAAGAAAATCATGCTCATGCCGTCCAAAACGCCTTTCAGGGTTTTTCCTTATGCTCAAAGGCTTTAACGAAAGTCAAGCTTCAAACGTTTTACTCATAAATTGCAAGATCGTTAAATTAACTCATTACTAGTCCAACCATACCCTAACTCAGCTTCATTCATAATTTGGTCATTTTGAGTTTGTTGTAAACATATTTTGACTTTATAAAATTTCGTAAAAGTAAAATTTGAAGAGGTCCGATTTACACAATTTTACCCTAATTTTATTTCGAAACTGAGCTAATAATTAATCAAAAAAGAACAAAAGAAGCCCCCGAAACCCATATTGATATTCATCCATTCAATTGGATATTAGTAGGTAATTAGACACTACATGATTGAATTGAATAGATACCCAATCCTTATCACCTCGTGAATAAAAAGTCAGGCTCGCAAATGCTATTTGCCTGTTTGCCTCTAGCTCCTCCTCCTCCTCCTCCTGGACCACTATGCTTGTTTGTTTTCCTACGTCCTCCCCATTAAACCCTTTGCATTTTTATTTTAATTTTGCCGAAAACATTTCCCCTAGTCTAATATATGCAGTGTATTTCTTTCCCGATTTCTATTTGCCTATAATCCCGTGTTAACCTTAAGTCAGACGATCTTAAAAAAAAAAGATAAGATCGTTTGAAATAAAGTTGGTACAGAATTATAGACATAGGGAATTTAATCTCTTCTTTTCTACCCTAAATTCGAGATTAGATTATACAAAATATTTATTTACGATGTCCTCAAAGGTTATTCTATAATTCAATGTAATCTTTAACATTAATTCCAAAAGATACAAAAACAAAAACTTTTAAATTTTGTTCAAAATGGCTAATAAAATGTTAGAATTTGATAATTTAATATATATCTTTGTTTTCATAAAAGGAAAAAAAACTCTTTTAAGTTTATCATACAAAACTTTGATGTCATAATATTAATAGATAACTCAATTACCTAAAACAACAATAAATTAGATTCTAATTGACTTTTAATTTAAGGGTTTTTTAAAACCTAAATAGCTTCCTTTATTAATTGATTAGTTTAAGTAAGTCCAACTTGAAAAAGTGTTTAAGATTTCTACCTTACGTGGTTAGCCACGTCAGTAATATTAACGGAGATACTAATGTTGAGTTATAATTACAAAATTGAACGTTTGAGTATTTAATTATTAGTTTTTAAATTTGGACTATAGTTAACAAATTAAAATTTTTTTAATGTTTTTTTATAATTAACCCATGATTTAACTACTAGCAACTCATTGTTACATTTTGATATTGAATACAATAATAAAGTTGTATTTTAAAAGAAAATTACTAAATTCTTATAACAATAATGGCTGATAATCAAATCTCCTACTTACGTTTTTTTTTATTGAGCCTGTTGCATAAAATTTGCCTATTGCAGATTATTATTTCAATTCAAAAGTTTACTCAGTACATTTATAAAAAAGAACGACTATGAATTCTTTCGTAAAAAAAAAAGAGAGGAGATTGGTAAGTTTCTTTTTAAAATTTTATACACTAATAGCAATCTTGTAATCGACAACTTAATTTGGTTAAATTGATACACTTAATAATGAGATTATGCAAACATGTCAGAGTTAGGTATTTATTCCTTGCAAATCTGATTGCCGTACTTTAATTTTCCGTAAATAAGAAAAGAGGAAATACAAAGGAGAGACGTGTAACGGCAGATAAACGGAAAAGAAAACGGTGTGAGAGAGTAATCGACATTCTGGTAATTCCGTCAAAAGACAAGGTCAATTTCGGTACATAAGAACACAACATAATTAGTGGGAAAAAGGCGAAGAGAACGGAAAGCAGAGAGAGAGAGGAAAAGACCAAAACCTCACATAAATAAAAAAACAAACATTTATGTCTCTTTCTCTCTCTAGAAAAGAAAAAGTTGAGAGAGGGAAGAGAAGGGTTGAAGGGTGGGGGTGAGAAGAGCTGGATTCACATGGCCTTGTTCTTCTTCTTGTCTCTCTCTTTCTTCTCTTTTCTCTCTCATTCTTAGTCTCTTTCTCTTCTGGGTCTCTCCTATTCTTCTCCCATCCTCACACCCCATGATCTCTTTTGGTCTCTGAGTGCCTGAAGTATCTACCTTTCTCTTTCTCTTCCTCTTCCTCCCTGTGTCCACCCATGGCTGATGATAAGGTTTGCCTTTCTTCAAGTTTTCACTGAAATCTCTTGCATTTTTGTGAAAAATTTCTGCTTGCTATAGGTGAAAGAGGTTTCCTCTTTTTTCCTGGTTGGGATTATATGACTGGGGCTCAGTTCCGTGGGTTTCTTTTCTTTTTCATGAGATAAAGTTAGTCGGGGCTTTACTTGCTTTCTGTTGCTGCAAATTTTCTGAGTTGCCAAAGGAGTTCTCTTTTCCCAGTGGGTTGGCTATGATGAGTGCAGTTTTATGGGAAGTTAGAAATTGGTGTTTTTTCTTCTACTCATATGCATGTTCTGAGCTTCCAAACATAGAACTGCTGGTTTCTAGTTCTATCATGAGCGATCTTGCGGGACGAGGCCGTAGGAACCTGGGAAATTCGAATTTCCTGTCTGATCTACGATCTTGCTCTTTCCCTTCGATCAACAGAGCTCTTCCCTTTTTCCCCTCTTCTGTAGAGGCAGAGCTTAGTTGTCTATTGGGATTTTACTTGTTTTTTTTTTTCACTTACAATATTCAAGCGTTGATCTCTGCTTTGAGCATTAGGAAAACTGATTCTAGATCAGAGGGCCATTTCCTTTTTAGCTTTTTCTTCATGGGTTGTGGAGGGATGCTAAACATTTTGATCTCAGTCTTGAGTTGACTTTTGATTAACATTACCTAACCTTACCTGCTTTATGGATGCTTTTAGATCACTAAATTAGGGTAAATCTTGTTTATGTAAGTTGATGATGCTGGTATCCGTTATTCGTGGTCACGTTCTTTTTGTGTTACTCTTGCTTCTTACCTAATCTAATTTCTCTGACGTTATTTCTGAGCAAGTTTTGCCTCTTTGCTGTAATTGTTTTTCGACTTTAGTCTTTAGCTGATGACTTTTGTGACTAATTTATCTTCCTATGCTTGCTATGTTTTGTATTGTTGCTTCCTGGTGCTTCCCCTGCTTTTTTAAAAATAAACTATGATATACTTGATCTTATTACTTCGATTTGCAGGAAATGGCAGCCCGAGTTGTTGATGGGAATGATGCAGTCACTGGCCACATCATCTCCACCACTATTGGAGGTAAAAATGGAGAACCCAAACAGGTAACCTTCCTTGTGAATACTACCCTTTTCTTCTTACCACTGTACAAACATAATGTTGACCAATTATGAAGGCTTAGATGACTGATTTTTCCTGGACTTTTTTTTTTCTCTCAGACTATAAGTTATATGGCAGAGCGTGTTGTGGGTACTGGATCATTTGGTATAGTTTTCCAGGTATGTTAATTTCTGTATGTTTATATATATATTTTAATTTAAATTTGCATCAACAGCTCATTTATATCTTATTCTAGGCAAAATGCTTGGAAACTGGGGAGACTGTGGCAATCAAGAAGGTTTTGCAGGACAAAAGATACAAGAATCGTGAATTGCAGTTAATGCGTGTGATGGACCATCCTAATGTCATCTCATTGAAGCATTGTTTCTTTTCCACAACAAATAACAACGAACTCTTTCTCAACTTGGTTATGGAATATGTGCCTGAGAGTATGTACCGGGTTTTGAAGCATTACAGTAATGCGAAGCAGACAATGCCTCTTATTTATGTGAAACTTTACATGTACCAGGTCCTTATAATAAATTATATATTTGATATTTGATCTGGATCACATGTTCTAATGCTAACTGTGGGAGTTACAGATATTCAGGGGTCTGGCATATATCCATACTGCTCCTGGAGTTTGTCACAGAGACTTGAAGCCTCAAAACATCCTGGTATTTCTCTGTGACTGTTATTTCCTGATGAAGCTATGGGTTCTTTAAGGGCTGTGAAGATGAGTTTTCCTTTCTGCAGGTTGATCCTCTGACTCACCAGGTTAAGCTGTGTGATTTTGGAAGTGCGAAAGTGTTGGTAAGCTGAGTTCCCCTCCTTGTTTCTACTCATTTCTAGTTCCAACTTATGGAAGTGTCATTGATGAATTGAAGTATCAGAATAAGTTTTTTCCACAAGCTCTTAGCTTTATTTGGGTGAGATATTAAGAACTTGGATCATTAGATTTAACTATCCCTATATGGTTAGCTTGAAATTTATTAAATTTGTGTAATGTCATTGATCTGTTGACAGTTAACATAGTCTCAGCACGATTGTTACCTTTCTAATAAGTATTTAGTACCTTCTATGTTAGCCTTTAGGTTGCATTTTACTTCAGCCTCTATTTTTTACCTAGTATTAATCAATTTTCATTTTTAAAAGTGTAATGGTGTATGAAATTCTAATGCACTCTTTTTCCAACTTTTAAGCCTCAATTAAAATAGTATTGCTCAGTTATACTATTACACCCCTTTTCTGTTTTTAATTCATTTCTTTGACAATGGATGCATTTATCAGATCAAGGGTGAAGCAAACATATCATACATTTGTTCCCGGTTCTATCGAGCTCCAGAACTTATATTTGGTGCCACAGAGTACTCAACCTCGATTGATATATGGTCAGCTGGTTGTGTCCTGGCTGAGCTTCTTCTGGGCCAGGTTTGGATCTTGCTTATTTTTAGTTTGCTCTCTTTCCAAGTACAAAGTCATATTCTATTGTAGTGTTTCAGACTCCTTAGCATTTGGCAATTTTTGGCAGCCATTGTTCCCTGGAGAAAATGCAGTGGATCAGCTTGTTGAGATTATAAAGGTATAT
The DNA here is from genome assembly GCA_027564395.1 of Erythroxylum ulei. Lineage (NCBI taxonomy): Eukaryota > Viridiplantae > Streptophyta > Magnoliopsida > Malpighiales > Erythroxylaceae > Erythroxylum > Erythroxylum ulei. The sequence continues at coordinate 65,325,539 of JANITX010000002.1, forward strand.
CATACTTTGCAGTGTTTACTTGATTCATGCTATCACGAGCAATCTACTTAAGTACTGTCTTCTCAGGTTCTTGGAACTCCAACCCGAGAGGAAATTCGCTGTATGAACCCAAATTACACTGATTTTCGGTTTCCGCAGATAAAAGCTCATCCTTGGCACAAGGTTTTCTTTTTTAAAATTTTAATGTTACTTTTCATTAATCATGAAATCATAGTTCACTTGATAGATAAGATGCTTATGATTCATGTTATGATTAATGGGCTTAGATTTTCCACAAAAGGATGCCTCCAGAAGCAATTGACCTTGCCTCTCGTCTGCTGCAATACTCACCAAATTTTCGCTGCACAGCAGTGAGTTCAACTATTTAGTCTCTCTTCTATCTTTATTTTTGTTAATATCATTCTTTAATATGCTTTAGTAGTTTGGTATACTTGTTCACAACCTATTGTCAAGTTCTAATCACTTTCAATATATTTTACACCCCATATTATTCTTATCTTAAACTATCCTTATTTGTTTTCTTACAAGCGAGCAATCTTTTCCGACAAATGTTTACATTGTTTGTAGTTGGAAGCATGTGCTCATCCCTTCTTTGATGAACTTCGAGAGCCAAATTGCCGCCTGCCAAATGGCCGTCCTCTGCCACCTCTATTCAATTTTAAACAAGAAGTATGTAATACCTCTCAGATCTTATTGTGTTGTTGAGTACTGGGTTTCTTTGGGTAAACAAAAAATCAAATGGATTCAAATGGGTTTTCTATAAAGTGTCAATAAGCTATTTTTGAATGGTAGCTGTTCATTAGTTGAACGAGGTTTATCTTACACTCCATGTTCATATTTATAAATCTTGCAACTGTATGCCAACAACCTTGGAGTACTGTGATTGCATTATTGCCTGCAATTTTATAAGACAACAATTTTGTTAGGACTGCTTGGTTATTTTTCTTCGTTAATGTGATTATGCTTTTGGCTTGTAGTTAAATGGTGCTTCTCCTGAGCTTGTCAACAAGTTGATACCTGATCATGTGAAACGGCAAATGGGTCTAAACATTTTGCATCTGGCCGGCACATGAAGCGAAAAGAGCTATGCAGGGTTTGATCAGTAATACAGAGATTAGCATCTGGCATTTGTTTTGTGATACTAAAGAACGGGGAAGGAAAAGGAGGATGAGGATGTGTTGTTATTTGCTTGATCATTATGGTCGAGGTCTGGCCAGCAAATATACTCGGTTAAAAGTTTGTAAAGATGAGGTGGCTGGAGAGCTGTACTTTCTTGGATGTTTTCTTCTCCACGTTTTTCCTCTATCTCAGAATGCCTCTTATTTTTTCTTTTGTTTTTGTTTATGTACATGTCTGATAGTAAAGATAGCCTGGGGTGGACGTGATCTGATAGCAGCTAGTGGGAGGTAAAAGCTGGAGAAGTGTTATCTGTAGCTAGAAAGAAAGCTCCTTATAGAATGGCCCAAAGAAAATTAGTGGGCATGTTGTTTGATGTTGGCTTTTTGCTTACTTGCTGTGTCCTTTCATTTTTTTGTTTTAGCTTTCCCGTGACTTCTGGTGGCAAGACCTTTTAAGAACTACTGCAGACAATTGTCATTACTCAACTGTTTGTGCAAAGTAATCCTATCAGATGTTCTCTTGTAGTATAGTGTTAGTAGTAACACTTGTTCCACCCCCCTGCAACACTTTCAGACATTTTTGTGACTTGCACACTATCACATGGTTTGCACATTAAGATATGATTCAATTGGTCTCATGTATTGTGGATCAGATTGAACTGATGGAATGGAACCTCAGTCGTGGTCGTTCAAATGTTTGTTGCATGTCAAGTTGAATGAATATGCGTATAAATACATCCCATATTTCACTATCTTTGCTAGCTTAAATTAATCAGGTCTAGGCATAGGAATAACTTGATGATAGTCAAAGAGGGTACATGCATGCCAGTGGACACCATCATTGTACACCACATTATTGTTGAGTTGTCCCATTTCTTTCCTCCAAAATTGACCGCGTAATGGTGGTAGTAGGAGCAAAAGTTGTCGGCCGATCAAGCACTGATTGCATGTATCCTCGTGCCAGAGGGCATCAAAATTGTCAATTCTTTGACGTTGGTGGGGTCGAAAGTAAGGTTTTTCAGCTGTTAGAAGCTAATCAAGCGTCGTAAAATGAGGTCATTCTTATAGCCTAGGATGCCATTACAGTAATGGCCTAATGACCAATTAACTAAGAACATGCAACTTTATACAGAAAAGGTTAACAAGAGAGAGAGAGCAACCATCTCTGTCAGGTTGGACTCTCGAGATTTTTCATGTACTTACGTAATCAGCTTTCTGGGTCTTTACTCTCCTGCCAGAAACTGCAAACAATGAAAGAAGAAAGTCGAGAAAAGTTACAGGATTTTTGCATTCAATTTCTTTTATTCCTAGGTTCAAGAGGGTGTTGAAACAAAGAATTCAATATAACAATTTATTCAATAATGCATGTCTATCCAAGTTTATGCAATATGTGTTCATGGCAGCGGTTGAAGAATCTTTTACAGTTCGTGATCTTTGGATTGTTCTTAAGAGATATACAACAATCGTCCTTCCAAAGCTCTCTTCTTCACTGAAAGCTTCAAACAACCTCCATCACTAACTTTTTAAATATTGTCTCGACCATTACTGAAGAGATCGTAGTTATGGTGATCATATCTTGGATGATGACCTTGTTTTGTTCATATTGAACGACCTCCCTATTGATTATGAATCTTTTATTATAACTATTAAACACTAGGACTCCATCATCACCTTTTCGGATCTTAGAGCCAAGCTCTTCATCTATAAGTATTGGCTAAGGACGTATCACCCACCATATCTCTCTAAGCCTACTCTGGTGGGATCGACAACAAACATTTACAAGGTGGGAGAAGTGGCTTTGGAGGATGACACAACTCTGGCAACCAACGAAACTTTACAAGATGAAGCCCTAATACTAATTGTCATCATTTTGACCATTAAAGGGCTGAGCGTTCTCATAGGCCAACAGTCCCTAATTCATCTTCACCGGCTAGTTTTAAATTTTAATTACTAGCCCAATCCAGACCTCATTCCAGCACCGGTCGACCGGATTTTCCTACGTTCAATTCCCATAAACTCAAACTAATATACACACCTTATGCAATCACCTTTTATAAATTCAATTATAATAAACCAAATCCCCAATGTAAGATAAGATTTGTTGGAAATAGGAACATATTCTCACCTATAGTCATTTTAGATGTTTTGAGTCTCGAAATTGTCCATTCGCCCTCCAATCTGAACCCAATCCTCTCACCACAACGTTCTCTATCATGACTGTTCATGATCTTACGGATGTGCCACAATTCGGTTTCAATGAAATTGTTAAATGGTTATCTAACATTGGTGTTACTACTCACATGACATCTTATTCTCATCTTATGAAATTCATAACTCTATATGAAGGTTTAATCTAAATGCTTGTTGATAATGGGCATATCCTTCCTATTTCCACTACTGGCACTTTAACCTTTTGTACTTGTATTCGTCTAATTCATCTTAATGAAATTTGAGTGATTTCACATCTTACTAATAACATGTTATTCATAGCCAAATTTTTATAAATAACTCTTGTCTCGTTGAATTTATCATTTTGGTTAAATTGTGAAGAATCTCTAAATCAAGACATTGCTTCTCACAAGTTCCCTGATGAAGATTTCTTTGCATTTGGAAAGCTTTTTTGGATTCTAGCTTCACTCATTTTGCGGCTTACTTATCCATGTCAATCCACGCTCTTTAGATTATCTAGTTATTTATTTATTAAGTCTAATGTCATACCTCCTTATATCTCCTTATAAATGATCTCACTACAAATGACATCATTTATAGTATCTTTTACCCCCATACTCATCAACAAAATTATCTTTCTAAATTTAAAATTCATTTAACTGAAATAGGTCTCATTCTTCTCCTCCATGCCTCTCTCTAAATTCTTCTGGTTTGAAGCCCTTTCTATTGTTATCTATCTCATCAACTTGTTACCTACTCATGTTCTTCATTATAAGTCTCCTTGTGAACTACTTTTTAGAACCAAACCGAATCTTTCTCATCTTCAAGTTTTTGAATGTACTTGTTTTCCTTTTTTTTCCCCACTTGTCTTGAAAAACTCACATCTAAATTTATCTCATGTGTTTTTTTTGGTTATTATTCTTAGTTTAAAGGATATCTCTAAATTAATCCTATCACTTCTAAACTTTACTTCTCTCTCATGTTCTCTTTCTTGAACATAACTTTCCCTATGTTAACTCTCTTGGAATGACTTTCCCTCCCTCTTCTTCTTCCATCCTTGTACTACCTTTTCCTTTCATCCCACTTCCCTCAAATACTCCTTTCAATTCTTCTCTACCTTTTTTTGCCTCAACCTAATCCTTTTTGAACCATTTTCACATCCCATAGTCACGCATACACATGATTACACATACATCCCTCGATCCTTTTCTAACTATATCACTTACTTTATCCTCACCATAACTCCTCACTTTCTTGATCCTACATTCTTAACTTAAGCCAATAATTTTTCCATTAGTGCCAAGCTATGCTTGATGAGTTTAATGCTTACCTCACAACCACATATGGACTCTTATTCGTCCTCCATCAAATGCCAATACTGTTGGTTATAAATGGGTGATTTGTACCAAACAAAACCTTGATATTTTTCTTTAGTATCACAATGCTCTTCTTATTTTCAAGTGATATCATCAAAATTTAGGCATTGACTACATCGATACCTTCAATCCGATTATCTAATTCACCACCATCGCATTATTATTAACCTTGTTTTATCTCAGAATTGGTCAGTTCATCAGCTTGATTTCAATAACACTTTTCTTTATGGTCATCTCCAAGAACAAATCTTTTGTGATTCAACATCCTTTCTTTATAGATCCCCACCATGTTTATTAAGTTTATTGACTTCATAAAGCTTTGCATAATCTAAAACGAGCTCTTTAAGTTTGGTTTCATTGCTTGAATCATAAGTTTATCGAACTTAACTTAACTTCCTCCAAATATGACACTTTGTTTTTTCATACCACCTCATCTCACACCGCCTTTGTCTTGATGTCTGTAGATGATATTTTGGTTAGAAGTATTTCACTCTCCTTTATTACCTCTCTGTTAAGTTGTGCTACTTTTCTTATAGTTAACAACATAAAGTTATGTAGTTAATAACTTAAGATTCTATAGTCAATGACAAAGGTTTTTGCAATATAATTCCACATTTTTTTAATAACTTTGAAGCATTTAATTTTTTTTAAAATCTGAGTTGTTATTTTCTGATGTGTAGGAAAAATTTATAATTTTTTTTATAAATTCAAGATGAGTTAATACAAATATATGTGCAAAATTTCAAGCACCTATTATGTTCTTTTTTCTTTTTTTTTTATAATAACAAATTAGTATCAGAGCTCCCTTGTTATTTAAGGGACCTATGTGAGGTTGAGTGAATTTGAGAGGAACCTTCCACTAAAAATTAAACACAAAACCCTAAAGCCAAGAAATTTATAGTGTCCTGAAATAACTTTTTGCTAACAACACCTATTTTAATAGGTGAAAATTGCTAGATATAGGTTATGAAAATGAAGTCTTATCTGGAATCTTATTAATTTTGGGATGTGGTTGAGAATCTGCTCTTCCACTATTAATCAAATATCCAAGACTAGTAAATTTTAGAAATAAAAAAGATGAGAGGAAAAGAAGATTGAAGGTCAAAACTTGCATTCACTCAACTGTAACAGAAGATTTTTTTACAAGAATCATATCTTGTGACACTGCAAATCAAGCTTGGGATACACTAAAAGGAGCATTTCAAGAAAATGACAGATTAAGGCGCAAATGCAAGTTTTGAATCTTAGAAGGAAATTTGAACTTTTAAGCATGAAGGAGACTAAGACTATAAAGGAGTGTGCAAATAGACTCCTTGCTGTGGTTAATAAAATCATATTAATAGGTGAAATACTACCTGACAATAGAGTTGTGGAGAAGGTATCGGTGTGTCTACCCCAGAGATTTGAATCTAAGATATAATCTCTTGAAGAGATCTTTCTCAAATCACTCTAGTCGAGCATATGAAATCCCTTTAAACTTAAGAGCAAAAAAGATCTTTAAGGCAATAGGCAATTATTGAAGGTGCTTTTTAAGTAAAAGATAAAGAACAGCCAATGTCCAATAATAAAAATAAAAAGCAGCTTTGGAATAAGAAGAAGAAAGAAGGTGAAAACAATAAGGAAGAACAAAAGAAAACTCCCAGCCCACATTACAAAATGATAAAGAGCAGCCAATGTCCAACAATAAAAAGGAAGGTGAAAACAACAAGGAAGAAGAAAAGAAAACTCCTAGTCCACATTGCAAAAAGGCATCACATCAACCATGGGTGTGCTAGTTTAGGCTTGATATTCAATACAAGGCTCTACAATCAAAAGGGGTATATTGAAAAGGTCTGCAAGAAAAAAAAGTAAAATGGTCAACAAAAACATGTAGTTGATAAAGAATATTTGTGGCGACTTGTTTTGCAAGCAACAAAGCAGGTGAAGCTTGGTTGATTAATTGTAGTTGTACTCACCATATGGCATATGATAAGTCCATGTTTAAAAGGCTTGATTAATCACAATTTTCCAAAGTGAGAATTAGAAGTGAAAACTACATTGATGTCCGTAAAAAAGGGGATGTAGCAATTGTTTCTAGTGTAGGTATCAAAAATAACTTCAGTTGTTTTATTTGTGCCTAAAATTAATCAAATATGTTGAGTGTTGGACAACTACTTAAGGAGGGCTATTCTGTGGGGTTTAAAGATAAAGCTTGCATCATTGTTGACTCTGCTAGAAATGACTTGTTCTCAATAAAAATGAAGGGAAAGTCTTTCACACTTAGTTTGTAACATCCCACCCCCGACGGGAAGGGTAAAATAGTAAATTAGCTAGGGGTGTGAGTGATTGGGACTAATTGGAACTTTTCCTGCATACTGGTATTGGTGAATAGTGAATTTTTACACATGAAAAATATCTGTACATGCATTCATGATTATTTCCCAGTATTGGGCCTAAATGGACTTTTCTTGTGATTTATGTGGAAATTGTATTTGAAAAATTTATTGGATTGAGTTTTTGTGTGTTTACATTTTAAGGAAATTTTAGGAATTTTTTTCTGGAATTTTCCGGAGTAAATTTCCGGACCGGAAAAAAATCACCAAGTGGCGAACCGGTTGATTTTCGGTATCGAAAATGTCTATCCAAGGGTACTGAAATATTGGGTACAGTATTTTGGAATTGTAATTGGGACTCTTGGAAATGGATAGAAGATCAAATTTTATTGGGATTATTTTATCAAAGGTTATTAAGTGATTTTGTCTTCTTCCTAAGTGACAAAGTGCCAAAGCATTTAATGCTTGTTTTATGATGTGGCTTCATTCTCGACTCTTCTATGTTTGAAGAGTGAAAGTTGAATTGTTGCTATATTTGTTTTGTCTCATCCGAATATCTCCTTCTCCTTCTTTCTCATCGATTTTCTTCACTTGTTTCACTTAGTTGCTTCCCACTTCTCCTCCCTTAAGTGTTCTTCCTTGGATGTTTACACACTTAAACCTTCCACCTTCTTACCTTGATGATAACCATGCATGGGATGGAGAAGAAGTAAGGTAGTTGGAGAAATTAAGAGTCTTGAAAAGTGGAAGCTTAGTTAGGTAAGTTGTTTTTTTTTGTTAAGCTTTAAATTATTCATTGTAATTGGATGCATGAAATGGGAATTATTATGCATGAATTTTGAGGTGTTGTACATTAGCATGATTTGTTGGATAAGGTTATGTTTGTGTAGAGTTAATGAGGTTGAATATGATTAGTTGTGAATTGCATAGTTTGAAGTGATTTTAGTGATATTAGATGACTAATATTCAAAAGAAATTGAGTGAGTAAGGATGCTGCAATTTTGAGGGTTTATGTGGAAGTGAAGTGTTTGATGAAAGTTTGGTTGAATAGGTAGTTAATTTGAGTGTTTATTGAAGTAGAATTGACATTGGAAAGAAAGAAATTGAATTGAGAAGCAAAGCTGGAAATTGTCATTTGTACCTATTGCACTGTTTTGCTCATAACTAATTGTATGGTTAAGCAAATGAGGTGAGGTTTGTGCCAAATGAAACTTGAGTTAATTGGCTCAGATTTCTTGTGAAATAGGTGTTATCTAATTTTGCCTAGAAGAGTGTTGAATTTTGAATTGAAAGTGAATGTGAGGGGCTGTGTGAACAGTACCCGAGAATGATAGTCTGAATTTTGATGATTTTTCTAGAGTAATTGAGAAGGAATTGGTGAAAATGTTCTTCTTGAAAGATGAAGCCTATCTTGTTAGCTTTCCATTGCCACTGATTTTGCAATTTTCCGATCTGTATATTGGGAGATATGAACTGTTGAATCTTGACTGGTTTTGTGCAATTTGTGAAACCTAGCCATCAGTGTAGGTTTTGTGAGCATTGTGATTAGAAGCAAATTTAGAGATTTTTGTGATTTGAATTGGCTCAAATGATCTTCTGGAAAGTTGTAGGGGAAACAATTAGCTTGAAAATGGTATATAGCATGTGATTTTTGGATATCATATTTGGAAGAAATGAATTTACAAAAACTGAACCTAAGTTAAGTTATTGACTGTTGATCAGGGCAGTCCCTTACATAACAGTTTTGAGCTTGTTAATGATCGAATTGGATTCTAAGTCCTTCGTGAAAATTGAATTATGAGATCTTATCTTTCCAGTGATATAAGGTAGTGAATTTTTTGACATTTGAGCAAGGGGTTATGCTGTTTTGAAAATGACTGTTCAGTTCTGGTGGTTTAGTGGGCAGATTCATTCACTGAATTATTTGACCTATTTAGAAATTGAATTGGGATACATGTTGCTCATGAAATTTGTCGGTATTGTTTTTCTCTTTCTATAGGAAGTTATTTGGTAATTTTGGACTGAATAAATGGGAAGATATGGATTTTACAAAATATTGCACTGTTTGGAGAGGCATTGACTAGGCAGTGGCATTAATTGGATTTTTGACACCCTTAGGAGTGCAATTGATTTTTTTGGTCTTCATAAAACTTGAAGAGTTTTTCATAATCTTTCCAATGAGATATGGTTTATAATTTTCTGACTTGTATGCAAAGAGTTATAGGAGCTTGAGATTCGGTTGGAAAAATGGGAAAAAGGGGAAGGAATACCGAAGGAACTCGTGATCGCGAGATGATTGTTTAAATGAACGGCTCGCGGGCGCGAGCCGGTCGCGAGCGTGAGCGGCTCGGATGGGTGTAAGGCTCGCGATCGCAAGCGGCTGGTTTTCAGCCGGCCTCGCGAGTGCGACGCCTCGCACTTGCGAGATGGGTTTTTTTTTTTTAGTTATTTAATTGGTTTTGAGCTTCTTTTACTTATATCTTTTCCATCCGACGTCCAATTGACCTGATTCTTGAGGCATCGGAGTCATAGAATATTGAATTTCATTTTTTAAGAATTTGAGAATTTTTGGACGGGAAATTGACGTGGGTCCGGGTATAGTCCCTGTTTTATTTATTTTTGGACCTATAGAGGTCCGAATTGAGTACCGTCAGTGCCATTAGATTTCTAATTTTTATACGGATTTTTATGATGGAAAATATTGGATTAAGGCCGGGAATATCATG
>JANITX010000002.1:65360098-65370211 GCA_027564395.1 Erythroxylum ulei
AGAATCCACTTCCATTCTTATTTTTGTTGTGACTGAGCACCTATTTAACTATACTGTATCCTTTGTGAATACCGGGCTCATTTCAGATACTGTCTTGTACTTATTGTGGATACCAAGCTCATTAATAACTGAGCATGTGACTCTGTGTGTGCATTTCCTGAGCTTTAAGCTCCTCTCCATACTAGTCACTCTAGTCACAACTCCTTTATCTGATCATGCTTATCAATGTCATGAAATGCATCAAATAAGATAATATGCCATCAATAACTTTCATTCAATGTACACAGGCATTTATCGCATTCATCGGATCTAAGTCCAGCATTTAACATTTAGTTGAGCACTCATTTCCCACATTCATATACAAATAGATAACACTTCCAATATATTTTCGAATATTGAACTCGTCGGACTATCAATGTCCTAAATTTTCACAATCTCCTAGGTAACAATTCAATAATTGGAATTTAAACAAAAACAAAACAAATATAGTGAGAAAACATCTAGATTGACTCACAGTATGCTCCAGATTAGCTATTGTCTTGACAATTCGGCAATGTCTGGATGTTGTCGATCAATTTGTGCTTCTATATCATGCAATACACACATATCTACACATTACTACTTGTTTAATCAAATGAGTACTTAATCAAACACATGTATATGTGTTATGTTTAATGCATGCTTATTTGATTATCCCGATTATGTAATCTTATTCACAAATCTTGCTCATTCATTCATCATATCTTGTATGTATCCTATTTGCAATTAGGTTTATGTCTTAAGAAAACTTGGTTACTCTGGATTCATCAATCATTCATTCACCAATCCTTTTCTAACATTATATATTCACATAATTTCCCAATTCTTATTCATTGATACCTAATTCACATCTTTCACATCCTTTGGATCACATTTGCATCCATAAGAACACCTTACCAACTCACAATTTCATATTTAGACACATTGATCTCAAACAATCCATTCCTTAAGTTATAACCTTAATTGACAACCTAAACCTATCAAACCCTTAACCAATTAATCCAACAACAATCTAAGTTTATTTCAAGTCTCAATCAAGTCCAAATACACAAAGGTAAAGTAGCTTATTGGTTCAACAATCACACAAAACAGAATTTTAGACAAATAGAAAGTTACTTGCTTCAATGCATTGCCCACGATCATGGGAAGGAGTTTATGCAGCTTCCACGATCATGGGATGGGTGAATATAAAGTTCACCATCCATTTCCTTCAATTTTTATCGAATTCTAACCCCATAATAATAGTCCATTGATTATACCTTAATTATACATCAAATGCCAATTTAAAATCATCCATTGAACAACCTCTAGCCTAAATTTTCATACATCAAAATAAACCAATTCATCTATCAAATTTCCAGCACAACTTCATCATCAATACCACAACTAAGTTCATCCCCAAACAATCATCATAAATGTTATGCTAACATGTATCAAAATAGATGAATAAATCACTTACTTGTTTAGCTCAAAACCTCCTCAATCATCAAGCTAATTTAGCCCTCCAAACATGCAAGGATAAAGCATACTCCAAAAACAAGATGAAAACACAAAAGGGGATTCAACAACAAGATGAAGGCAGCAAAATTTTGGAGTGACAAAGTGCAAAATTTTAGCAAAATCTCAAAGTTATAAGGGTTGTGTATGGGTGTCGATGATGAGAGAAGGAGGAGGAGTTAGCATGTAGCAAGAACAAAAGAAAAGGTGGCCTTTCATGTGTGTGTCGTTGGTATATGTGTGTGGCAAGGATTGAGACCTGTCAAGTAAAGAGCTAGGTTATGTGTCCTCTTCCTAAACTACTAATTGTCACTTAATAACTAATCCAATTGTCACTCAATCACTAGGCCATTTGTCTTATAATTTCCTAAGCCATTTGTAACTCATTCTCTATTGCCACGTGTCACTATTTCATAAGCCTAGTCAACCTAAATTTTCATGAATCAATTTGTCTTATCTTTTAAGATTTCTCCTAAACTAGATGCACATATCACCTTATCAATCACTCAATTGTAACAATAAATTCCCAATTCACTAATTATAATACATCAAACAAAATTCAAGTCATAGTCAACACACAATTACATCATAATTATTTAAGATCTTTCATATCCTAGGATATGTCAAATGAGTGCATATACTATTTTTACAATGTCTCTAAATCACGATTTGTGTATAAATGCAAATATGATGCATGCAAATAAAATGCACTTCATGAATTCTCATATGATATGATCAATCTAATAATTAAATCCTTAAGTGTAGAAACGGGTTATTACAGTAGTAGTGCATAGGTGTATATTAAGGGAGTTTATAAACTACAATTAAATTATGCCCTGAAGCATGGGTTCCCTACCATAAATAATGTTATTAAGTATGAGAAACTTTTATGTGTGCTTCACTTAGTGCACCATGTTTAGTTAAAATTTATTATCATTCAATTAGAATCACAAGTATGTTGAAACATGTTAGTAGAGAGTACAAAGTTAAATGATAGTAATTTTTAAAGTTATAAATGCTTAGGGCATGCATTTTAAATTAAGATAGGGCAAGTATCTTATAATCAAAATAGCAAGTCTAATTGATCTTCTAAGATAGGGGCAAATGGCGAGGCAACATCTAGCATATTTTCCTAGAGATACCTCATTAACATCATATAAGGCTACAAATCAAGTGTCTCTCTTCACAAATTCCTAATGAATGGTATGAATCAATGTATGAAGTATCTCCAAATAAGAAAGCTTCTAAATGGTTCGATAGAGGCATAAAAGGGTTATAAGTTAATCTATCAGGTATGTAATCATATTAAGAATGCTTTATAGATGCTTTTATTCATTGTGTTATGGAGTCAAAAGTAAAAAAAAAAACTTATAAAAGATTGCCATAAATGATTGTATAACTCCCATAATAAGGAAAATGGCTTACATATCATGTTCAATGATAGAGATATTATTAGCCACCATCAAGAAGGATGTATAAAGTTATATTATGATATATAACTAGTGTCAACATTACTCTTTATGGAATCATAAGCGTGTTATATATTACACTTTAATATCAAACTCAAACCCCTTGTTTTAGTGAGGTTTTGAGGCTATTTTCTATTAGGACACAATAATCAAATCTTGTATTTATAGTAGTCAAATACTTCACTAAATAAGTCAAAACCAAGCTTATCCTAATATGATAGAGAAGATAGTGGGCAATTTATAAGGGTTAATATCATTATTTGATATAAAGTGTCCTTGGTTTTTATTATAGATAATGAGACATAATTCACTTAGAAGGCTTTTATATCATTTTGAATAGGCTTGAAAATTGAACAACATTTTACTTTTGTATTACCCACAACTGAAAGGGTTGACAAAAGTAAAGAATATAACTCTTTTAAAAGGGTTAAAAAATTGAGTGGAAAATGCATAAAGAAGTTGGGTGGACAAGCTCTTGCCAGTTTCATAGGTTTATAGGACAACACCTAGAATAATTATAGGTGAAACCCTATTTCATTTAGCTTTTAGAGTAGAAGCACTAGTTTCAATAAAATTGACTATGATTAGTCTCTATTTACAACACTTTTAATTTATAGTAAAACCAGTTTAACAAGAAGAGTTAGGCTTTTTGGAAAAGAAGAGAAATGATGCATGTCTCAAGTGGACAACTTACAATATTAGGTTAGGTTCTTAAACGAAAGATGTACTAAAGAACTATTCTTCTAAATTGGTGATATGGTTTTATGTAGAACAAGTCCTATGGACATACCTACTTTAAATATTTTAGCATCCAATTAGGTAGGACTTTTATAAGTAAAACATTAACTTAGTCCTAATATATACAATTGGGTTGCCTAAATTGGATAAAACTGCCATGTATATAGAATAAGAAACATCTTCGCCTTTATTTCAATAAGACCTCTTGTAATGATTATAAACATAAGCATTTAGTAAAAATCTCAAGGAATTTTCATATATCTTTCAAAGTTCAACATCTGATAAACTTTCCAACAAACAAAAGGTTAAGCTACTAATAAATATAACAACTTCTGAAGCACAAAAAAATGGTTTAAAATAAACTAAGAATAAAATCTAAGCACTATATTAGACATTGTTCTTAGGGTTAACTCTTATAGTATAATCATGTAGGGTGACTTCATTAATTCCTTTATTTTTATGTATCTGCTTATTGTTATTTAAGAAGCTTCCTTCATTAGTTTTCTTAGCACCCTCGCTCATTAGTTTTTTAGCACCCTTGCTTAGAAGATACAAATTCATCAGGACCTTCCTCAATAAGTAAAGGGACATCCTCATTCTTTTTCCTTTTCTTTAGAAATATCCTCTATATTGAGGTCTCACATAAGTATTTATAAAGTTTAGCTTTCCAAGCTTCTTCAATGCTTTAAAGCCCTACCTAATAGAATACAACACTTCTTTAAGGTTCAAACATTCACATGATTTGTTCTACTTAAAATGATGGATGGGTTTAAACTTATTCTCTTGGGTAGGGTAATATTCTCCATCCTTAAAGCATTTATCTTCTTTTAAAACTCAACAATTTTGTTTTCTAGTGCAACTATATGACTTGTGAGCTCAATAATATTATAGTCCATGTCAATAACATTCTTCTTCAATTCCTTGAGCACCTTTTATGGTTAGCTTATAAGTTAGTCTTCAAAGAGGCTAAGCGATCTACTCTCTAATATCTACAAGTGTACATAGCTAAACAAAATTGGAGATATTTCAAAAGCATTAATCCCATAAAGAACTAGTATTAAATATATTGATCTTAGTTAAACACCAAACTAAATGAAACAAGATAGTTGATTTTAAGATAATTAAACTAATAAACTAACTAAAATAAAGCAAACAAACTAATGAAACAAATTAAATAAACAAACATTAAAGATTTGAGGTTTATGTATATAGATATCCAACATCATACACATTTAATTTTTTAAAGTTGAAATAATAATTGACCTATCAAGGTACACAAGTATATCTAACATGGTAGCTACTATATGTTGATATGCAATTTAACCTAATTAAACTCATTTAGCATAGTTAATCTATATATTTATTACTAAAGTGTAAGATACCATTATTCTATAGCGCTAAAGTGTTTATTCTTCTAATACATAGACATATTTCAGCTATCAGTCCATTATACGATACCTATAATTGAATCTATGTTGGCTAATTACAAATTCAATAATTAAGATCCAAGAAAATAAATTCAACTAACGAATAGCCAAATAATTGAATAAATCCTTACAAGTTACATCCATAACCCTAACTACTGTTTTTAACTAATAAACATAACAAAATAAAACATAATTAAATAAATCTCATCATTAGAAGAAAAGAGTAAAAGAAAGAGTTGGGAGAAGTTATCATTAGCATGTTTAATCCTTGATTCAAATCTTCCTCCTTGATGCACAAAACTATGATAAACTAACTAAAAACAAAGAGAAGTTCAAAAGAAAATCTCTCCAAAGAAATAAAAGAAATTTCCAAAAATCTTCTAAGTCTGTCTATAGATATTTAAGAGAATAACAAAATTCTAAGTCTAATAAAAATTTGCTAGAAGTCTTATAAATTAATTCTAATACAAGTATTTATAGCTAAGATTACAAAAATATAGTTATAGGTGACTTAAACTTAAATAATCCCATAATAAAAAATAGGTACAATAATTGATGTGTATTATAGATCCAAAATTGGCAATGATCTTATAATGCTTCTTTGGTCGCCATTGTTCACTATGTAATTAATGCCTAATATGCTTCGTAACTGGCATTGATTTTGTACTATTTCTCTCTGTAAATAAAGGCAAGTCTAACGTTAGTTGTATTTAACATCTATCATCAGTTTGATATTGTTTCTCAACTCCTATGAACTTCATAAAAGACAAAGGCTTGTTATGCTTCTAGGTTTGGTGCCTGTTATATTATGCTCCCCCTAAGATCTTCACTTTTAAACATCTTTAAGTTATAATTAGCTTCTATAGTCTTCTATAAAGTTGTTCTCCACCTTCTTATCTTCCAAATAGTTCTAAAATCACATCAATTGGACAACTATAGAGAAAGTTGCACTAAATCTTGCTTTTATCCTTTAAATTTAATCACCTACTAGAGAAAACATAACAAAATCTATATAAAACATATTATAAAGGTGAAAAATACCAAGTAAATTAGTTCCAAATAATATATAAATGATTGATCTATCACTAAGAACTTATAAACATTCTCTTTCACCTATGCTAATTAAGCCTCTAATTGCTCATTTTTGGCCTTAAAAAATTGTAGGATTTTATGAATTTTCTAATGAACATGCTAAAGTTAGTGATAAACTATATAGAAACTAACATAACTTACGGTACAAGAAATATGCTTTATTGTCTATGTTTTCCACACATTTTTTAATTTGTATCCAAAAGTTTATATATCTCTATAGTTTTTCTAAATTGTAGCCTACTCAAGCAATCAACAAGACTTAACTCTGAAAAATATTTCACGAGCTTTCTAAAAGACTATTAGCTACAATTAAGTTATACTTTACATTTGTTTCTATGGTGCAATATTATTATTTTAGCTACAAATTATATTTTGTAGCTAAAATAATTTTAGTCAATGGGCTACATTTTTGTTTCATATCTAAAAATTATTAGCAACATTTTTGAAATTTTAAAGAAATTATATTACTAAAAACGCTATAAAGCTACAATGTACAATCCTAAGAAAAGGAGAAAACCCAGATACAATCACAAAAGAGAGGCAGTTTCAAAAGACCTCTACCAAAAATCAGCCCAAGAGCAACTCCACCAGCTACAGATACCAACGCCTACGCATAGCCAAACTCAAACCTCCTTGTTTTCCAGACACAATAAGAACTTCTCTAATCACATTAACTATAATATCAGCTAATTCATATTTCGGTCTCTTTAGTTGCTTATAGATTCGACGATTCCGCTCTCTCCATATATAGTATATTATCTGCTGAAAGGAAGTCCGGATAATGAGACCATCAGGCTGCCCTGCTCGAAATTATTAGCAACATTTTCATACAATAAAACATTATTTGGACATAAAATAGGTGAAATCTCCACAAACTTGCCTAAAAATAGAGCAAAGTTGTCGAGAAATATAAACGAAACCCCTTATTTCTTGTCTCATTTAAACCCTAGAGGTAACTACCCTCTTTACGATTCTCCCTCTCCAATTTCGGTTCGAAGTACGAAGTAGATGAATTGCAACTTGAGGGTTTGTTTGGAGATAACTATTTAGACTATGAAGCAAAGGAGAGGTATATTTGTGCCTAATTGTTTTTTTTTCTTTATTCATACTAAAATATTTATCCTTCATTTTAACTTTGCTTGAAATTACCAACTTTTCATCGAACTTGTATTTGTTTACATTTTTGGGGTTTTACGGGTTTTATATATGAACGTCTTTTAGTTTCTTTATTTGGGTTGTTCATCATTGATTCATTGCTTTGATTTTTTCTATTTTTTTGTTTGTTGGTTATGATACTGTCTTCTAGTTTTGAGAAATGCTATTTTTGCTACTTTGAGGTTTTTGGTGTTTCTACTTTTTCTGTTTTCATTTTCTCAAGAAACAAATTGTTGTATTTCTTTTTATGATAGAGTTCTCCAGTTTCTTTTTTTGAATGATTCAAGATATTAAATATCTATAAGGATATTTCATCTGCAAGTCTTTTATTATGTATTTTCCAATTCTGACACAGGTTCAATTTCTTTGATTTTTTAATTGCTTAAAAAGTATATACAAAATGATTTAATATGTACTAAACTACGTATTTTGCAAATTTCAAGTTAGGAGGGGATTTCAAATGCATTTTCTATTTTCTTAATTATTTGAAGGGGAATTCTAATGTACTTTCTTTTTTTAATTCTCCCTCACACAGCTATGTTCTTTAAGGATGCTCAATGGAAATCAGTAAGTGCACATGCATGAATTGTTTTGTACAAGATGGTTTCTTCTATATAAACTCATCTCTGTTTCTTCTTTCATTTTCTTTCTTTCTTCTTTCATTTTGTTTCTTTCTTTGTAAGGGGTTACCGTATCTCTCCGTTTTTTTGTTTAAACAATTTCAAAGCACGTTTAGGCTTTCGAAAGCCTGGAATGTGTAACACTTCAGATATTTTGGTTGTTGCAAATGGAAACTTCCTCGTTTTGTTGGGTATTTTATGTTTTTCTGGATTATAAAATATAGCGTATAAAATTGTTAAGGTTATATTAATTTTGACAATAATGAACCTTTTTAGCTAAATAACAACATTATATCTTCTCTAGAATAGCACCTGTAAGGATTTGATGATGCAGTAAGTTATTGAAAGATAATGTATAGGGGTTTAATTCTCCTAGCTTATATATTGAGTTTTACATTAATTCATATTATGAGAATTGGTTTATGGTATATATTGCGTCATATGTAGCTTAGGGGCTTCAATATCTCTTAATGTTCATTTGAGTTAGTTATATGTAGCTTAGAGGCTTCAATATCTCTTGATTTTGTAAATACTTTTATTTATAATTGGAAGAACAAAACTATCTTGTTTGAAATATGTTAAGGACTTAAAGCAAGACAAGTTGCTTAAAAATACATTGGAAAAAGTTGTGGTAATTACTCAAAATCTTTAAATTTATGTAACATTGTTCAATGAGTTTGAGATAAATTACATTTTTTTTTATTGTTCACAGTTGAAATCAAATGTTGCGGATATGAAGAACCTAAAAGTTTCAAACTATGTTGCTATATTATTGAAACAAAGGACCAATGATAGTTGTTTCAAGTTGCATAACTATTATAAGTCTTGAATTACATGATGAATAAAGATGCAACTGACAAGTAACCATGTTGTGAATGGTAAAGTCATATGGTGTTTGCTTTAATTTGAACCTTATAAATTTTTCCACAGTAATTTTAGTTGGCCTGATCTAAGCTTCTTATTTGCTCATACTATT
The DNA here is from genome assembly GCA_027564395.1 of Erythroxylum ulei. Classification (NCBI taxonomy): domain Eukaryota; kingdom Viridiplantae; phylum Streptophyta; class Magnoliopsida; order Malpighiales; family Erythroxylaceae; genus Erythroxylum; species Erythroxylum ulei. The sequence continues at coordinate 65,369,112 of JANITX010000002.1, forward strand.
ATTTTGACTAGTAATAAATAATCACTTATTTATGTTATATTACTTTTGTTGATACAATTTGATGAATTTACCATATATGGGATGCATCGAAATTTGAATTAATGATGTTTTTTATAACTTAATATTTATTTGCTTTATGGCACTTAACTCAACAATGACATTAAATAAATTTAATGATAAGCATCTAAAAATTATTTAGTATGGGATAATTTGACAATAATAAGCACATAGTTCAAAGCAAAAAACATGCTGAGACGTTATATGGAAAATGTCACAAATTGCTCAAATACTACGGATGTAAAAGTTGAAAATTTTTGAGCTATGCTTTTGCACGTTTGTAGTTAAAAGACTATATTTACGAAATTATTACAAAAACACAGTAAAACGTAGCCATTAGCTATATTTTTCTATTGCTTATCATGTGGTGCCAATTTTTTCCCACCAACATTAGCTTCTGCTCAATAAGTAGCTACGTAATTATAGTGTTTTTTGGTATAAAAAATTCATAGCTCATAATTTATCATGACTAAAAGTCAAGAAAACGTCACCTAATAATTCAACAAGAAAATAATTAATATATGTGTAGGTAAACAAATGCCTAAAATTGAATATGAAGAAATAATTTTCATAATAACACTTTATTAGGAGGAAAAGGAGTGATAAAGTTTTGGAATATCACTTATGATTATAAAAGTCTTAGGATGAAAACTAACATTGTACCAACATTTGAAGCACTTTGTCAAAGTTTCTATTTTCTCAAGTCTAGAGAAACACGACATGAAGGAATGCGAATAGTAGTTGATTTGCAGTGATGAAACGATGGACCTTTCACGCCCTCGACTCGATGACTACATATTGATCTGTTCTGAATTCAACTGTATAAAGTTGTTTATTTGTGTTGAATTGTGTTGTTTTATGCAACCTGCTGTAATGAAATTGTGGAGAAGCTAGCAATGACAGTGAAAGTGAGGAAAAAGAAGAAGCTGAAGGGAAAACCGAAGGTTAGGAGCAAATAGAAATTGAAGATGATGATTTTAAGCATAATTCAACAACATATGGATCAAAGCAATAAAGATCAAGGTCAGATGAATGTGGATCAA
>JANITX010000002.1:65373687-65386823 GCA_027564395.1 Erythroxylum ulei
TTTGCCACCAGCAGATTTCAAGCTCGACAGGTTGATAGCTGAAGGAGCTTTCTTCAATCCTTGGAGGGAGCACTTTCAAGAATTTGATAGGGGTCTTTCTTTTGGAGCGAACAAAGCTTTGTGGGATGACTGGTAGACGAGCCCTGTGGGCGTGAAGCAAATCATAAACATTCTCTCTTTACATGCACATGAGGCTATTGAATGTTAGCAGAAGAGATCAATATCCATCGGGAATAATTTGAACAATCAATGAAAATGATTGCCATTTTTGCACGCTTAAGCTGATATAGTGTCTGTCCATGTTAACAGTGTGTGGTTCTCACTTTGGGAACGTGGATACAGCTGATAAGTGTATTATTACGCAGTAAACTACACATTCAAGTACAACCATTATTGAGGATTCTTTAGAAAGAGTTCGTTCTCTCATTCCCTAAAATCAGGCCATTTGAATTACGTGTACAACCTGGCAGAGTGTAGACCTTTGTTGTCTCTGGGGATATTTTCATTACTTTGTCTTTCCTTCGTATATTCAAGTAAAGAAAACATGAGAGTACGTATCTGTACTCATAATTGTGAAAGTGCATCCAAAAGTAGCACTGAAGGTGAAGAAGATGACTTGTAACAATCAAGCTTATGACCACCAACTGCCCAATACCACCCACCTACTTCTTGTCCTAAACTTAAGGTCCTTTGCTATGGGTAAGGCCGTTTAATAGTGAAGAGCAGTAAAAGGCAAATAGCCAGGTTGCCATCTTTTCTTGTCCCATTGTGCACGGAACGCCTCGTGGGGCTGCCAAATGGTCAATGATAGAAAAACAATCAGTAATGGGCAAGCAACATTAGGCGAAGTCACGAGGAGAATTTATTTGGTTCAACTTCGAATGTACCTCGAGAAGTATAATTCATGTTTACAGGTAACACGTAAAGACTCTTATCTTTGGCGTAAAATGATGGGTTGATAGACGAGAGACATGCCAAGAAAAGAATTTTCATGCTCAAACTACAAGAAAACTCAAAATTCACATCCCACCAAAACACCACGACGGCTTCTTTGCTTTTCAGACCTTTTGAGACGTTCCTTTTGTTACTGTTATGCGTATAACAAGCCAATGTTTTATGCTTTTCCCCTTCTAAACGTCACCGACATAGACTTCCAAACTTGGGACTTGGGGAAGAGAAACCGCAAGTAAGAAAATGTAATGAAGATTTAAGTTAAAAAGATCTATAAACGCCAGGCGTTTATCCAATTCTATACTTTGTTTCTTGGTTCAGAAAACTCTGATTTGCTGATTATGTGTTGACCATATGATCACGTAAACAAAAGAAGAAGCGCTAATTATGTCTAATTATCAAAAGGGTAACATGTCCACTCAAAAAGGTCTTGGCTCTCTTTGAAGCTGCGATAGATATTCAATTCATTCAGAAACATAAAGTTTGCCAATATATAGTGTATATGGATTATGTGAGGAACACTTGCGGAGTTGAATTTGAGGGAGCCAACCTTGTGCCAACTTTCCGTCTCTCTAGCTGTCCTGTCTGTCTGTCGCTCTCTCTAATCTCTCTTGCCTCTTGTCTTTGTGTCATTTCTTCTGTTTTTATTATGTGAAGTAAACTCTTGCTTCACAGTTAACAATTGGAGCATTCATAAGTGGGGTGGTTGAAGTTATCAAATGGGGTCGATAACGACCTGGGTTTCCAATTTTTCTCATTATCTCCTTTTTCAGCTAATAGCATCATTAGGCTTGGTCAAGTTGTTATTTAATCATTACCCAGATGCTTTTTTTATATAATATAAATAAAATGGTTGTGCTTTCACAGGACATTTTCTTTGGCTGAAATGATTTGTCTGTGTTCTATCAAACGAAATAGATTAGGCAGGCTATGCAGAGTTGGTGTGCGAACTCATGCTTGCTGATTCGTAAGTATCATTTTTGAAGATTTTGGAATAGTGGAGATTAGAATGGGAACAGTGATGGAGGAAGAAACAGGCAAGAATAAGGGAATTCATTCAGGTATAGCTCAACTTAATCAAGAACTGCATTGGAACTCGGGTAAAACCTTGAGAAATTCTGGTAATGGGTGTGTATTGGAGGCAGAAGTTGTTTTAAATTCAGGAGAGGTTGGAAGTGGTAAAGAGGAGAGAGGGATTTTGGATGCGAATGCTACCGGATTGGGTTCAACTGAAAAGGTGGAAAAGCAGGAAACAAGCCAACCATCTAATCAAGGGACTACTAGGAATCCAGATGATTTTGTTATCGGGATTGTGCTTGAGAGTGTGACTGCTGTAAGTTCCAGGGATACTATGTCTATGAGTGTTAGTAGAGAAAAGGATCTGGGAGAAAAATCTGACGAATTTGTTAGCACTTGTAGACTGAAAGAGCAAGAAACATCCAGAGGGCCACAAAATGGCGAAACCATGGAACAAATTGAGGAGGGAGTTGATGAGAATTTAAGTACATCGGCTGATGGGGTTTCTCTTGAGACAGCTATTGCAATAGATTCAGCAGAAAATACACTTACAAACGACAGGAGATTAGAAACCAATAGCAATGAGTTTGGTTCAACCAAGGTGAGGGGTGATAAATCCAAGGCAAAATCGCCCAAAGTTGAAAAACCTCGCGTGATTGATTTTGTTGGCAGAGGAGAATCTAAGAATAATCGGGATGGAGAAACAGTCTGTAGGATTTGCCACTTGAATTCTGAAGTTGTAATGGAAAGTGGTGCTGCAATTGCAAGTACAGCAGCCTCTGCCTCTACCATGGACTTAATTCAACTTGGTTGTGGATGTAAAAATGAGCTTGGCATTGCGCATTCTCATTGTGCTGAAGCTTGGTTTAAACTAAAAGGAAACAGGTAGTTTTTCTGATTTTCATATTCAAACTTTTGATAAAAGTTTGAACTTTCCTGACATGATGCATTTGCTTATCCAACATTAGGATATTGATTGCCTAATCGTTACTGCCACTTCATATCAGCTTCATATATTATAACAACGGTTGTTGTAATCTTCCATTGGATCCTTTTCTGAAACTTCTGTCTGCAGTCACCGAATCCTAGCAATGTCCTATGACGGCAGAGCTCTTGGAACTTTTTCATTATGTAGTTTTTTTTGTCTTTTCTGTGAAATTCTAGGAAAACTGTTTTTTCTTCTCTGCTCCTGACATTCTTGTGATCATTGCTATTCTATCCAGACCAATTCTGTTCTTTAGTTATATCTGTTTTTCTACTTATTCATCTTGAACACTCTAGTGCCTTGAATTGGGGAAGAGAGCAAACTCAATTACCTTTTCTTTGGAAATTATGAAGTATAATGCAGCTGGTTCATTATGTCATGATTTCTATTGGGTTTCTGATTCATTTTAAAGATCTTGCTTAAACTTGGAATAAGAAGTTGTTCATCGACAATGAAGCTTCTATTGTTCAATTAGCCATTATGGGGAACTTCTGAATTTCCACTTCCAAATCATAAATCAGAGTTAGCGACGATTGGTTCTTCAGGACATGTCAAATTTGGGTTTGTAGTTTAGGAATGTTGATGGAAGTTTCTTATAAATGTTTGGATATATAGACTGTTGGTACCTATCGATCCATTTCAACTTTACAATTCTACTGAAGCATCTTGCTTGTTTATACTTGGACTGAATTCAATTACCAAGTTGCAATGATGTTCATGCTCTTGTCGCTGCTTCATCCCCTTCCTTTCCTTTTCTTCTCCCTTTAACCTTGTGCTTCCTTAAAGCTAACGCTTAAAAATATTTTCTAAAGCCAAAAACCGGAAGTTCCTCAAATTGTCAATGTGAATCAGGAACTTACTAGTGCATGAGCTTGTTAACCTTTGCTTTATTTTCTAATTGAAGTCATTCATCAGCAATCAATCTTTAATGGAATTGCTTCAACCTCATGCTGGCAGCTACTGATAATGGCGTGAATTTTTTTATTTGTTTACTTGTTTCCGTGCAGGATATGCGAAATTTGTGGGGAGATAGCAAAAAACGTCACTGATGTTGGTGATACCAGATTTGTGGAAGAGTGGAACCATGTGAGGCTTATGGTTAATGGAAACAGGTTTTCAGACCAGGGTGGAGGATGTTGGAGGGGGCAACCGTGTTGTAACTTCCTGATGGCGTGTCTGGTGGTAGCTTTCATTCTTCCATTGTTTTTTCGGGTGGATTTGTTCTAATTGTAAAATCAAGATAGTACCATTTTGTTCACATTCTTAGGCCTGCTGGAATATTAACACCTTACCTTGTCCTGAAAATATTCTCTTAGTTCTTTGTTGTGTAGAATTATACAACTTGTACAACAACAACATCCAGTGGGAGTCCAGTTGAGACGCGAGCTTGGGAACTATACAACTTGCACATTTATGATAAAAAGGTTTTCAGGTGATGTGTAAAATTGTCTTTGAACTCTTTTAGACAACTTCATTGAAGCTGACATTATAGTCAGTTATTACGTACTTACTTTTCTATAAATGTGGCCATTTGGCCATTACATGAGTATTGTACAAAATCAAGGTTGTGTATTGTGCGAAGGCTTTGTAATATTCCTAACTCCAACAAGTTGTGTAGTGAGAAGTTTTAATAAAATGAGTGTATATTTTGCTAACTAGTTTATTTTAGGCAATTATAATTGCCAACATCTGGTATCAGTTCGGATAAAGTACTCAAGTAAATCAAGATGGCTTCTAGTTCAACAATTGAAGTTCAACAAATGCAATTGTCAAATTTCAAATTTGACGACAGAAACAATTTCAAGACGTGGAAACACTTGGAGTTATATTTAAGAAGCAACGGGGAATGGTGAAATTTTGGAGAAAGACTTAATAGAACAAGAAAAACCGACAATTAAAGAATCACAACAATTGATTTGTGATCGTTTATTAAATGAAAAGGTCTTGTTTTTAATTTGTCAATTTGTTGAGTTGTCGATTCTTGAAAAAATATTTCATACTAAAACAACAAGGGAGAGCTGGAATATTCTGGTCAAAACATATGAAGGAGCAAACATAGTTAAACGAACAAAACTACAAGGTTTGAAAAGGCAATACGAGTTGATGGAATAAGGCAAAGATGAAAGTATTCATGATATTTTTCATAAATTGAAAAATTGATTAATGAGATGAAAAATAATGGTCATAAAATTATGGAGAATGATATTGTGGAGAAGATCATGCGCTACTTAACAAGTAAATTTGATTATGTTGTCACATCTATTAAAGAGTCTAAAAGTTTGGAGTCCATGACTTTCAATAATTTGCAAGCTTCATTAGAATCCCGTGAAATGCGTATGAATGAAAGATCATTAAACACAACGGAGCAAGTTCTAAAAGCCTAAGCAAATTTGAGAAATGAGAAGAAAACTGCAATAGGCAAAATAGAGCATACTCAAAGAAGTTAATATTTCAGAGGCAGAGGAGACAAAAATTTCAGAACCAATTCTGGACCAGGAGCAAGGGAAAGTGAAACTTCTTAGGATAAAACCAATATTCAATGTTACAAGTGCAAAAAGTTTGGTCACTATCAATCTGAGTACAAGTCACATATTCAATGTCATAATTGCAAAAAAAAGGTCACTATAATAAAGAATGTCATACTCGAAGACAAGAACATAAAGATAATCGAGCTGGAGTCACTGAGAATAATAACCCAAAGACCTTATTGATGGCCGCTCATGAAACCAGTAACAATGACAACTATCAATGGTTGTTAGATTCGGGTTGCAGCAATTACTTAAGTGGAAGCAGCTTTATGTTGAATTAAATGAATCATTTCATTCTTTAGTAAAGCTTGCCGATAACTACCAAATTCCAATTTTGGGAAGAGGAAAGATTGCTATAAAATTGAAGAATTGGTCTTTAAATTATATTTTTGATGTGTACTATGCTCCTACTCTTTGCTAGAATCTATTAAGCGTTGGACAACTATCAAAAAAGGTTATGATTTACACTTCAATAAAGATGGATGTACCATGAGTGATATAAAAAAGGGCATGATTTTAAAGACGAGAATGACATCCAATCATCTATTTCCAACATATCTTAATTACAGTAGTACTTTTTGCTGTAATACTATGACTATTAATGATAATTGGCTAGGACATATGTGACTTTGGCATTTGAATTTTGGAAGCATTAATTTTCTTGTAAACAAATAGTAGGTTTCATGCTTGCCAACCATTCAAGTTCTTGACTAGATTTGTGAGTCATGTGTAATGAAAAAAAACACAGAGATCCATTTCCTACAAAGCAATCATGGATAGCCAAACGTCCACTAAAGCAAATATATGTTATATGAAGGGTCCATCATGTGGAGGTAACAAATACTTTATTACATCTATTGACGATTATAATAGAAAGGCATGAGTTTATTTTTTGAAGCAAAAATCTGAGCATGTGAAGTACCTAAGAAATTTATAATGTATATTGAAAAACAAAGTGGTTATTCTTTCAAGACTTTGAGAATGGATAGAGGCACATAATATATTGTTTGTGATGATTTCTTAAGAAATCATGGAATTAAGCATCAATTCAATGCTAAGTACATTGCTTAACAAAATGGAGTGATAGAAAGGAAAAATAGAGCTATCATGGATATGGCGAGAAGCATGTTATTTTGTAAAAAGTTACCTAAAAGTTTATAGGCAGAGGTTGTGGCTTGTGCGATCTACATTTTGAATAAGTGTCTTGTTAAAAATGTTCGTGATAAAACTCCACAAGAAGCATGGAGAGAAAAAAGCCTAATATTAGTCATGTGAGGGTGTTTGGTTGCATAATATATTCACACATGCCTAATGAGTTGAGAAAAAAGCTAGATGACAAGGTAGGAAAATGTATATTTCTGGGTAACGAGATAAAAACAAAAGGTTGTAAGCTTTATAATCCAAAGACTAAAAAGTGATAATCAGTCAAAATGTTACTTTTGAAGAAGATGGAGTATAAGATTGGTCAGAAAAAGAAAAGAAATCATTGCCAGTATCAGTGTTCATAAACAATGAATTGGAAATGATTAATTAAACTGGAGAGTCATCTTGACCTCCGGTTCCTGAAGAGCCAACTCATATTGATCCTAAAGTATCATCTCCTTCCACTTCACCTTCGCTTAGGCGCTCAAAATGAGGATGTCATCCACTCACTTATTTGAAAGATTATCAAGTAAGTGATGATGACAATGACAATGACAATGACAATGAAGTTGTGGCCTATTATGTTTTCTTTGCAGATTGTGATCTAGTAATGTTCGAGGAAGTAATAAATGATGGTCATTGGATTAAAGCAATGGATGAAGAAACATGTGTCGTAGAAAAGAATAAAAACATGGAAGTAAACCACTTTGCCAAAAGTAAAGAAGCCTATTGGTGTCAAATGTGTATACAAAACAGAGAACAAACCAATGAAGAAGTGGAACACTTTAAAGCAAGATTAGTTGCAAAAGGATACAAGCAAAAGTCAGGTATCGATTATTCTGAAGTATTTTCACCTGTTGCCAGAATGGATACTGTATATTTGATCACTTCACTTGTCGCTCAAAGTAATTGGAAGATTTATCAAATAGATGTCAAATCAGTCTTTTTGAATGGTGTACTGGAAGAAGAAGTATACATTGAGCAATCACCAGGATATGTAAAGCAAGGAGAAGAAAATAAGGTTTATTGGCTAAAGAAGGCATTGTATGATCTTAAACAAGCACCAAGGGCATGGTATACTTATATTGATACTTATTTCATTAAACATGGTTTTCATAAGTGTCCATATGAACATACTTTTTATATCAAGATCAACAAGGAATGAGACATTTTTATAGTTTGTCTCTATGTAGATGATTTGATCTTTACTGGTAATAATTCAAAATTTTTGTTAGAATTCAAGAAGGATATGGTTGCTTACTTTGAGATGACAGATATGAGATTAATGTCCTACTTTCTTGGTATCGAGATAAAGCAAACAAATGAAGACAAATTTATCTCACAATGGAAATATGCAAAAGATACTTTAAAGAAATTTAAGATGGATATGTGCAAGCCAATTTTAACACCAGTTGAAGAAAAGTTAAAGCTTTTGAAAGTTAGCAGTGGTGATTTGGTTGATGCAACAAACTTCAGAAGGCTTATTAGAAGTCTGAGGTATCTAACTGCAACTAGGTCAGTTATTGTTCACGGATTGGGAATTGTGAGCAGATTTATAGATTCTCCATGATATTTCATTGGCAAGCCGCAAGACAAATTTTAAGATATATTAAAGGTAAAATTGATGATGGTATATTTTATTCAAACAATAAAAATATATGACTAGTTGGATATACAGTTGGAGATGTTGAAAAGAAAATAAGCACTTTAGGTTATGTCTTTCATCTTGGTTCTGAAGCATTTTCTTAGTCTTCAAAGAAATAACAAGTAATTGATCTTTCAACTGCAGAAGTTGAGTATATAGCAACAACAAATTGTGCTACTCAAGCGATTTGGCTACAAATGATGCTTAGCAAATTACGACACCAACAAGGTGGTCTAATGACAATCTACTGCAATAATAAATCAGCAATCGCCTTAATAAAGAATCTAGTATTCTATAGTCGAAGTAAATATATTGACATTAAACATCACTACATTCAGGATTTGGTTAAAGCTAGAGGAATTATAGTTAAGTATTACACATCTAAAGATCAAATGACAGATATTTTCACGAAACCTTTAAAAGATGAACTATTTTACAAGTTAAAGAACATGCTTGAAATGATTAAACTAAGTTTAAGGGAGGATGTTAGAAATTAAACTTGATTTTGTATTTAGTCAAAATATCAAGCCAAATTGTCTTCGAACTCTTACAGACAGCTTCATTGAAGCTGAAATTATAGTTGATTATTACTGACTATACTTCTTTATAAATATGGCCATTACATGGGTATTGTACAAAATCAAAAGAAAAGTGGGTGAAAAAAATGTTGTGTAGTGTGTAAAGATTTTGTAAGGTTCCCAACTTTAACGAGTTATATAGTAAGAAATTTTAATAAAGTGAGTCTGTATTTTGTTAACTAGTTTATTTTAAGCAATTATAATTGCCAACGTGTCTTACTTTTAGCTAACTGATACTGCAAAGTGTTCATGCTCAACTTAAGCTGTTTCGGCTGGAAATAATGGAACATTTCTAAAACAAACCAAAGACAATAATGAGTTCGTCGGTAACTGATTATATTTGCTTTTGTGAATTAAAAAATATTCCTAGTTTTGAGGTTTGAACTTTGAACCTGTGACACCTTTCTAAAGGATAACGTATTCTATTTAAAATAACATGAACGACTTTTGGGAATGAAACATCATCCGTTGTAGTCTAGTTGGTTAGGATATTCGGCTCTCACCCGAAAGACCCGGGTTCAAGTCCCGGCAACGGAATTTTATTTTGTTTAGCTCCCTTATAAACAATGTAAGGGCAATATAGTCTTTTTGGTCCAACGACAGTCTTCTAAAAGATGTTGGTCATAAAACCCTAACCCTGGATCGCATTTATCTCATAAATATAAAAAGGCAACAGCTCGCCACCGTCTTCCTCAATCACCACTTACAATGGTGATCTCCGCTCTTTGCATTTACATCACAGTTTCTGTATATGTATGCTTATACAAGTTTGTGTGTACTTACTATGTAGTACGTCTTTGGTTCTTCAGGCTTCGGAGAAGAAGTTGTCCAACCCAATGAGAGAAATCAAAGTTCAGAAGCTCGTTCTTAACATCTCCGTCGGCGAAAGTGGAGATCGTCTCACTCGTGCTGCAAAGGTTTTGGCCTCGCTTCTCTTTTCTTCTTCTTTTGTGCTTAATTTTGTTTTGTTTGTTTGTTCTGTCTGATTTGGATTGTTACTAATAGGTGCTCGAGCAACTCAGCGGTCAGTCCCCGGTCTTCTCCAAGGGTATGATTGCCATTTTAGGCTTCGTGATGCGTTTTTTTACTTGCTATTTCGTTAGTTTTTGCACTAATATTGCGGGTTCCTGGTTTGGGTTGAGCAGCCAGGTACACTGTCAGGTCGTTTGGGATCAGGCGTAATGAAAAGATAGCTTGCTACGTGACTGTGAGGGGCGAGAAGGCTATGCAGCTGCTTGAGAGTGGTTTGAAGGTGAAAGAGTATGAGCTTTTGAGGAGGAACTTCAGTGAAAATGGTTGCTTTGGGTTTGGTATCCAGGAGCATATCGATCTTGGTATCAAGTGAGTGTTTGCTTGTTTCTTTGTTAAGTATTAAATGACTTGTCTTCTTGAAGTTAAGTTAATTTGATGTGATTGGTTATTAACTGTATCAAAATGGTTTCCGTGTATATGTAATGAGCTTTGAATCGATAGAATCATGGTTACTGTGTTGGTGTATAGGTTATGACCAATAGCTGTGTTCACATTGTTTTAACACTTGTATGGTCCTGTAGTAGCCCTGACAGATTTATTTGCTGGTGTTGTGTTTAACATATAGGAGGTGTGGAACTTACTATACTTCTGATAATTTTATAGTTGTAATTGGGAGCCGGTTCTGCATCTTTTTCAAGATGCTGTCTTTTTCTAGCTTAGCAGGAATTAATTTTTTCTAATACGTTTTCAGTTGCTTAGTTTTCTTGGTTAAGCTTTTTGAGATTGATTAAGTTATGCTTACCTTGCTGAAATTGTTCATTCTTATCTCTTCTATATGTTGTGCTTTATTTCCAACTGATTTTCAAGAGCGAATGGCATTGCCTTACTTGTCATGTGGGTGCTTAATTGTACTGGAGTGATGTTTAGTATAGTTCCTGTCAGTTGTTGGTTGTATTGTGTATTGGACTGTTCATGTAGATTTCCTTGCAACTGCAGGGGTTGAATGATTCCATGGGAGGTTGATTCATTATGGTTTCTTATACTTGGCCCCTTTCCATTTAATTTTGAGCTGACTTTTAACGTTTTATCATCTCTTGTCAGATATGATCCCTCAACTGGTATCTATGGTATGGATTTCTATGTTGTTCTAGAGCGGCCAGGTTATCGTGTGGGTCGTCGTCGCAGATGCAAGTCACGTGTTGGAATTCAGCACAGGGTCACGAAAGAGGATGCAATGAAATGGTTTCAGGTCAAATATGAAGGAGTCATCCTTAACAAGGCTCAAAGTGGCCCATCTTAGATGTTACAAATTTGTTTTAGTTAAAATTTTGAGTTTTTACTTCAAGAAGGTCCATTTTATGTTGGAAAAATGTTGTCTTTAAATAGACTATGAATTGGTAGACACATATTTACTGCTATGGATGTTTTCTTGTTTAATTTAATAGTAGTGCTTTTCTTGACGTTTGTTACCAACTCCACGGTTATTTTCTGGTTAACTCTTTTGCTTTTTATCCCCTTATTATGAGCTGCCACTTTGGGAATGGCAGTCAAAGAGTGACACACCCTAAAAACGTTACAGGGAAATTGATTTTCAAACGCTTTCTGAGAGATCATGTATATGTATGCAAGGAAGCAGGTTAGGGCCTAAGGTATGATGCTATATGTTGTGTACTAAAAATGGCTAACAAATGTTGTTACGATTTTGTTAGAAGGGGTAGAAGCAAAACTATTGTTACGGATTTTGTATTGTACCGGTTGGGAAATGGTACTGGTACGGGCATAGAAGGTACCGGTGATAAATTCCGGCCGGTACCACCAATACCGAATTTTTTCAGGTCATTCCTCAAAAAAGAATCCACTCAACTTTCGTATTAGAATTCTTGTAAGTATCTAAACATGTGAATATCTTTACTTTCTATAGGTTTATTTTCTGAGGAATCATATTCCAAATTCACTTTACTTTCCCACCAACCAAACGGGGCCTTTAAGAATAGTTGATTCCTCCTTAGTGTCTCCATTGTCGTTAAGATATGTTGAATATGTAGTTGCAACGACGGACTGTATATTAGGATATCGTCGAAGAAGAACAGAATAAAATGGCACAGGTAAGGTTTGAATAGCTCGTTCATCAACCTTTGAAACGTCAAGGGAGCATTCGTCAAACCGAATGGCATGACGTGGAACTTATAATGGTCTTGATGCGTCCTGAATGCTGTCTTTGACACATTTTTCGAATGCATTCTGATTTGATGATATCTGGAGCATATATCTAGTTTAGTAAACCACCCAGCCCCATGCAACTCGTCTAACAATTCCTCAATCAACGGTATCGGGAATTTATCCTTCACAGTGTGTTTGTTTAACTCTCTGTAATCTATGCACATTCTCCATGAATCATCCTTCTTCTTTACTAAGAACACAGGTGACGCATACGACCCATAGCTTTGTCGAATAAAACCTTGCCTCATGAGATCCCAAACTGATTGTTCGATTATATCTTTTTGTATTCCTGAGTATCTATATGAATAGACATTGCTGGATTCAACTCCTTCCTTCAGCATTATTCGATGATTGTATTGGCGGTTTGGAGGAAGCTCGGTTGGTTCCGGAAAGACGTCCGCGTACTCTGACAGAATAAAGTTGATCTTATGGAATGGGCTCCATTGATTCGATGTCATTCTCATTTGCTATAACTGGAATTTAATCGGTGATAGTTGCATCTTGAATAGTTGACCCCCTGTTGCTCGGTGTAGGTGTTTCTGGAATTTCTTGCTAGAGACGATCTTGGATCTTCCTTCCGAGCTCCCACTTAACGTAACCAAGCGTCCCTCCCACTTAAACATCATTGTTCTATTCCTGAAGTTGCATGAAACCTCATTTAATCCACTCAACCATTGCACCCTTAATACGACATCACACCCACCTAATGCTAACACCAATGCGTCCATGGTGAACTGCACTCCTTACATCATCCACCTTAATCCTTTATAGTATTGATGACACTTCAGTTGTAATCCTCCCCCTATGGTGATGAGAATGGACTCCATCTCTTGAAGTTGACATTCTCCTTTCCTTATAACCGAAGTGTCCACAAAGTTATGGGTGCTATTGGGAAATCTAGATCGGATCTGATCCGACCGTAGCGGAATAATCACGAAACTTTTCCGTGACTTTTGATTTCCTGAAAACCAAGATCTATTTAATTCTATAAAATGATTAACACGAATCAAAATAAAGCGAAAATTTAATTCGTACCTTATTCCGAAGCTTGATCTTTATCTTGATGCATCCCTCGAACCGTTACTGAAACCGATCCG
>JANITX010000002.1:65407781-65421799 GCA_027564395.1 Erythroxylum ulei
ACTTTATCATATACATCTAAACATGTACAAGATAAAGAATGCCTTTAAATAATTTGTCACTAAACTACAACCAAAGCAATTGGCTGTAGGGCATAAACTAACAGGTGCTCCCATTGTAGATTAATATATGTATCTTCCTTCTTTGGTGCACTTTAACCACCCTCATCTGCTTAAATTTGGTATTCCCGGATAATCCCAACATGGCCTGCATGGAAACCATTAGGTTATCTTCTTCTTCTGGACTCCCCTCAAGTTCCTCCTCTTCCGCTTTCGGAGAGTTCTTTTCGCTGTCATCATCTTCAGTAATTGCATAAAACTGTAATTGTCTCTTTTTACATTGATGGCCCATACTATATTTCTTGTCGCACCAGAAATAAAAGCCCTTTGCCCTTTTCTCATCGAAATCTCTACTACTAAAACGTCTATGAGATTTAGAAGTTCTTACCGATGATGATGGTCGTAACGTCAACGTGGGTGTAGGTAATATCTCGTCATATGGTGACCTCCGAATGACATTCGCTAACTGTGAACCACGTGAGTTTGGGTTGAAACTACTATTATCATTCATCCCTTTCATCAACGATATGTGTTTAAATGTTGTATTCCTCGTAGACCTCAAAATTGCCTCCTGTTTTCGAGCTAGCGTATAAGCTTGTGCAACGAGTGGGGCTCATGCAACTTCACCGTCACTCCAACCTCTTGTTTAAGTCCCTTAATGAAAAAACCCACCAAGTATTCTTCAGATAGCGTTAACCTGTTGGAATGGTGATCGAATTGCGCACAATAGTTCAGAACTATCCCTTGTTGTTTCAACTCTTTAAAATCTCCTACCGGATCATCACATATTTCTGTGTCGAACCTTTGCTTCAACGCTTTAGTGAACTCCTCCCATTCCACTACTTTTGTTTGGTTACGATTCCTAACGTACAAGCGATACCATTCCTGAGCTCGTTCATCCATGTGTAAGATTGCCAAGTTCACCTTTATCTTCTCAGGGGTCTGATCCAACAAGAAGGACTGCTCACATCGGTACAACCACAGTTTAATGTTCTGACCATCAAATGGCGGAAACTTGATCCGGCTCATTTTTGTAGGTGTTACATTCCCATCTTGCTCTTGCCCTACTGAACTACTCTGCGACGTAGGTTCGGTCGCTCCGACCTCTCCTTCTGATTTTTGAAAGCTCTGTAGGAGTAAAGCTCGTAATTCCATCATCTCTTTTTCTACTTTTTGTGTCCTATTTTGAATCTCCGAGAACATCCTGTCGTTCCAATCTTATGACTCCAAAAACATCCTCTCCATTACACTCATCAGGCTTTCTTCCACTCTTCGTAACTCTGTGCCTCTGGTGCATACTGCCATCGTTGCTCTTTAAAGGGTCAACTTCTCGGATACTAATTGTTGTATACTAAAAATGGCTCACGGATTTCGTAAATATTGTTACGATTTTGTCGGAAAGGGTAGAAGGAAAACATCAAAAGGGAGAGTAACATAGATTCCATTGATATAGAGAGAGAGGAACAAATCATTCACACTAAACTTTTCAGTATCCGGCTTAAATACAAATCTATTATACTCTCATCTTACGTCCGGCTTAGTAATACTGGACACTTTATTTAAACGTTGCATTTTGCTTCCTTATAACGTCAATAACGATTCTGACATATATTATTATTACGTGTCGTCTTCTCCATCTTTCTTTCTCTGTAACACTATTGTCTGAGTTATAACCTTGAAATCTATATATGCCAGTCTTCGTCTTGGGTAGTATTCTGAGTGAACTGAATAGTAAGATTCTTTTGGAGACAACTGGTTGAAACGAAGGCGTTAAAGCCCAACAAAATGGCCTCAGTGAATGAGCACAAGATGAGTATGAAAGCATCATAGAAACGAAATAACATAAAAGGTTTTCAGGAAGCTTCTTGATTCTATGCACTCTTTAACTTGCAACCGCTTGCGTGTCTTTTAACTTCCAACAAGAACTTTGACGATTTCAGGACTTGAGCAATTCCATAAGTTCACCTTTCTTCAGCTTTGAGTAACCTTTGATACCCCTAGACTTAGCTAGCTCCTTCAGCTGGGAGAGTTTCATTTCCTCTATTCTTGGCAACTTCAACTCCGGGCTTCCCACCATGATTGCGGATGGTTCATCGGAGAGCTCAGCTGCTTGTCCTCTAGGTGCTGATGGTGATGAGATTGGTGATCTCTTCACAAAATTAGATGGAGGCCTCGTTAACTTGAAGTTTGTTTGTAAGAGTTGTTCATCATTTCCCATCTTCTTGTTCTTGTCAACACCTTGGTTCCTTCTAAATGTTTTGGTTCCACCCCTTTTGGTAGGTGTTCCTGCCAAAATTACAACTAATCATACATGATAAGAGAGTTAATAGAGCAAATTGCTTCTAAGTTTCTAATAAGCAGTCAAAAGAAAGTGTGTAAATGATATGTGATTGAACAACTGCTTAGATGATCGTCCTGAAGATTTCACTTTTAAATTTATCAAGAAATGCACTGAAAACGAACAAAACCAGAGCTCAGGTGACCTGTGCTAAAGCTTTGTTTGATGTTCCAGTTTTCTTGCATAAGAAAAGAAGTTCAAATCTTACAATGACTGCAGCTTAAAATGCCACCGAAATACTAGTAAACTTGTTTCAGTATTGGGAGAAGCATATCCATGCTGTTATACCTTTTACTTGTTTTCTTGATTGGCGAAGAAACTCCAGGACAGAATCAGTAGGTGAAGTGTCCTCCGATGCTTTCCCAGTCCTCATCCCCGTATCGACTGACTCCCCTTTTGATATTGAAGACTGTATCCTTCTGAACAGAGCAAGAATTTCTTCCTGGCCAGATGACTTGAGGAGTTTACTATCAAAAGACTGGGATTGATTATTGTGATAGTCCATTCTTCTTCTTCCCAGCCTGGTGCTTTTCTGGGGAGGTCTACCTTTCCTATTTCCATCAGAGTGTGTGCCGGAATATATTGATTGCAGAGTATCATTCCATGAAGGAAAAAGTGAAGGTCCATCTGCAATCTCAGCCAAATTTAACAAGCTGCATCAAAAATGACCCTTCAGTTTGAAGTTCAGACTTACAGTCATATCAATGGTACCTAAAGAATGTTTTGATAAACACTGCAGACTGATCATGCAAGTTCATTATGCGCATATAAGACTACAGAGGGAAACTTTAACCTTATAAAAGGAAAAGTAGATAGCTTCTTCAGAGAGTGAAATCAATAACATATGTCATTTTCACACCTATATAACCATCAGAAACTGGAACATTGAAAGGGGACTGAACGGAAAAAAGATCTAAGAACCTAATTGAGAAGAAGAGTGGTAGCACATATTTCAACCTCAAAGTGAAACTGCAAAACCTTACAACTTTAATCATCACACAAACCACATATTTCACAGACTAAGTAGGTCAAATTTTACATGTTACAGCATCAAGTTGGAATTGAATAACGGATACCCAACCTACATACCAAAGGCTTACCTATAACTGTAAATTTTATCCATCCACCGGCAATAACTAAAGGGAAGTCTTTAGACAAATTTGCAATACAACACAGATTAATCTCATCAACAGTTCAGTGGCTATGTTGCAAAGGTTTCCATGTCATCAATGGTTCAATGGAAATGATGCAGAGCTTGGTCCATAGACTTGGAAATGGCTGCCAAGGCGGTGATCATGAAGGAAAAGAGAATCATAAGGTGGTAGCCCATATCAAAGGAGCTAGTCCCCCATCCAGATTCCTAACACCCATATTTGAGGCAGTGGAAGAAAAAGATCTCACTCAAGTGTAGCCCTACCGTGGAGGGCGCTGTACATTCTTTACTAATTCATGGTACAGTAAAGCACAAAAACAGGTTCATCATTCATATGACAGCGTAACCACCCAAAAAGAGAAAACAGAAATACAGAACCATTATCTTTTACTTGAGTAGATTTATGTACAGAAACATCAATCCTATCCTGCCGTATAATTCCATTTCAATCTGTTAAAAAACAAGTTCAACCCAGGACCATAACTCATTCACGGAAGCTCGTGAAGATGGATACTACTGAAGGATAATGATAATACCTTTGAGAGAAACAATGGGCTTCCCAATCTTGAGCTGATTAGTAAAAGAGGAACAAGAGGGCAAATTCAAAACAGAGTGAGGATAGAAAACAACATCCATATCCAACAATTAGACCTGTGGATTCTGAATCTGCATTTGGATTAGGTTCACACCTTCTGTACTTTATATGGGCACATGTGGTAGTCTTTTGTCGTTGACAATTAACAAGGTCACATCTTTATTTCAGCGCGTGGACACCAAATTCCTCTTTTCTTATTATTATTCTTATTATAATGATGAACTCAATTCTTAAAAAACGAGCTTTCCTTGATTGTTTTTCTAGTTTCCACCATCATATGCGTCTTCATGGCCAAAACTACATCAACGAACTTCTTCAGCTTCACGCCTAACAGAAACCCTACCAAAGACTCCATCAAATTTCAAAATGGGTTCTTTCTGAGCAGACCAGTGAAAGCATTTTCTCTTTCATCATCACAATTGCAGTGTTATTATGCTTCGATTCCCATCTCAGTACCCCTCACCAAATATAAAGATTACGAATTTATTAGTCTTGATGAGAAAATTTGTGAATTCTGCGAGAAGGGTAATCTTAAAAAAGCAATGGAATTCCTTCTGATGCCTGAAAAACCTCAAATAGCTTCAAGTACTTATTGTTCTGTATTGCAACTCTGTGCTGAGCTTAAATCTCTAGAAGATGGTCAAAAAGTACATTCCATCATTCGCTCCAGTGGGGTTTCAATTGATGGCGTTCTGGGATCAAAACTGGTGTTTATGTATGTGACTTGCGAGAATTTGAGAGAGGGGAGGCTGGTGTTTGATAAGATTGCTAATGAAAAGACTTTCCTTTGGAATTTGATGATAAACGGGTATGCAAAGATTGGTGATTTTAAGGAGAGTGTGCTTATATTTGAGAAGATGTTGAGGTCTGGGATTGAAGTGAACTCTCACACATTTTCTTGTGTTTTGAAATGTTTTGCAGCTTTGGGAAGTATAAAAGATGGTGAATGGGTTCATGGGTATTTATTGAAACTGGGTTTCAATTCATATAATGCTGTTAATAATTCTCTTATGTCGTTTTATTTCAAGATCAGAGAAGTTCAGAGCGCACATAAGTTGTTTGATGATTTGACTGACCGAGATGTTATTTCATGGAATTCGATGATAAGTGGATATGTGACAAGTGGTCTTTGTGAAAAGGGGCTAGAGTTATTGATAGAGATGCTAAAATCGGGAGTTGACACGGATTTGGCAACAATTGTTTGTGCTCTTGCAGGTTGTGCAAACTGTCGTGATGTTTCTTTGGGTAGAGCACTTCATGCTTTTGCAATAAAAGCCAGATTTGACAGGAAAGCTATCTTCAATAACACAGTAATGGATATGTATTCAAAATGCCGTGACTTGAATGCTGCAATACAAGTTTTTGCAAAGATGGCTGATAAAAGTGTTGTATCCTGGACTGCCTTGATTGCCGGTTATGTTCGAGAAGGACTTGCTGATAAAGCTATTGGAGTGTTCCATGAAATGGAAAGAGGAGGTGTTGTACCAGATACATTTGCTATCACAGCTATTCTTCATGCCTGCGCTTGTAATGGGTCACTGGAAAGTGGCAAGCATATACATAACTACATCAGGGAAAATGATATGCAGTCAAATATCTTTGTATGTAACGCTCTCATGGACATGTATGCAAAATGTGGAAGCATGGAAGATGCTAAGTCAGTGTTTCTGGAGATGCCTGTGAAGGATATTGTCTCATGGAATACCATGATTGGAGGCTACTCAAAAAATGGTCTTCCTAATGAAGCTCTCAGTCTTTTTGTCACAATGATAAAAGAGTTGGAACCTGATGGTAGAACTATGGCATGTGTGCTTCCAGCTTGTGCCAGCCTTGCAGCCTTGGATAAAGGCAAAGAGATCCATGGTTACATATTACGAAATGGATGCTTATATGATCAACATGTTGCCAATGCTCTTGTTGACATGTATGCAAAGTGTGGAATGCTAGTTCTTGCTCGATTCCTGTTCGATATGATTCCTACAAAGGATTTGGTCTCATGGACAGTGATGATTGCTGGATATGGCATGCATGGGTTGGGAAATGAAGCAATTTCTGCCTTCAATGGAATGAGGCATGCTGGGCTTATGCCAGATGAAGTTTGCTTCATCTCTATATTATATGCTTGCAGTCATTCTGGATTAATTAATGAAGGATGGATGTTTTTCAATTTAATGCAAAACGAGTGCAATATAAAGCCACAACTAGAGCATTATGCTTGTGTTGTGGATCTTCTTTCCCGTACTGGGAAGCTATCGATGGCATACAAATTTATACAGAAAATGCCAATTGAACCTGATGCAACGATCTGGGGATCTCTGCTTTGTGGGTGCAGAATTCACCATGATGTCAAATTAGCAGAGAAAGTTGCAGAACATGTCTTTGAGCTAGAACGTGAGAACACAGGTTACTATGTACTTTTGGCAAATATCTACGCAGAGGCAGAAAAGTGGGAACAAGTAAAGAAAATGAGAGAAAAGATTGGTACGCGTGGTTTAAAGAAGAATCCAGGGTGCAGTTGGATAGAGGCCAAGGGCAAGGTACATATCTTTGTTGCCGCCGATAATTCACACCCACAAACCAATAACATTGAAGCTCTGGTGAGCAAATATAGATCAAAGATGAAGGAAGAAGGTTATCATCCTAAATTGAGATACGCTTTAATTAATGCAGATGAAATGGAGAAGGAAATGGCCCTTTGTGGACACAGTGAGAAATTAGCCATGGCTTTTGGAATATTAAACTTGCCACATAGCCAAACAATACGGGTAACTAAGAACCTAAGAGTATGCGGTGACTGTCATGAGATGGCCAAGTTCATGTCCAGCAAAACCAAGAGGGAGATTGTTTTGAGAGATTCTAATCGGTTTCACCATTTCAAGGATGGCATTTGTTCTTGCAGAGGTTTCTGGTAAATTAATTCATGGAGAAGTCTGAATGTCAGAGCTCAAGCTAAGCCATTTATGGTGACTGAAAGTTAATGATAGTTAAGTTAGACATTTATCATATGTGAATATTGAATTGGGATCTTTATCAAAAAAAAAAAAAAAAAAGAATTGGGATCTCCCTCCGACTGATGTACATGTTGATCTTAGACAATTGAATCCTCTGACTTGAAGCCATGCACAACGGTTACAAGAAGACGAGTAACTTTTTCGGACACTAAATGTCGGTCTATGGCTTATCATCTGGCATGTTTTGTTTATGCTAATCACTCATTGTCTCCAACAACTAAGTCGCTTTAATTCTCAAAAACTTGTCACTCATTGTCTCCAACAACTAAGTCGCTTTAATTCTCAAAAACTTGTGTGCTCATGAGGAGTTGTAGCTATGATTTGAGTGGCAGGGAATAAATCCAAGATTGCACTCAAAGACAAGTAGACAATTGTAATCATCATCCTCCAACTATCATTCAGCATCCACCCAAATTGTAATTGCGAATTTCGTCCAAAGTACGTAATGGAAGTATACTTTCAAAGTTGAGACTCAGGATGGTAGTTGTTTTAGAGGTTTATTGCGGCAGAGCGCACAGGATGTTCTGTCATTAATTGCTAACCTCAACAGAGCGAGGAAGCCTAGCTTGAAGACATCTGAATGTGATCAGTTGTTCATCCTATCATATCTCAAACTTGGATTTTAATGCCTGGAGACGTCTCAGTGAACCGCTCCAGCACTTAACAAGCATCGTGTCTAGTCCACTGAAGAGTTGCCAACTCAAGACTCATGTTATGCCTAAAACTATCTAACTTAACAGCTGGACCGGTTGTTAGATTCCTTATTTGTACATGTTTATTATGATATCCCCATCTGGATTTACTCTCATCTCCTTGTTTTGGTACCCCAAACAAGAGCATGCCAACCATATTGGTTGAGCTTCTCTGATGAAATCTTAAACTGAAAAAACGAGGCTTGATTTTAGAAGGTAACATATACCAAACGAAAACAAAGACAAATGACCAATAATATGGGTCGAGGCTTTGATGGAAGTGATACAGTAGAATGTTGGTAGCTCATGAGAATTACAAACTTGATGATACAAATAAGCAAAGTAGAAAAGAAGATAAATCGCACACCCGAACCAATGATTTCTCCTCCTCTTTTTTCATTTTTGTCCACTCTGCAACTACTCTCATCAGTAATGAAGTGTATAATAAATAAATCAAGCAATAATTTCATCAAATAATCCCTATTCTATGCAAACTCACCTTCTAACTAACAACATTTTCTCGACAGAAGGACCATGAAAACTATGAGGAATACTATGGAAGCAATTGCTATGGCAATACCAAGAGCAACCTTGTTAGGCCCATGATGATGTTCCTTTCTACTGGAATTGTCTCCTTCACCGTTATCATCATAGTCCGATGAATCATCACTCGCTGAAGATTCTTTTGACGGTGGCGGTGACATTGGTAATCCATGCTTATCACAAGGAGCTATCCCAAGCTTCAATTTTGATGATAATTGTGTATGGTTGTAGCACAAATTGCTATTCTCACCAACCTTCAACACAGCCAACTTCTTCATAAAACTAAGATTAAACGGCAAAACACCATGGAACGCATTTTTCTCAAGATTCAAGTACTTCAAGTGCTTCATTTCTGCAAGAAACCTCGGTATCGTCCCATTGAACTGATTCGAACTCAGATCAACATGAACTAAACCAGGAATTGCTGACACAGAATCCGGGATAGACCCAGATAACGAATTAGACTTCAAAGACAGATTTTTTAGCGAGATCAAGTCACCAAAATTCGTGGGCAATTCCCCAGTAAGCGAGTTAGAAGAAAGATCGAGACTTTCAAGGTTTTCAAGGACTGCAATAGAACCAGGGATAGTCCCCTTGAGCTTGTTACCTGAAAGATCCACATGGGTAAGATTGGAATGGAGATGTCTTGGTATGTATCCGGTAACATTAGCATTGGAGATAGTAACGGACTTCAACTTGCGCATATTACCAAGAATAACATAGAGGCCACTACCATTAACAGGCACATCACTGACAGTAAGATCAGTTAGATTGACAAAGTGAGAGAGCCCTACAGCAGTGAGGTGCTTAAGAGAGTGAATGCAAGTGAAGGAATGGAGAGACAAAGCAAGATCTGAAGGAAAACGAACAGTACTTGCAGGACAGTTGGTAAAAGTTAGAGACCGGAGTGTAGAAAGAGACTTGAGAGCAGTGTACGACAGGGAGAGGTCAGAGGAGCAGTTGGAGAGATTTAGTGAGATGAGGAAGCGAAAGGGAGAGGAAGCGTCGCAGACGGTAGCGTTGTGTGGAGATGGTTGAATACAAGGATCTTTAGCAGTGGGGATGTCAAGAGATTGGAGGGCCGTGAGTTGTTTGGGGTCTAAGGTGGAGTGTCCGGACGGGGAGGGTCTAGTGGTAGGAGAGGAGATTGGGGAGGGTCTAGTAGTCGGAGAGGGTCTAGTGGTCGGAGAGGAGATGGGGGAGTGTCTAGTGGTCGGAGAGGGTCTAGTAGTCGGAGAGGAGATTGGGGAGGGTGAAGGGGGGAGTGTGGCTGCTCCGGCCGCCGTGAATAGGAGGAGGAGAATGAAGAAGAGTACAAGCGGTGGTTTTGGTGGTGGCGACATTGGTGGAAAATGAAACTTGGGAGGGTTGAAGTGAAGTATGTGGAGTGCGGAGCGGTGTTGTTTCCAAGCGAAATGTTCAAGTGAGCTTAGGAAGTAGCACAGTCTACAGTCTACACGCAGAAGAAAGTCACATTTGGGCAACAGTACAGATTATCGATTAGTACTGTTATGCCCTCGTAGTTGAACGTATTTACAGAATCATGCTCTATACTTTTTCGGTGTCTAATGTCTTCCTTTATTTTCTTTCTTTTCATTCACTCGGTAACGTCTTTCAGCTAACCATTTCAGCGCACTAGCTCAACTGGGGATTTGCCCTGTCTAGAAGGCCATATGCTCGTCCATTTGTAAGGCCCATCTGAGCTCTACCAATGTAATTTGATGGCTTTTTTTGAGCCTTTTGTCAAAGGCAAACGAAACCTTTATGGAATAATTTTGCTGTACAACCAATCAATCCAACAGTACTGCTGAAGTAGTCTGCACTCTAGTTAGGACTAAATTAACAAGCAAGATTGGGTGTATCTACTTAGGAAAGTTGAGTCCAACTTGTTGGGATGGTTTAATTGGCGGAACAAATTTGTAATAATATTTTTGTGAAAGCAAAAGCGATATAAGAAAAAAATGAGGAAGTAAAAAATATAAGAATTTACGTAATTAATTCGGTCAATTATTTGACCTATGTCTTTCTTTTATTATTATAACAAAGAGAAATATGGCAATAACAATATATAATTTCGTTAAATTTTTCTTCAAAAGTTTTCTCCAAAGTCTTTTAAAGTTTTAACGTGAATTTTTTTTATCAAATTATTTATAAATTATAGTTACTTATAAGAAGTACAATTATAGTAAAATTTTATTATTATAGAAACTTAAGATCACTGACATTCTATTTTTCGAGTAAATAGAACAAGGACACACCGACAATATAAAGAACGTAGATAGAGTAAAGAAATCAACTGGGAAAAAACTGCTCTATATTTCAACTCACATACAAGTTTATTTATACAGAAAATATAAGCACGCGTGGTAGTGTTGTTAGTGCTAAAAGAACTAAAGAAACTTATTAATAAACTTCTAACTACAATTAGTTACAACTATAAACAATCAGTTAAATATATATTCTTCATACCCCCCCTTCAAGTTGGACTTTGGTGAGCATCAAACAAAGCCAACTTGGAAAATAAGTTACAGAATAATGATGAACAAAGGGGTTTGGTGAACAAATCGGCAATCTGAAGATGCGACGGAATATGAACTATAACAATTAACCTTTGCTTGAATTGATTACGAACCACATGACAATCAATGTCAATGTGCTTAGTTTGTTCATGGAAGACAGGGTTAGAAGTGACATGAATGGAAGACTTGCTATCACGGTGCAAAGTTATTGACTTATGTACCGGAACCTTCAAATAGCCTAGCAAATAAGTAATCCACATCAACTAACACACTGTTGAAGCCCTAGATCTGTACTCAACTTCAGCGGAACTTCGAGAAATAGTATGTTAACGCTTGGTCTTCCAGGAGATAGGACAATCGCCCAAATATATGCAAAAACCAATTAAAGACTTTTTGCTTATTTGGCAAGAAGCCCAGTTTGCATCAGAATAAGCTGTAAGGCTTAAGTCATTTGTAGCTGGAAAAAATAACCCCATAAAAGGAGCATTCTTCAAATATTTCAAAACATAAAACACATGCTTCAGATGATTTCCTCTAGGTAGCTACAAATACTAACTTAATTGCTACACGGCATAGGTGATATCAGGCCTAGTAAAGCCTAAAAAAGAAGCCTCCTAACTAAACTCCTGTATTTTTTAGGATCCTCAAGAAGCGGATTGTCATCACGTTCTAGGGTAGAACCTTTTGGAAAAGGAATTTTCTTGGGTTTAACTGCCAAAAGACCTGCATCATCTAATAAATCCAAGACATATTTTCTTTGATTAAGAAAAATGCCATTCGGTGTTCGAAAAACCTCTAATCCCACAAGAAATATTTTGCTAAGCCCAAATCCTTAATAGTGAACCTCTCATCTAATGCTTGTTTCAATCTGCAAATTTCACCATTGGAACTCCCACTGATGAGTAAATCATTAACATAGACAAGTAACATAAAAAAGCAATCATCAACACAGACAAGTAACATAAAAAAAAATCATTCTTGTCTAGAACAAACAAGCAGTGATCATGAGGAGATTGAAGAAAACCAAAACAAAGCAGAAAACTAGTTAGTTCAATGTTCCATTGTCTAGAAGCTTTCTTTAAACCATAAAGAGACCTTAGTAACTTGCAAACTTGACCATCCTTTGCTGCTATATAATCTTCAAGTGGTAACATGTAGACTTCCTCATCTAAAAACCCATGAATAAAGGCATTGTTAATATCTATTTGATGCAGAAGCCAACCTTTTGCAGTTGCTATAGCCATAAATAGTCTCACTGTGACAACCTTTGCAACCATAGAATAACTATCATAGTAATCTTCCCCATACACTTGATTGTATCCTTTTGCAACCAACCTTACTTTATGTTTGTCAAGAGTGCCATCATATTTGAGCTTCAATTTGTAAACACACTTACTCCCTATGGCCTTCTTGTCTTTAAGCAGAACAGTGAGTATCCAGGTTTTGTTTTTCTCTAATGTTTAAAGTTCGGTGTTCATGGCAGTAACCCATTCTGAAACTGCTTTTGCTTCTTTATAATTTCGCGGCTCCTTCATAGTACTAACATGAACTGGGAAATGAATATAATCTGTAGGACGTGTAGTATTCTTGCAAAAATGAAAAGTAGAAGGCATGTGTGGAGAAGTACATGTTTCAGTGCTGAAAGCACAAACGACATTGTTAACAACATAATCGGAAAGCCAAGATGGCCCTTTTATGTTCCTGGTTGTTCTTCAAAGAGGGGCAACTTCACTTGAAATGGGTAATACATCTGCCACGGGTACATCTTCATCCACTGCAACTTGATTTTCATCAGTAATTACAAGAATAGTATATGTAATTGAAGGAATAGGATCAGCTATAGGACACATTGGAATGGGAACTCCTGCCTCAGAAGAAGGAATATCAATAAAAGGATATATGGTTTCATGAAACACCACTTCCTTGGAGGTATATAACTGCTGAGAAGAGACATCATATACTTTATACCCTTTTTGGCCAGGAATATAGCCCAAAAAGATACATTATGTTGCTCTAGCATTAAACTTGTCCTTCTTAGGACTAGTATTTGTCGTATAACATAAACACCCAAATGCTCTCAAAGCATTATAATCTGGTGGTCTTCCAAGTAGCGCCTTATATAGACTCTTCCAATTCAACACAGAAGATGGCAACTTATTTATCAAATAAGTAGCATGAAGTATAGCCTCTCCTTAGAAATTCTTAGGTAGATGAACCTGTTGCAACAAAATTTTAGAAATCTACAATCTGTGTTTCCTCTCTACCCTGCCATTCTGTTGAGGACTATATATACAAGTCCTTTGATGAATAATGCCATGAACATAAAAAATCTGTTGACATTTAGACCCCACAATCTCTCCACCATTATCACTTCTAACAACTTTCACTGAAGCAGAATACTGATTCTTCACCAATTTGAAAAAATTACTCAATAAAGAACTAACTTGATCCTTTGTTTGCATCAAATAAGTCCAAGTACACCTGCTGCAATCTTCAACTATTGTTAAAAAATAAAAAGCACCAGAGAGTGATTGTGTTCAATAAGGCCCCCAAATATCCACATGTAACAATTCAAGCAATTTGTCACTATGGCTATCACTTATAGGAAAATGAGTTTTAGTCTATTTAGACTGAGCACACACATCACAAGTATCAAAGAAACTATCAATGTCATTATTCATCAATCTTAGTTTCTTGACAACATCAATTGAAGGATGCTCCAACCTATGGTGCCAAACTTTCAGACTACACTTAACCACAGTATTCATACAATAGATTTCTTGTGTAATGTTATTCAACAAAGAAACATACTTGTCTACCAAAATAGGATTAAAAGAATCTTTGTCAAGATAATAGAGATGGCCAACTGCTTTTCCCACTGCCAGCAAGTTTTTACTCCTCAGGGCTTGTAAAACACAAAATTCAGGATAAAAAATGAAAACTCCACTATTTTTCTTCAATAGTCTGTTTACTGACAGCAAGTTATACTTGAAAGATGGTAGGTAGAAGACATTTTTCAAAACAACTTTCCCATGAAGGCTAATAGCCGCGAATCTAGGAGTGTGCATAAAGTGGGAGCCTTCACGGCTCAAGCTAAAACGATGGAAAGT
>JANITX010000002.1:65533250-65550454 GCA_027564395.1 Erythroxylum ulei
GATTACCCACGAGATTAATTGAGTGAATCCCTTGTTTCTTAAGCCTTGCTTCCTCTTGAATAAGCATACTTTGTAGTACATTCACATTCCATTTATCTTTAATAGTATTGTAACTCATTTGGAATGGACCATATTCAGGAGGTAAGGAATTAATAATAAATTGCACAAGGAAACTTTCACTTAATTCCATTCCCATGGATCTTAATCTTGTTGTTGTATTTATCATTTCAGTAACATGCTCATGCATAGTACGAGAACCATCAAACTTTATGGCGGTCAACGTACCCATTAAGGTTCCAGCAAGAGACTTATTAGCAGAATCAAACTGAGAAATATCTTTAACAAGCTTAAGATACTCCTTAGCATTTTCGGTATTAGGAATTGTAGCCTTAATGTTGCTAACCACAGTTATTCATATAAACATTAAACTTAGTCTATTTGATCTTTCCCAATGTTCATGAAAAGATCATTCTTTAGCACTGCTATTATCAGTAAGTGCAACGGGCTTATCAATTTGGAGTGCCAAGTTAAGATCTAGGATTCCTAAGTTAAACTGAAATTGTTCACACCATTCATTAAAGTTAAGCCCATTAAACTTTATAATAGACAAAGCTTACGATTGGATAGCAATAGAATTGAATGCTGCAAAATTTATATAAGAAAGACTCTATGTTAATGCTTTGAATCATAATTTAAATACGTAATTAAAATTAAATAATAAATATATCAACAATAAACATATATTTTGGTTTTCCTTTGGGTAAAATAACAATATATTAAACACATAAATTGATGCTTAGTAATATTTACATAATTGATAATCATGCATATTTTGATTAGATATATTAGTTATCTTTGGATATACTAAATATATCTAATAAAACATACTAATTAATCACGATTATACTCATTGATATAAAATTAACTAATCAACCTTTGGGTGATTCTTAAATATTTTAGTATCAATGAATTTTAGTACACCCATTAAAAATATCGTTATGTCATTGCAATCATAAGCATCACATTATCATGGGTAACTATATATCTATTTTAATTTGACATTTATAAAAACATTCTAATTTGGCTTGGCCACTTTGATGACTAACAAATTATTCATTATATAAATATCAAATTAAATAAACGATAATAGAAGTTATATTTACGCTAATTCTTGTTCATACACATAAGTACTCTATTACATTAGCAATCATTAATTTATGACGCTAAAATCATGCATCAAAATTTACAATTAAAACCTACAGTATTTAGTGACACAATAGGCATTTAATGCATCAAGAGCCAACGACATTTAATGACACAAGAAGCATTTAATGCATCAAAACAAGTACTGCATCTAAAGATGTTAATTCATCATGGGAACTCACGGCAACTCATGAAAGTGGACATAAAGGTATTAATAAAGCATTAAACAGGCATGATAACGGAAGCAAATAAACACGCACAGGAGAGAGTGCACGAGAGAGAGAAAATCAATCAATGAGAGAGAGAAACTTTTATATATATCCATTAATGGAATCATCATTAACGAAAAACCATAAAATAAAAAGAAAACATTTATAAGGAATGCACTCTATTGCGCTGTTCATTGCAGGGAAGCATTTTATCGTTGTCTTTCCTTTCATCATCTTGATAACGTGCGTTTCGTGAAATAAAAATAATTACCATGTTCCGTATAGAAGAAAGAGAGAAAACATGATCTTTCCTTTTAAAACCAAAACATACCGTAATCGATAATGAAATCACTATAAAATCTCTTCTGGATCATGTATATAATTATATTAATTCTTGATTTAATATCTTAAATGGAAAAGTATTGATTCTCAAATCCATGACTCTGATATCACATATTAATTCTTTCTTACATGATAAAATTGCAAGATCTTGGAATCTAATAAATTTTCACAATAACATAAGCGTATCTTGATCCATCGTATTTCCGATACTTTCCAAACAGATAATCTTCAATAATCTTTGCAAGATATTCTTAGATTGCGTTTTCTCTCTCTTGACCTTTGTTTCGTTATTTTTCGTATATGTTTAATGGAGAGATACATGAAATACTTTATAGGTAGACAGAGAGAGAGGTAGTTATTAATTTAAAAATTCAAACAACACCTCTTTTCATTATCATTATCTTTACATTCCATCAACGTAAATACATCATACTATTTATTTTAATTAAACCTATATCTCTTTACTCAAATAAATAATGAAATTTAATATACTTAAATAATTAAACCAAAATATATGAGTCACATATAATGAAATTATCTAACAAATTTTTCGTTGTGTCATAGTAGACATTGAGACTGGGGCTAGAGAGGAAAGGATGGGCTTTTGAAAGCCAACGCCAATCAATGACATTTGAGTTCTTACACTAAACTATCATTTGGGTCATTTGGTGTGCTAGAAATTGAGAATTGATTAAGCACTCAATCATTTTCACTGTTGCACAACATCGGTGATTCCTTAAGCTTCTCAATGCTTGTCTTATTGCTTATAATCCTTTGGGGGCCCATCATGCCCAACGTCCAGATAAATAGATAGTGGTTGGGTCGACTGTGCTAGGCCCATTCCCAGGACATTCAATCCATGCATCCACGGCCCATTCATAGGAGTTAGTCTCCCATGCAAACACAATGATCTACGAGAAGACCTAAACCTAGCATCCATGCCATATATAAGGTACTATTCTACTATGATACAGGTACGACAATGCAACCCTAGCCTCCTCTCTACTCTCTACAATCAAAACTTAGACAAAAGACTAACTTGAGCGTCGGAGGGGCCATCGGGGAACCAATCCCCGGTGTGCTTTTATCTGTTTTGCAGGTATTCAGGAGCTAAGATCACACTACATTAAGGATCCAAACGATGATGTTCAGCCCCAGCAAAATCTGGCAGAACCAGAGCTATAAATGGAACCTAATCTCTTATGCAATTCAATGTTGAAGGATCATAAGAGCACTAACAAGCACACTTTACAAATCTATTTTCTTCTAATGGGATTAAACATTTAAGGATTATGGTTGGAAAGGAACAATAGGAAATTAAAAAAAATCTACTGAGAAGGAGATTACAAATAGGACCGTACAAAACCTGTAGGAATTAATTCACTTAAGAAACTATTCAAGGAATTCCTTTTTTTTTCTAAGTTATTGAAGTTTGTCTTTTATTAATTTTCGTGAGCGGTGACTTCATTAGATTTCCCTACAGGGATTGTATGTATCAAACTTTCGTAATTTCCATTAGCTTTTTAATATATTCTTTTAGCGTCTAAAAACACATAAAGGAACTAAAAAGAGCCTACACATACAACCTAATTGAAAATATGAATCAATAGGTTAGAGAGAGGGGTTCTCACTTCTCTCTTAGCTCCTTAGTGCCCCATCTTAGTAAAACCCGATTTAAGGAATTTGATTGCCTTTTATAGTAACCTATTTAAAGCTTTTCTTCCTCCCACCATTTTTTTAACCTTTTTTTTACCCTTATGGGTAAATTCAAACTTAACCCATCTACCATTCATATTACCTCTATTGACCTTTCCCTCAAAATGTTTCCACTTTTCTACCTTAGATTTTGTCTATGCTTTTCCTCTCCTCCCTGCCTTTAAAAATCCCACTAAGACCGTATCTCTACCTTCAAATTCCTTGGTAACCCCAGTTAAAGAATGTAAGTTAGCCTCCTCCTTCACTTCTTATCTTGGTGCTAATTTAGTCATCAAGAACAAGGTAACTGAGGTTCTTGATATATATGTTTTCGAGTGCTTTCTAGGTTGTAAAATGTGTTATTAAGTGTTTTCTTAGGTGATAATCATGTGATTAAGACTTAGATTTATGTTTTTGTTAGCGTTTTGTGTGTTTTGTTAGATGATTATTGATTAGGGCAAGAATTTGATCTTAATGCATGTTTTAGGGGATGTTTAATGTGTTTGGATGATAAGTTGAGATAGTGAACTTCAACAAAATTTCAAGAAGAAACTGAAGGAAGAGCACTATCACAATCGTGCAGGATTAAAGTTGGAGAGTTAGGGAGCCTCTGTCATGTTATACAAGATCTACACTATCATGCAAGTGCATGTAGACAAGATATAGTGTACGATCACGCACATGCACAATCGTGCAAATGAAGAATTTCCAAGTCAATTTTTTTTGTATTTTTGGTGATTTAGGGCTATTTTTGGAACAAAAACAATTGAGGAAGCCTTAGAAAGAGTCCTAGAAGGATTAAGAAGTATTTAAGGTAAAGAGAAACAAAAAAAGAGGCTACTAGAATGTATAACAAGGAGATCAAAAGGGCAAAAATTTTATAAGAAGTTGTAAAATTTTCTAGCTTAAGAAAAAAAGAAGAAGAATACATCCAAGATTCAATCTTCTAATATTTTATTTTCTTTCCTTGCTCTTGAATGTTGATTATGAACAATTGCAGTTTAACTATAAATTGCTAAATTTGTTTTATGAATTTCTCTTGAATTTTTTGTTAAGTTTTTATGTTTTTGACTTAATAAAAACATACTTTGTGATGGTTATTATTTTAATCTTTGAGCTCAATCAAAAGATTAGGTTAAAATTTTTGTGATATTTTATATAGCAAGGGACGATACCATAATTGAACTTTAAACATCAAATTAATAGGTAGTTAAAAAGAGATCTTAATTGTTTATTATTTACATATATAATTGCTTCAAATCTAAGAGAGATTAATAGATCACAGTTCAATTCTTATATATTTTAATTGGGATTACTTGGTTAGATAATCATTGTTATCGGGTATCTATGATTAAGTATTATTAAATCAAGAAGGTGAGGTGAAAACGAAAGAATGATAGAAGTAATTCCTAAGTTGTTACCATTAATTAATCATAAGTTCACTGTAGCTTTGTTAATTGTTCAATTGTCAATTTTTTTTCTAGTTTAGTTTATTTTCTAGCTACCCTTATTATATTGTTTACCTTAAACAAAGTGTTATAAAAAATTTTAGGTTTTAAATAATAATCCTCGAGGGAATGATATTGTATATACTACAAAGATATGACCTGCATACTTATGGTATAGATAGATTTTTTAAAAAAAAATCAAACAAATAGTTCCTTCCCATGAAAATTCCTAGAGAAAGGTGGTAGGTTATTTGAAGTCTTTTAAAAAGTTCAAGTATGTTAAACCTTCTCACTTTGGATCCTATATAGCACATCCTATGAAGGTTTTACAACTTGGCATGAAAAAAAATGGACTTGCCCATTACTCAGAAAAGGGTATCTTTTCTTTTGGTTTAGTAATTGATACACACAAATTGGAAAAGATTTGATCTTGAAAATGGCCTACTCAACGAATATGGTCTTTTCATCTTTAAATTTGTTTATGTAGTAGATTTTAAAAGAATTAATCAATCAAGTTTTTGAAGTCCTTGTTAAGGATTGTCAATTTTGCATCTAGTGCAATTTGACTTACTTTACTTTAAGAAATTTAACACTTTTCTTGTGCAATTGTAGGTCAATGAACATAAGAACAACAAGGAGTTCTAGAAAACTTAAAGATACACAAGCTTTTTACATCAGTAAGTAAGAGCAAAAAAATCAAAAAGCAAGACACTAAGAAGTTATAAA
Organism: Erythroxylum ulei; assembly: GCA_027564395.1. Classification (NCBI taxonomy): domain Eukaryota; kingdom Viridiplantae; phylum Streptophyta; class Magnoliopsida; order Malpighiales; family Erythroxylaceae; genus Erythroxylum; species Erythroxylum ulei. Next base: position 65,538,874 of record JANITX010000002.1, read on the forward strand.
AAGATCAATGCCAAAAAAAGGGAACCAAGGAGGATAGTAAAGAACCCTTATGGACTTTATGAGGCCTGGGTTTAATGGTAACCAACAATGGATCACAAGATCACCAATATAGGCAAATAATTTTGAAATTAAACAGTCTTGTTAAACATGCTGCAAACTAATATCCAATTTTATGGATTGGCCATTAAGGATCTAAATGCTTATTTGGACAATTTCTTGGAGATATGTGATACATTTAAAAATGATGGATTATTAAAGGATGTAGCCAAGATCAGGCTATTACCATTCATGCTTAAGATCGAGCCAAGGCGTGGCTATATTCTTTTACATAAAAAATAAGGATGATATGGAAGTAGTTGGTACAAGCCTTTTTTAGCTAAGTCCTTCCCCTTAATGTAGGGATGGAAAATTGGCAAGAGCCCAACCTAGCCTAAAGTTAATGAGCAAGGCCCTAGTTGACCAAGTTTAGGGCTAGGCGACATGTTTCTCTCTTGTCAAAAAAGTTAGGCCTAAGGTCAGGCTCGAGTCGCTCTCGGGCCCAGTATCTCAAGCCTTGGGTCAGGCTTAGGCCTATAGCCTAACTTGAGCCTCAGCTGTTGAAATGATGTCGTATTACTTTTATGTAAACAACCTTATTTTTTATGAAGTTAAATTTAAAGGATGTTTATATATGGTGTAAAAGTTGTAAAACAACATCATTTCATGCTAGGAACTTCTGCTTTATAACTAAGTAAAATGACGATGTTTTTACACCAACATAAAATGACATTGTTTTACTCATTTACTGAGGTTCCCTATTTAGAATTCACCTACCTAGCAGAGTCTGCCTATCGCCTACTTATTATTGTAATGACACACCAAACACTCTCTTTCTGACTCATCTCTCATCTTTGACTTTTCGTTAGTGATGCCACCCAGTCTCCCTCCTAATCTCCCCCCTGCGGCCTTCCATACCCGATGGATTCAACTTAGGGATGGCAATGGGTCGACCTATGGGCCTGCCCCGTTAATATTTTAATTTTTTAAAAAAAATTAAAAGTGTAAAACATCTTTTTTAATTGGGTCCAAGCCTGGCATATGGGTCGACCCATTGAAATCATTTTATTTAAAATAATTGAGATTGAGTTAGGCTAGGCTTGAGTCTGGCCCATAGGTCGACCTATTAAAAACACCTAAATCTAGGACCATACGCTAGCCCATTTCCATCCCTAACTCAACTCTAGTTATCCCTCTTCCCATCCGCCCTCATTAGTAATTTTTCTCACATCCACTTATAAACAATTTCAAAATTTCTCACTGATAATTTTTCATCAGGATTATGAGATTATTTTGTTTTATGAGGTTTAACGTTTAACTGGTTTTGCAGTTAAGCGTTTTCTGGAGTAAAATAATTATGATAAAAACTATTTGATAAGAATCTAGTTTGTGACTCTTATTGGAGGTAAATTTCTAATTTTGCGTCTAGGCTCTTAAATGATATATTTTAAGAAAAGCTTGGGATCAATTTAGACTACAGAAAAGAAGGTGAATACCACTATTATTAATCACTAGCATCTTTTGACTAGTGATCAATGTTTACGGCATTAAAGGGGTTAAATGAACCTAAATTGTAGAAATAAAATACATTGTACAGCTATGTCGACCTTTGTCCTTATTAGCATAGGCTAGTGGAGGTGATATGAGACATGGAGGGCTATGCCTTAGATAATTAAAAATCAAATTACATAGGCCATATATATATATATATATATATATATCATATCATATCATATACTTAAACTTTATATTGATATTAGATACAATGAGTTAATTGTTGCTCAAGTTCTTAGAGATTTTAGGATAGGTGCTTTTGTTATGATGAGAAAAGTTGTGGTTAATATGAATCTAGGTATTGTTATACTATTAGAGAGCATTTACACAAATAGGTTTGATATGAGATTACTAAATTATCATGGGTTGTCCCAGTGGTAATAAGGAATTTTAGTTTGTTATATATTTAACAAATATGTGTATTCTGTTAAGAAATGATATGGTCAAACTAAGTGAAAGAATTATATGTCAATTGCAAAAATATATATTATATGATATTTGAGTAAGTAGAATATTATTTTCACTTTGACATTTAAGAATTCCCAATATTTGTAAATGCTCATTAATAACTAATATAGTTATATAGTTTTATATATATATATACAATTTTCCTTCAGTGGTGAGTTCTAATCTAGTACTAGAGAGTATAAAAGTGGATACTTCTAATCTCGTATCAAGTGAAGATGGAAGTCTAGGTCCATTGAAAATTGATGTTTGGAATCACTTTAACAAGACTAGATCAATGGATAGAGTAGAGAAGGGCGAATGAAAATATTGTTATAAGATGTTGGATGGGAGTTGAAAAGCTGGAACCTATCATCTAAAGAGACATTTGGATTCATGTAATAGAAAATGGGCCATATTAGGAGGTCAAACATTTTTTACCCTTAATCTTATGAGAGGGAAGAATGAAATGACTACAACAACTTATGAAAGCAACATATCATGGTTTTCAATTGTTTATATGGTAATTGGTTATAAAGATCCACTATCTAAATTTGATACCAAAAGATTTAGGATATTGTTGACCTCACTGCAACTGACCTTCAAGATCCCAAATGGGAATATGTTAAAGAAGCACATTATGAAGATATATAATGATAAGAAGAAAGAAATTGTAAGAACATTGTTAAATATTGAAGGATGGGTTACCATCATAATAGATATATTGACAGTTGATAACTGAAAGAAGGGTTATATGGCCGTGGCAACATATTATTGACAATGACTGGACTCTACATAATACACTTTTTAGGCAAATTATATTATTTAAGATTATTATCATTTTTTTTATTATGTGATGATTGATATTTGGTCATATTTATGAATGGTAGGTTCATTTATATGTCGACATCACATACAAGTGAAAGATTGACAACCATATTGCTTGACTATTCGATAGATTGGAATATTGACACCAAAATATCCATCATAATAGTTGACAATTGTAGCACGAATGATGCTATGAATGAAAAGGTGAAGAATAAGATACAAGTTGATAGCTTATTGATTAATGGAAGGTTTGTTCCACATGCATTTTTTTGCATATATTCTGAATTTGATCATGAAGAATGGGTTACAGATGATAAAAGAAGTAGTAGATTTAATTTGGGATAAAGTAGTATATTAGAGTGCAACACCTAAAAGAGAAGAAACATAAACATATTACTCTGATACCATAAGTGTTGGGCACCTCATCCTCACAAGACACCTACCCGACATCCCTTCGGAGTCATAAAACGTGAGCATATTACCCTTTAGGGTTATTTCAATGAACCCTTATTAACCATCATCCCCCAAGGGTGGGCACCCCCACCAGTTGGTCACCAAAAATCCAACTCATTTCTCCTATTTCATAACAGATTTTGGGAAACGTTAAACTAGAATTAAATTTTTACTTCTTCAGAACATTTGTACCTCTATATCTATAGTTTATTTAGAAACAAAAATTATCTTATTTGGAGCTCTACAAATCAAGATATCATCAAAATACCAAAGTATATTCAATAAAATATCCAATTCATACTCTTCCAATCGATACCCTTATTTTGATTCAATCAATCTTTTTCAGATCAATACAAAAAGCTATAAATTTTTATGGAAAGATATAGGAACATGTTAGGAATCTATTGGTTTAATAATCAATTCAGTTGGAGGTCGGATGACAAAGTTATGGCCAAAAGATTCAGAGGCATTCAGGTTTGGAAACACCTACGAGTCGCGAAACGTTGGTGAAGTTGTGGAAGAAATAAGGTACAATCGCACCTTATCATGTCACGATTGCACCTGAGGCTACTCCTAGGGTGTGGTCGCACCTTTGCTTGTCACGATCGTACCCGAGGCTGGGTGTGGTCGCATCTTTCTTTGTCGCAAGCGTGATCGAAGCTATCCTGTATAATACATCCTCTACGACATCACCAACTTGTGATGGCCATATCTCTCAACTTCGATATCCAAAAATCACATACTTTACACTGTTGGAAAGCTAAGAAGATAAGATACAACTTTTAAGAAGACACCTTTTTGTAATTCTGATGGATATATACTATTAACCATGTAAAAGTAATAGTATAAGTTTTGGATGTTTTCCATTGAACAATTATTTAATTGTATTCAATTGGAGATTTGCATAATATGAATATGTGTTAGTACATTTTATATGTATCTAATTGGACCAAGTTGAGAATGGTTGTTTTATACTGAATATTAAAACATATTCTTGAGGACATTAGAAATAAGATTTATGTTCTTAATCTTGATTAGTTAATATGAGCAAATATACATTGTCTCGTGCTTTAATTCATTAAAGAGTGAGTTTCAATTATCGGGACAATAATACTCGGTGAATTAGGCAAAGGCAATTTGTATTTGTGAAATATTAATTAATGATGGAATTCATGTCTCGGTATAGAGAATGATGATGCACTTTAAGTAAGATTATAAGGTTTCATTGTGTAAACCCTGCAGGTGGATTTTTAATCCGACACATGGAATAAGTTAAGCGACAATCATAAAGATTAAAATTGTTACTTAAATAAATTATCAATAATTTATTTTATTTGACAAGCATATGTAATATTAACATGGGGAACAAAATTATTATGTTGTGGAAAGTTAAAATTAATGAGTTAAATCATAAATTTTTAGTGGAATAATTTATGATTAATTATAATAAGAATATACTGGTCCTGTATAGATTCTTATTATAATTTTAGTTTTATTAATTTTTTCCTGCGGTCCCTGTCGTGCCTTAATTGTTTGGACCACTCATGTGTTATTTGTAATTTAAATAAGCAACATATTATTTTAAATTAAATAGAAAAATCTGTTGATTTGAATTACAAACTGCATAATAAAAGAAAAAAACTGTATAATCTTATCGGTTACTTCTTATGCAGAAAGGAGAGGTTTTTCGATAAATATATAAGCTTTTCTTCCTATCGAAGAGGCGTGAGTGATTACTATTGGAAAACAGAGAGAAAATAGAAACTCTCGAGAAAGCACACGATCTGTTCTTTCTGCCAACCTAGAAATAAGGAATACAGAAACAATTAAGGTTACATGGCAGAAGGCTGTAAGGATAAGAAGATTTTGTGGAAAGAGGATCAATTAGCGATTCCGCGCTTCAATAGGTTTGTCTTGTTTCGATTCTTATGATTGGTTTGCCTATATCTATATTTATGATCCTGGGTTGCTTCCACTGTGGATACTGTTGATTCCATAAAATTCTTCTTGGATTAACCCAATTTTCCCCCTAAATTCAGAAGACACATTTTTACCCCTATGAAAGACTATGATTATGTCCTCAATCACATTGTACCTGTTTTGGGGCAATTGGCATAACTTTTACTAGAGATGTCGGATTAAGGTCATTCTAAGCGGTTTCGAAGAGATCTTCTAGATCTACAACTTTCGTGAAGACCCCAAACAGAGATTCTATGAGAAAAAAACTCTCTTCAAAGCATCTCCAATGATTCCTACATCCATTCTAACATCACTTTCACTCATAATCTTCCCAAATTCACCTCTTGTAATGCTATATCACTTCTTAACCATTCAACTACCAAATTGATTTAATTATTATAGATATATTAAATTATTAGTTTGGTTAAGGTTTAAATGGCTTGATTTGGTTTAATTCATCGTGATAACATCATTTGATTAGTCCACATGTGATATTAATGTCGCATATTTTTGCATTACTTTTTTAATGAAAGTATAAGAAAAATAGTTTTCTAAAAATTAAAAATCACAAATTTTTAAATAATTTTAAATATTAGAATTTTTTTAAATGAGTTAAATCACATGAGAGTCTTATATTGTCTTTTTCAATAAAATTTATATCATATTTATTTACATTCCATGTAGTAATTGTTTATCATGATAGTTGACCATATGGAGGTTTTTCATTATGATAAATAGATACTAATCGTTTATCATTAACTTGATTTTAGTGTGTACACATTTGAATTTTCATCTAGTTCCAAACTTCCAAGTGCCAGTGATGCTTTTCTTGTTTATAACTAAATCAACATCATACAATAAATAACGTGAGAGTACGATGTTGGAATTTCATATTAGTTTATGATTGCGATCTCAACTTTTTGTACCACTAATATGGATATAATTGTAGAGCTAGGATGTCTTATCCTCATCTTTAATTTTTTTAAAAGATTATGTAATATAAACTCATCAAAATCTCAATGCAATTAGTTCAGAACTTAGTTGCAATCATCAAAGTGAAATAGGTATAGATATAATCTAGATCATTAAGTAATAATGAGTATACTAAAAACAAAATTTGATGTTAGAATTAGAGGAACCAGAACTCTTTTGATTCTCTAAATTTTAGAAAAGATTAATCAATGTACTTCGTTTGTTTTCAGAAGAAGAGGAATATTCCAGTTATTTCTAAGCTCTTTGCGTTTGCTTGTGTTAAATTCATTAGCAATGATGATCTTTTGAATCCATTTGAAAGTGCTCAAACAAAGCACTTGCATAATTTGACTTTAATCTCAAAACATTCTCACATTCTTAAGTGCTACAAATTAAAATTACCTTGAAACTTTTCAATCACCTTTATGGATATATCTTACATTCTTAGCCCTTTTAATAATCTTTGTCTAGTTACTTTTTGAGAATTATATTATACAAAAGATACAAAGCTTAGAACCATAATGCATTCGAGAAGCAACAATTATATAAGAGGTAATTTAAAGTTTTAGGGTATTAATTATAGAGTTTACATATGATTGGGGTAGGAGTGCATCCCTTAATTATGTCCAATCTTTGAAGTCTTTACTTAGTAGCTGGTCATAATATAAACAAGGCTTTTAGGGAACTTTTGTTAAACCATACCAACTTCTTTCAAGAAGCTTTGTCAACTAGTGTCTTGAATAAATCCAACTAGGATATGTTAGTAAAGCATTTAGAAATGTGCCTCTTATAGGTTAACATATCTTTAACCTCCTTCTACGTTCCTTAATTAAGAAGAGAGCTCATGAAATAGTTAAAACCTTTATATCTACGATTCCATCCTTATCCATAAAATTTCACTTCAACTTTTTCTTTTAAGAAGATTAAGAGCTTCATGTCTAACCCAGGAATTTTTTAAAAAGGTCTTAGTTTATTCCAATTGTTGACTAAAACCATGTACTTTCACCATTTTTAATAATGATTTTCATTTTATGTCACATAATGTGTCTTAATTTCAATATTTTATTGAGAGTCCATAAGTTATTTTTCTTGTATTTGATTCTAAAAAGGTCTAATCTTTTAAGATATAAGTTTGTACCCACTTAAACTAAATTGATTGTTGGTCTACAAAGAGCTCCCACATCCTTTGGTAATCAACATTTTGTTTGTGTTCCTTATTGAATTTATACCAATACTACCCTCATTATTAGGAGAGCGCACCTTTAACCATTTGGTTTTATCCCTTGAAAAGTTATCTAACTTACCAAGCCGTAAGAAATTCTTTAGAAATCTTTCAATATCTCTAACTAGATTTAGGGACCAAAATAAGTGACAACAAATGCACACATTTATTTTTAAAGCACCTACGAGATTAGTTGGAGCCTACCGCTATATGTGAAGCTTGTTATTTAAGGGCTTATTCTTTTTTATTGAATTAAATATAATCTTTATAGGAATTATATTGTTTGATATTGGAATTCTTATGTACTTAACAGGAAGTTCCTAATGTCTGAAGCTCGAGATCTTTAAGATATATCTTGCTAGAGCAAGTAAGTTAGTAGAGATATGAACGTAACTCTTGCTTAGTTATATATAGAGAGACCAGAGATTTTGTTCAAAATATTCAGAGATTCCATCATGATTTGCATTGAATTTATGTTAACACCACATCAAAACAGTATATCATTTGCCAATGAGATATTAAATAACCTCAAATTCTTGCATTTATGATGAAATTAAAAATTTTGAACTAGTTTTATTCAAAAAGCGATTAGTCTAATTAAGATTTCAATACAAATTATGAACAACACAAATGGAAAAAAGAACTTCTTATCTTAAAACTCAGCCTCATTAAATGTTAATATGGGCTCACTATTAACCAAAATGACAAAGGAGGTAGTAGAGATTCATTGTTCTATCCAGAAAATGAATTCATTTAGAAAATGAAAAGCAACTAAGGAGTCAATAAGAAACCTTCAATAGATTGAATTAAGAGCATTATTAAAGTCAAATTCATTGAGCAACTCATAAGAGATATTTTGTTTTGGTAGTTTTTGTAAAACTCTTGAGTTGGAGGTAGATTGTCTCTTATGGTCCTTCATTATTTAAAGCTCTTTGATTAGGATTAATGATATGCTTCAACAACTTTGTGAGCCTTGTTTCTATCATTTTAGAAATGATCATATATATCATATTATAGTAAGAAATTGATCTATATCCATTCAAATAATTGAAGTTAGGATAGTTAGAAATAAGACACACAAATGATTTATTTAAGTTTTTGAGTATCTTGCCATGTGCCATATTATTTGGAAAAAGAATATGTTTAATCTATCTAGTCATAGAGCTTTGCCAAGATTTATATTAAATAAAGCTTACTTGATGTCACCAAGATTGAATAGATTGTTAATAAATCTTTATATTATTGGCTTAGAGAATCTAGAATGAATTCCTTAATTTCCCACATATGAGAATAAGTATTATTAGAGGCCTAAAGGTGACTTCGAAAAAATTGAAGGATATGTTTTTTAGCGTTATTTGTTCCCATATAACTTCTCTATTTGTAATTTTTCACTGAATAGATCTTATAGTAATTCCTTCTATATAAGATAGCATTGTGATGGCATCTTACATCACTATCACCTGTTTTTATCTAGTTGGCTCCATCTTTCTACTTTAATAAAGAGTTTTGGATTTATATTGCTTGATATATTTGTCAAGTTACATTCTCTCCTTAGCTTTTAATCCCTCTTCTAATGGATTATGGTAGAGCTCTTTTTATGTAGATGTCAGATCCTCTCTAGCCTTATTGGCTTATATTCCTTTTTTTATTCTTACATTATTAAGTTTTTTTCAATTCTTTTCTCACCTTTGTTGCTTCCTTATACATCTATAGGATTGAAAAGTTTCAACCTTAATCTCTAAACCTCTTGCGATGACCTTTTCAAAGCCCTCCATTTTTTCTAGATAGTTGTTGAATCTAAATAGGGATTTCAGCTTCTTATTGTTAGACCTAAGTTGTACCTCTTTAGGGAAATGATCAACGAAAAGATGGCTATAAAAATGTTCCTTATTTTCTATATACTTTGAGACCTATAAGGATTTGACTAGAGTTTTACCTAATTCTTTCCATATAAGTCAACTTCCCTCTTACTTTTTATTACAAGTAGTATAAACCATCGTATAACATATTTGATACACATATTGAGCATATGCATTTCTAGAGACCTATAGTACTTCATTTTCTCTTTAGCTTGTGCCCTTCAACTTCCTAAATAAGTAGAATACTATTGAAATTGGAAAATATAAGCCAAGGGCTTGGGTAGAGGAGTGTGCTATCTTGTTATCATTTAAGAGAGTGTTCGTCTAAAATTCACTATTAGCTGCAAAGATACAAATGACGTATAGGAAATTAAGGTCTTACTCAAAACTAACAACTAATTGGATGAACTAATAAAAGATTAAGGATTAACGCATCATGATTATTTTATGCTTATATGCTATTATAGTTCTTCTATTCTAGTGTGCTTGATGCTTGGTGATGAATGTCTACCTTTTTTTTTAATAATCCTCAAGTATATCAGTTTTAATTTTTTTGTCAAGAAGACTAACTAGGTATTTCTTTGAATGTAGATAATCATGGATTATTAGCTACTTTTTGGAGCAATTTATGTCCTTAACATGCTAGGCTATAATTATGGAGAAGAATTTAAGAACAAATGCCCTTTCTTTTTAATTTTCTTCCTAACTTACTCTTTGATCTTTTTTAAAAAATGAATATTACATTAACTATAGACAAAACTAATACAATATTACAATGAGTTCAAGACAAAAACGATATACATTTATACAAAAGATTAAGAAAAGTGGCTAATAAAGCAACCTAACAAAATCACAATAAAGATTCCACCTACTTCTCATGTTAGGAGAGAGAGAAGACTATAGATTTTTGTCTATGAAGGTTGATCTAATCTGGTTAATTGTCATGTCAGCTACCTGTTATTTCACCTCTTCACGGTTTGTAAATCTATGAATGAGTGTTTCGCTCCTTCCAAAGAAAGTAGATGGAAGTGGTAAAGGTAGCTTTAAAAACAAGGGCATTAAATATACCAAGCTTTGAGTTTTTGATGGCTCAAGTTAGGGATTGTTCCTTAGTATAAGAATAGTTGTAATCAAACAGTAAATGCAAAATCCTACTCCAGACTACTTTAGAGAATCTGTAGAAAAAAAGAGGTGATCCCTATCCTCCACTTCCATTTTACAAAAAAACACAAGTTGTATCCACGGTGTAATGCCATAGGCTTGTAGTCCTAAGTTTGTTTTTAATCGCAAGCCAAGATATATAACAGACTTTCGGGTGAATGGCATTCTACGATAAAAGGAAAGATCAAGGTACCTCTATGAAACCCCTTCTTAGAAGTTGATTATATGATTTATTTAAGAATTTACCGCTCGGATCAAAGGACCAACTTATACAATCATTAAGTAGAACATTAACTTATTGAGGGAAGAAATGAACTAGAGTATTGAAACCTCTAAAATTCCTTTTCTTTTGACCATTGCAGAGAAAAGATGAGACCCTAAGATTAAGAGGAATTATGTTTCTCAATTATTGAACTTGAGGATTGCAAATAAGGGGACTTGAATCAAACTAGTTATTGTACCAAAGCCAAATACTGACACTATTGCCAACCTTGTGTTTAATATAAGGATATACTAAGTCATGTAACTTCATCATCTGGAGAAGAATCCATGAGAACTCCTTAGTACAAGGAGCTTACCAAAAATTTATATTTTTTAGGTGAAACTTATGGATCCATTTGACCCATAGAGGATTATGATTAGTGTACAGCAGTTAGAGCCTCTTTCACATTAAAACATTTTGCATAGTATAAATAGAAATGATCCCAAGGCCATCAAACTTCTTCGGAATAACAACCTCACTCTATTTAAACTTAATCATTGATCTTGCAACAAATTGTTCATATAGTTCTTTTGTTTTATAGTTTTTACCTAAAAAATTGAGAGAGATGCATCTTTCAACTCTAATTTTTGTCTTATGTTAGTTAATTCTTCTTATTCTTAATTAGACTATGATTATGATATAGAATTATCCCTTTTCAAAGGACTACCCTCTTCCTTCTTGGGTGTGTTCTTTTCCTTCCATTAATGATCAACATTTGTCCTTTAGGCCCTGTTTGGTTTGATGGTTTGGGATAGAAGGGGATGGAACGTAACATATTTCCATCGTTTGTTTGAGAGTTTCATAATGGAATGGAATGGGATGGGATGGAAG
>JANITX010000002.1:65568554-65581091 GCA_027564395.1 Erythroxylum ulei
TGAAAACCATCTGTAAACAATTATAGAACAATTCCATTAAATTCGGATAATAATTTCAACACATTAATAATAATTACATCCAAATATGTGCAATTAAATTGACTTATCACTTGTAGTGAGAATTGATCCATAAATAAATCTTGTTTATCAATCAGTCCCAATTTAGCTTTTAGGATTTAGATTTTAATCAACTTTAAAGATTAGAAAAGCCACCATTTTCACCTAATAATACTCGAATCGGATTATTTAAGGTGAATTGAATATTTCCACAAATGCAATTCTAACGATTTAATTTCATCGAATGCATTGGATTTCTATTTTATTGGATCTAATAAACATAAATGAGTTTAAAGATCCAAATAGAAGTATTTATTTGATATAAATAAGATGTCAATATTTAAACCAAAAAATATCAAGAATACCATAAATATTCAAACATTCAAGAATTGACAAAACAATTGAAGAGCAATTCTCACAATTTTATTGAATCAAACTATGATAATCTTGACTAGAACAAAGATTTTAGCCATTCATGACTTGAAACAAAAACAACAAAATAAAGAGTAGATGAAAATTACTTAAAGCTAAAAAGATGCCTAAACTAGTGAAAAGTCCTCCTATTTATAAGAAAGGAGGAAGTAAAGCCCTATGCTAAAATATGAAACAAATCCCATAAATTTAAATACAAAAATCTCATCAAATTCACAATCTTTGAAATATATCTTCTCATTTTGTGCAGATTTTTTGGGATTATCAAGAATCATTCACATTAATGTGGTCCATATGAAGATCATCCTCCTTCCATTTGTCTTAGGTATCAACTTCTTTTATTTTTGCAGCTGTTATCTTCAAGATTCTAGGATACGTCGTCTTCTCATCTTAATAGTAGGCAACATTTGTGTCCATATTTTTAGTTGAAGCTTCAATTTCCTTGATTCTAACTAAATCTTCACTAAATTCTTAATTTTGCACTTAAAAGATAATCATGAAATCAATACCTCAAAATCAATTAAAAATGGGAAAGATATTATGTCAAAATAATGAAAATACAGCTTTATCATTTCTCAAAATTTTTATACCATAAATTAAGAAAGATAAACCCCATAATTTTTTTATTATAAGCTAACACTTGAAAACTCACATCGCAGGTATTTTGATTATTATGAGTTTTATTAAAATATCATATTCTTCATTTTTTACATTAAATAACACTTTTAATAACTCATATACCTCGATCTTAAAATTAACAATACTACTAACTTTGTTAATATTACTAACATTCAACAACCTTACAGTTACTATTAGACAATTTAATTAAATTAGATAAAATTGTCTTTAAATTTTATTTCTCCCTTTCTCTTTCTTATACTCCTATAACTTGAAATTTTATTTCTCCCTTTCTCTTTCTTATACTCCTATTATTTATACCAACTACCTCTTTTGGAAACTCTTCTAAATGCAAGACTTTAATTATACAACACATACTTCAACTTTTAATAGGTCCAATACAAAAATGGATGTGTTTTTAGTATTAATATGAAGTAAAAGGGAGAAATATGTAAATTTGAGAAAGAGATGTAGATGTGAAATCAATAGTCAATAGGGAAGCAATCAAATGAAAAAACATGTATCACTGTTTCCCTTATTTTCTCAATTTTTGTCTAATCTATTTCTGTTTATATATTCTTGAGCATAAAAATGAGCAGTTATGTTTTTTTTGCTGTAAGTAATTTTTATTTTCTTGCTATGATGAAATTAAAAAATAATAATTAATATAGAAAACATACGAATGTATATAAAGAGAATGATAGGTTGAGAAAAAGGATTTCTTGCCCCAAATAGTCGTATATAGGATATATTCCAATTGTAAATAGAGAATAAAAGGTAAGAATAAACAAAATTAGAAAAGAGATTAACAAAATTATTTATTACTTCATTTTGTATCTAATTTGATTTGGTGAAAAATTAATGATCTCTCGTGATTAACAAGAAAGTATTTTATGATACTAAGAATTTTAGTTGTACTTCTTTGTTCTCATTGTTATATGATACTTCAATTGTTTCCACCTCCAATTGAGATATTAACAATAAAAATGCATTAAAAATTTAGAAACACGTTGAATTAATACAAAATTAGGAAGAAAACATATATAATTAAATTAGAGATATATAGGTTATTTTGAATATAAATCAATAAGATTTTAATATTAAAAGTTAAGGTACAATGATATGTCAACAACGATCAACAAAAATTAGTAACATGGATAGACATATATAAACTCCTAAAAGTAGTGCTATTTAATATTTAAAAAATAAAATTAAAATACTTTTGATGAATCAATAAAAATCATAATGTTGGATATAATCGACTCTATTTTTAAATTATCATATCTTGTGATTTAATTGAGGAGCACATTAAGATTTCTCTTTTAGTTATGTAATTCAAATATTTTTGAGGTCTCAAGTCTTCTCAAACAAAATAGGATGAAGGGTCATTTACATATATGACCTGTTTTTATAAGAAAGGAATCTCAGAAGTATTCTGGAGGAAAAGCCGAGTGGCCGGCTTACTTCTCGTAACTTAAGCCTGAACTTTCTGGTGTTAGTACTGTTGTGGGCTTTTGTACTGGTTTGTCCCATAGATATCTTCAATGGCAATTATTAGGAGGATGATATTGTATAGCAGATCTTATGAAACAAAACGAAAAACAAAAGATTAGAGGGTGCGCAAAATAACTTGACATTCACAATTAATATGTAATAGGGGAGAGAAATTAATTTGGCAAAGGTAAGACTGTAATCAAAGAGATTGCGGACATAAATGATCTAGTACATGAAGCTTTTGTTTCTCCCAAAAAAAATAGAACACGAGTATGCGACAAATGTTTGCTAGAAAATACGTTTTACCTTTATTGGTCGCTGCAATGGTAGGTTGGTCTATTATGATGGCTCAAAGCCTCAAAGCAATAAATTGTAGAGCTAAATTACGGGGCAAATCTCCTTTGGCAGTCAGCTTACTTCTTAACCTGGATAAACTAATTAATACAAGTCAGAAATAGGCAACTGCCAAAGGAGTCATTGCCCAGTAATGCAACTATACACTCGAGACCTCTGGTCGATTGATGAACACTCTCTCGGCCTAAATACACATATATAGACGATGAGAAAAGTGTTACTTTTCCATGCAAAAAGCATATTCGGAGCACATCCACGGATCCACCCCTGTAATGCAAGTAGTCAAGAACTTGAAATGTGGTCCTGTAGATTTTATTCGGCTAGTACTATTCATGTTATCTCTTTCACGTGAATGCTTTGAAGCTGAGTGCGCGGCGTTTTGACACATATATTTGGCACATAAGCGATATAAGATCATGACATGTATAATATGAAATCGTAGTTGTGTTTAATGATCGAAGTAGTCTATAACCTGAATAGTCTACATGCTAAGGTTAATCTAGAAAACCGTATATGTCCTTGAGAAGGCCAAACTCTTGACGTTCCATTAATGAACAAAATATCTTCACGGTCTAAGTGAGTTTGTTCTTATTAATCGATCTCGAGGTAGTATTTCTTTGATGTTTCAACTTTAGTTAAGGTGTAGAGGAAAATTTTGTTCTCTATAGAAAGGTGAAAACTTTTAAGACAATTCTTTACTATATAACATTAATTTAAATAGTACTTTAAGTCTTTATAATAAATCGGTTGGTAGCAGTTGAGATCATCAATGTCGTAAGAAATAATGAATGTTTTAGCTATCATATGCATTAAGAAAGATATGTTGGACAACATTAATTTTGATGCTATTATTAATGATTTTTCATATAGAAATGTGCAGATAAATTATTTTTCATAATCATCTGTGTGCTTATTGGTCCATTGCTCTTATTGTTCGTAATCTGATATTGCTATTTGGTTGTTGTCATTGCTATTTTATTGTTGTTCTTACTATTTTTAGTGATTTTATTGATGTTGACATCTGCAAGATATTGTTAGCTGTTATTATGATCATTTAGTATGTTGTTGAGAATGTAGACTTATGACTTGGGTCATTTATATATGGATGTTAAATTTTAGTAATAAAAATATGCTTTTAAAATTTACATTTTTGTATATTTTTAATTCATTAAAGCCCTTCTTTTTCCTTTATTGCAGGTCTATAAAATATTAGGAACAACCCTTGTCACCGGTGAAGCCACTTGCGCAGCTGGCGATGAGTCCAATGGTAGGGTGATGGCAACAATATGGATAAGCTACCAATAGCATAAGATGAGACAAAGAAGATAAATAAAACCATCAACAGCTATGAGCAAAGCAGAAATTATTAGAGAAGATAGGCAACAATGGCAACAAGAACACAATAACTTTAATTGTAGAAAATTAAGGGTGCGTGCCTAACATGTTGGCTGAGGCACATACAGCATACGTGTCTTCTAAAAGATGCATGCAATAGATAATTCTCCTTTTATTTTTATTTTCAAAAGAGCCTTCATTTTTAATTAAACTATTTTTATTAAATATATTAAAATCAAATTAGTTTTAATTCCTTATAAATCTAGAAATTTGTTTTGTAATTGATTAAATTTTATTTTAAAGGTTTGAATTTTTATTAGTAATATTTATGGAATTTAATTGTGTTAAATATTTAAATTATTAAATTAAATTAGTTATCAAATAAATAATTAGAATCAAGCAAAGTTTTAAACGATTATCTTTTATAATTAGATTATACTAGATATAAATTAATATTATATTAATTATGATTATACTTAGAATTTTAAAGTCATCTTTTAAACATTAAGTATACATTGTTGCCTTCAATTATTTATATATAAAAGTAGAGTTATGTTTGTTGTAAGACTTGTTGAATAAACCAAAGACTCTTTTAATTTGAATATATTTTATCTTAAATTGACAAACCTTAACTAAATTTGCTTAATGTAGATGAGAAAAACTATAATCATATGAATTTAGAGGTAGAGCTAGAAATAAGATATAAGATATATTTTGGCAAAGAATTGTTACCTAATAGATTTAGAGTCATATAAGATGTAATTGATAAGGATATTATCTACCTAATTTAAGTTTAGAGTTTTAAGCAAACTCAAGATTAACTAAGTTTGAATAGGATCCTAATCCACTAAAGATTAAAGTAATCGTTTTATAATAGTAAGGGTTTTTTATGCTTAAAATAGTGGGAATAATCAAATATTTTATTAGGATTTATGCCTTAAACTAATATTCTCTCCTTTATTTAATTTTGATTTTTAGTTAAAATGAGTAGTAATTTGTCTCTAAGAAGCATCATGGATGCTCATATTATAAGCTTATATCTCCAGGTGTTATTTAGTGCACAAAGTAAGGAGAAAAGGGAAGCGACTTTAAAAGCATTATATTAGTACAAGATAATAGAAGGATCTGTAATAGGGTACATGCATTGAAGATGATTGACTATGTTAAAAAAATTAGGCCATTTGGGTTTTGTTATGTACCATGAGTTAAACATTAATTTATATTTTACCATCTCTTACCCCGAGGTTTTCATATTTTACTTTGAATAACATGAATCAAAAGCATGTGACATTGTCGAAATTATTAAGTGTGCTTAAGGACATAAAAGGGAGCCTTAAGAAGAAACCCATTATGTTTTTTTAAGAATTCTTTCAAGGAGCAAGAAAAAGAAACTAAGAGCAAGAAACAAAAGACTTCTACTAAAGTAGAAAAGCCAACTAATGTAGTTTAAGAAGAACAATAACAAAGGCACTTATTTTCACTATGCAATCAATAGATATTAGAAAAGAAATTATAAAACTATTTTTGCTAGCTTAAAAGATAAGAAACTTAAGATAACTTCATATTTAGGTATGTCTATGATTCAAATTAAGGTTTCTACTTCTATTCCATAATTTTGAGTAGTAGACATTAGATGTAGATCTCACATTTATAATAATGTGAAGATGCTAACAAGGAGTTGGTATTTAAGGAAAATCAAAGTGGACCTAGAAGTTGGCAATTAAGAAATGGTTGTTGCATTAGCCGTAGGAACTTGTACTTTAGCTTTGCCTTTTGACCTTATACTAGAACTAAATAAATATTATTATATTCCAATTATTACGATAAAAGTTATTTCCATTTCTTACTTTTATATAAATGGATTTGTCTTTATTATTAGAAACAAAACTTGTTCTATTTACAAAGATGATATTTGTTATAGTCTGGGCTAGTTACAAATGATATTTATCAGTTAGATCTTTAAAGGTCAATCATTAACATAAATAGTAAGAAATGAAAATTAAATGACCAAAATATATCTTATTTATAGGATTATAGGTTAAGCTATATGAACAAAATTAAAATCATACATTATGAAGGATATCTGGATCCTTTTGATTGTAAATGTAATAAAACTTATGAATTTTTTTTTGTTCGTTCAAACAATCAGACTAACCTTTAGTAAAAAGGAAGAATGTACCAGTAAGTTACTAGAGATTATTATGTATGTGTCCTTATGTCTACTTGCATTACAGCTAGGTACTTGTAGTTTATTATATTTATAGATGTTCATTACAAATATAGTGATGTGTATTTAATGAAACAAAATTTTGTATCATTTGAAAGGTTTAAACAATTGAGACTTAAGGTTTAGAAATAAATTGATAAAATTATTAAGGAACTAAGATCTGATCGAGGTAAAGAGTAATTAGACCATAAGTTTCTTAATTATTTAAAAGATAATAATTTTTTCTCATAATAGACTCTACTTAGAACTTCAAAACACAATTGAATGTCTAAGAGGAGAAGATACATTCTATAAGATATCATACATTCCATAATGAGTCATGCAAACCTTCCTATTTCCCTTTGAGGATAAGCCTTTAAAACTATCGAATGAGTTATGCAAACCTTCTAAATAAAGTTTCACCCAAATTGGTTAAAAAACTTCATATAAGATGTGAATGGTAGTAGAATAAAATTGTCATACCTAAAGATTTAAGGTTATGATGCTTATATGAATTGTGTAATACCTGATAAGTTTTAAGTTAAATTAGATAACTATAAATTTGTGAGGTACTTAAAAGAGAGTATTAGATATTAGTTTTGTTAAACTTTTGAGCAAAATATATTTCTCTCAAGATATACTATGTTCCTAGATAGAGAATTCATTCTCAAGACAAGTAATAGTAGTAAGATAGAACTTAAAGAAGTTAAAGAACCACAAATGCACATTCAAATGGAACAAGAGCCTTAAGTTGATACATATGAAATACAACTAAGGGTTGAAGAGATGTATAGTCCTTAACACTAATAGGATATATTGTCCTCCAAAGGAAAAGATGATGTATTGCTTTTGGATGACGTGCCTATTATTTTAAAGAAATAATGTCTGACATTGATTCTTTAAAATGATATGAATCTATAAGGTCTAAAATGGAATCCATGTATGCTAACCAAGTATGGACTTTAGCGAATGCAAATGATAAGATTGAACTTACTAGATACAAGTGAGTTTTTAAGAGAAAATTTAATCTGGATGGTAATGTACACATTTATAAAGCAAAGTTAGTGGCTTAAGGTTATAAAAAAAAATAAGTAGTTGATTTTAATGAAATCTTTTTATTGGTAGAAATGCTTAAGTCTTTAAAGATCTTATTGACTATAACCATATACATTTGATAAGATAATCAAAGACTTTGAATTTACAAAAAAAAAAAAAAAACCTTAAGTCTATAAAAAGGTTAGTGGAAGTGGAGTCAACTTCCTAATGTTATGTATGGATGACTTATTACTGATGTGAAATGATATGTCGAAGCTCTGCTCTATAAGGATTTGGCTATCTAAGAGTTCCTCTATAAAGGATATGGAAAAATCAACATATATTCTAAGAATAAGGATCTACAAGGAAAAAACAAAAGAGGTTGCTTAGTTTATCTCAATCCTTGTATATGAACAACATGTTAAAAGTTTTAGCATTAAAAATTCTAAGAAATGATTCTTACCTATATTATGTGATATTTCTCTATTGAAGAGTATACGTTCAATGACACAAAAAGAAAGAGATATAATCAATTTTTATTCCATTTGCTTCATCTATTAGATCCATCATTTAGATGATGCTATGTATAAGATCAAATTTTCTTTATAATTTGAGCATAAAAAATACATTTTAAGTCAATCCTAATGATGATCACTAGATGGTTACTAAAAGAAACTCAAAGTACTTGAGAAGAACTAAATATATTTTCTTGGATTTGAATTAATAGTTCAAGGATGTTTACGTGGTAGGTTTCAGTTTAATCATGACAATAACATATCACAATCATGGTATAACTTTCACTAAATGATGGCGCAATAAGGTAAAAGATTTTTAAACAACTAAGCATTTTTTTATTATATGATTGAGGTAAAATACATTTGAGGTTTTGAGACATCAAAGGAAGCTATTTGGATTAAGAAATTTATAACCAAACTTAAAGTAGTTCCTATTATTATTGAGTCAATAGAGTTCTACTATGATAATGATAATAATAATAATGTTGCACATGCAAAAGAACCTAGGTCTCTTTAATAATCTATGTACTCATAAAGTTTCACTTAATTAGGGAGATAACAGAGCGTAAAGGCATTATATTAAAGAAAATGCCCACTAAAGACAATTTTGCCAACTTATTATCTCAAAAGAATTATGATTAAAATAGAGATTGATATGGTATCAGATACGTCAGTGATTTACTTAGTGCAAATGAAAGATTGTTATGCCTTTGTAGCTAGTTATGCAATGAATTTATAAAAGTATTAATCTATTTAATAAAATATTCTTGGAATAATCGATATGTAATTAAAATTATGACGAAATCTTAATTATGAGATTCAACTTGATTAGGTATTATTCCAAGTTATAGTTTTATTAAGACATGATAAGATGGAACTGTAAAACTAGAATATGTTATATTCTTTCTTATAAAAAAAGTAATTGATCTCATAAATTAAAGTATGAAGATACTTAAATAATTGTGTTTATACTTATTAGAGAATAGGTTAACTGAACTAACCTAATTATGAAGATTCAAAATGAAACATTACTTTTTTTTTTATGGATGTCCTTGTTATGATAGTCGTATAAATCCTTATACCTTAGATTGCCAAAGTATTTCATATGAAAATTATTTGGAATAACTTAATCGATAGTGCTTAGATATAGTATAAATTATATATAGATAATTGAGTAAGTTGATAAAGAATTCGTTAACCTAAAGTAATTAGGGATAAATTCTAATCTTCTTGATTTAAAATGATTTAGGAACTTTTTAGGCAGGAGAAATTTTTTTAAAAAATTCAAATATCATTTATAAATTAATTTCTAATTAGCTAGAATGAATATGAATGAATTTAAATATATGAACAATTATTTCATAATTTATCCAATTGGAACATAAGATGATAAAATGATTAAATTATACGTAAATTAAGTTAAACTACTTTAGCATTCATAATATTTAGGTGATCATAATATGTTATTAGATATTAATCATGATCTATGGTTATAAATTGTCCAATTAGACAATTAAAATAAATTAAAAGTAGATTTAATGGATCTAATTATAACTATGAATTACTAATTAAATTTATAATTATTACCAATGTATTAGGAACCTAGGGAGTAATATATGGAACAATTAAAGAGAGAAAATTAACTAAGGTGAAATCAAGAATGAAGTTTAAGAAACTTCAAGGATCAAATATGTGATATTTGATTTTATTAAAATTAAACTTTAATTATAACAAGAGTTATAATTTAACTTTAATTAGATTTAAAAAGAAACTATTATTTTTCTCTACTAAAAGGAAAAGATACTAAAAGAGCCAACACTCATATCAATCTTCTTAAAATTTATGTTATTTTCTTTTACTCTATGGATATTATTAAAGGTTTAACAATTTCATTGAAGAAGAAAAAGTTTTGCATAATACTCAAATCATATTTGAGTTTAACCCTTTTCTTCTTATTTCTTATTTCAAGTTATTATATTAAAGTGATCTTTCGAGAAATTATAAAAAATTAACACTCTTAATTTGATAATGATTAATTTCCAAACAGTTACCTGTTATTTCAACCATTTAGTCAATACCTCTTCCAAAATTCACGCCATTAAGATATTTATGTTTATTTAATAAGCCCTAAAAAGAGTATAACTTTCATGTTTACACCTTTTCCCTACACTGCCTACTTTGTCAATGCTTTTATTATGGTTATGACTATAGTCTATGGCAACTTTCTTTTCCTATTTCGCTTTTTAATTTATAACTTTACTATCATTTGTGTTAGTTTATGTCTTACAGCCAATTAACTGGTTATAATTTTGTGATATAATTATTTAAAGGCATTCTTTATCTTATACATTTTTGTTTAATTAACAAATGTATAAGATAAAATATAAAGGATAAATGTGCATTCAAATAAAATTATAATAAGATCATAATTATAAGATTTATATTGCATTTATATATTATCTCTAAATTATTCATGGTCATTTTTCTATTAAGATTGGATTTTAATAGAGTGCAAAGACTATCATACATTATGTTTCTTCGTTATGAAGGAAATATATAAACTAAAGTATGGAGATACTTAAATAAACATATGTGTTCTTTTTAGAGAACAAGTTTACAAAATTGACTCAACAAAAAAATTTCAATTTGAAACATTACTTATATGTTTATGAAAATTCTCATTATGATGATTATATAATTGATCCTTTGACTTGAGATCTCTAAAGTGTCTCATATAATAATCATTATGTTTTGATACTACTTATGACCTATCTTTATTAAGGATAACTTAATCGGTAGTCATTGAATATAATATGAACTATATGGAGGTAGTTAAGTGATCAATATAAGATTCATCATCCTAAATTGATTAGGGAGAATTTTCCTTTGTTCTCAATTGATATTGATTAGAGAAATCCTTGACTAAGGTAAAATGATATTTTGGAAATAGTTTTCAAAGGATTAATAAAATCAATTACTAATGGTAGAGAACTAATATAATTAGACTCAAGTAGAGTAGATATTAATTTCATACTTTATATCTATTTTAAACATTTTGTTAAAAAAAATCATGTTAGTCAAATCACTTTGACATTCCTAACACTTAAATGGTCATGATGGGTTGCTAGACATAAATCTTAAACTATGAATATAAATTGTTTAATTAGAGAATTAAAGATAAATTGAAGGAGTTTAATTTATCTAATCCTAAATATGATTTAGGGTTATAATTTAAACCCATTTCCAATATGCTTTAGTGTAACATCCCGTCCCCATATTAAGGGTTAGGACCCGAAATTTTGGTGCATGTGAGCTTAAAGGGACTAAGACAATGCATTTTCTTGTTCATGCATCATGTTAGCATATATGTATATAGATATGGAAAGTTTTCGCATAAAAAGTAGTACATGCATTCATTGACAATTTCTGGGTATAATTGATATTAAATGTGATTTTATTGAAAATGAGGAGTAGAAAGAGTGATCTTGGTATGAGTTATGATAAGGAAAGATTTAGAAATAAAATTGGTAGTGATATGGAAAATGTTCATTGAGTATGCTTCAGTCTGTTAGCCATAACTTCTCCTCTAGTTGTCCAAACGAGATGGTTCTTAATTTGGATTAAACTAGAAATATATGGCTACATTTCTTATGAAGACATCAAATTCCAGTTCGGTCTCTAAAAATCTCAAAAGTTGACATGAATTTGAGAGTTGAGTGAAAATTTGCGTTCCAACTTCGGGAGAAAATCTGAACCTAATTTAGATAGATTCTGGCAAAGTTGCCTTCTGAAGAGTTGTAGATCTCTCTTTTATCTTTCAAATTGTATATTATATGAAAAATTTGGACATCGGAGTCAAAAGTTATGATTCTTACAAGTGGACACATTAAGGGAAGAAAAACAGATGCAAAAAAGTGAAAGGAAGAAAAGCAGACGCAAAAAAAAGTGAAGGGAAGAAAAGCAGACACAAAAAAAGTGAAGGGAAGAAAAGCAGACGCAAAAAGTGAAGGGAAGAAAAACAGACGCAAAAAGTGAAGGGAAGAAAAACAGACGCAAAAAAGTGAAGGGAAGAAAAGCAGACGCAAAAAGTGAAGGGAAGAAAAGCAGACGCAAAAAGTGAAGCAAAGAAAAGCAGACCCAAAAAAGTGAAGGGAAGAAAAGCAGACACAAAAAGTTAAGGGTAGAAAAGTAGACGCAAAAAGTGAAGGGAAGAAAAGTGAACGATAAAAAGTAGATGGAAGAAAAGTGAACGATGCCAAAGTGAGATGATACAGAAATTAGACGATAGAATTGGCCTTTGAGGTCTTCATGAAAGTTGTATATCTAGAAATCCACTTTCCAATGGTCTAAAAATGAAGTCAATCCAACATCTGTACCAAAATTTATAGCATTCGTACTGAGACATGTACATTACAAGTGAGGGCATAAACATGTTGGAGTATTTTGGCCATAACTTCTTCTCTAGACCTCCAAATGACCTGATTCTTGAAC
>JANITX010000002.1:65596332-65609492 GCA_027564395.1 Erythroxylum ulei
CGGCACACCTTGCCTACGTCTGCGGGGCCCTCACCCAGCTTAATAACTTTCACGAAAGTACAATAGATTTACCCAAGGCTTTACTAAGCCGAAACCACTCAACCCTTGACACTATCACTCAACCTCATTTCCCGTAAAAGAATTTCACACCCAATAGTACGACCGCCTCGTACTAACCTCGTCAGAGGATTTTCTCACACTACTTACTAATAAAGACAATTAATCGAACAACTCAAGTGATTAAAAATAACTGGAAACAAAAACGATAATACTTAAGATAAAAAGAACAACTTCCTGATGAGTTCCGCTCCACTGAAATAGATCTGGAAGTTGTTCACACAAAATAGGCAGGATGAGTCACACTCCAAAGCCACTCAAATTAATCATCAAATAACATAGTACTTGGCTTCTCAAAACCACATCTACGCAGCGCCCAAAAACCGTGAACAATACACCACCAAAGAATGACAACTTCTCAGATCTGAAATTATTCAGCAATAGAACCAAGTTGCTTCATACGTGAACTACAAATCAGAAGTTGTTCACCGTGGGAAGAAAGGGATGCTCACCAACACATACGCAATCAGCCCAACCATAAACAAAACTCCACTGCAGTGATTCACGCAATCACATCAACAACACATCTGTTTCACAAGTGACTCACCAAAAAAAAATTGCAAGACCACGACAGTAGTCCACAAACACCTGAACTCCTCAAGTTGCGTAAACCACCAAACTCCTTACTCACAAAGGAGACAATGTCCAGCATACCAAGTCATACACCCACAATAAACTAGTAAAAACCCATGCCCTATTTGTGACCCACACAACTTCACTTCACACAATAGCCATACTTTCGTGAGACACTCACTACAGGATTTTTCAATTTTCGTGTTCCCATAAAAACCTTCACCAATCAAGAGATATGCACTTATATGGATGATCTTCAAGGATTGAGATTCCATGTATATAAGATGTATATTTAAAAAGATTTCTGCTGTAATAGGAATGCAATCTTCAAGGCATATAATTCCTATTATCTTATATGTCCAATTTAAAATGTCAAAACTAAATAAGGAATATATAAAATATATTCTAACACATATCATACATTTAGATCAGAATCGAGGGACAGAAGTTCCAACTTTCATCACTTGGAGAAAACCTGCGTGAACAGTGCAGGTAGTGTTTGACGAATTGCTTCAATCAGTTTCACAGCTCGACAGGTTGTGTGCTGAAGGTGCTTTCTTCAAACCTTCGAAGGGGCATCTTCAAGACTTTTTACTGTTAAGATGGTTGCTAGAAGCTTTAAATTAGACTTCATTCCTTGTTGTTTACCTATTTTTGATAATGAATATACATCTAAACAATTTATGATCTATCTTAAAAGGGAAGGAATTAAACATCTATTAAATGTTCGATTCACTTCAACAACAAAGTGCAGTTAGTGAGAGGAGAATTCAAAAGAGGTAAACTAGATCAGAAATCAAGCATAATGTGTAAAGATTTTTTCTTGGCTGGAAATTAACAATATTATGATTGCGACAGATGTTAAAAGTTACAAAGGAAGCAATTTGGAATTGAAATGAGTCCAAAATTGAGAAGTTGTAATCAAAGAATCTGATTGAGAATGTTCATCAACAGAACATTGATGATATACCAGTGAGACTCTAATTTATTGACGGATGCAATTTAGCAACCTTAAAGTAATTAGTGTAACGATCCTCAAGTCCATATCAAATTTGTAGAATTTTTTCTCTCTTTGGCATGACCAAGATGCACCAAGTTTCTAATAGTAAAAAAACATACTGCAATTTCAGCAAGTAGTTCGTTGTCAAAGTTCCATTTGTTCTAACTTTTGACATCCCAAATTTTGTTGCTAATCAGAAGAATAAAATATATAGATCAAAAATTGAACACCGAATAACAAGTTTGCAAGTACCATTACGGAATCCAGGAACGCATGGAAAGTGGCATAGATAATGTCGATGCATACCGTTCGCATTCTTCTGTATATTTCATCATGAGCTGGTGGTGACACTATATGTGTATGTTGATAAGAGACAGAGGATACAAGGAGATAGGTAAGATCATTACATGAAGGGAACTATTGCAGTTAATTGGTGAGCAAATCTCCCTTGGCATATCTGTCACCAATTTTCCCTATTGCGGCTGATCTGCCAAAGAAGACTTGCTCAGTAATTGACCTGCAGAACATAAATTTAATCTGGTAAGGGATTAAAATCATTCTACTTATAGGGTGAAGCTTTGGGATGATACAGAGGTACTTCGACATGATATAAAGATATGTGAGCTGTCCACATTCTCACTAGGTTAATATTTGGGTTTTATTCTGTTATCCTCAAGGCGCAATCATACAAGAATTTCATGTCTTGGCATCGACATAAAAAAGGGTATCTTATCTTTCTTAGTTGTTGTATAGACAGCCTCGATACCTTTGCAACTTTGGTAACTGGTAAGCACTTTCTTCGAAGAATAGTAAGATATTCCGTACATGAATACCGTATTGTGTGACAACATTTGGTTTATTGAACATGTTAGTCGTGCCATGTGAAAGTTAGAGGTTACACAGGGAAATTCCTTAGATATTGTTCGAGAT
Source organism: Erythroxylum ulei (assembly GCA_027564395.1). NCBI lineage: Eukaryota > Viridiplantae > Streptophyta > Magnoliopsida > Malpighiales > Erythroxylaceae > Erythroxylum > Erythroxylum ulei. Next base: position 65,598,953 of record JANITX010000002.1, read on the forward strand.
GTGTGGTCCTTAGGTTTTAAAAGGCAAACAACTATTAGTAGATCGGTAATTGAGAGGAATTGCTTGTCAGAATATGGAAAAAGGATCATGAAAGGAGACTCAAGATAGCTTGTAACAGCATCAGTTCTATGGGCATCAAGATAAGGAAGATCCACTAGAATGTGCTTCCATATGGTAAACGGTCTGCTTTCCTACAATCCTATCTTACTTGTAGCAGTGGGTGTACAAAATGTGGTTCATGTGATTGAAAAAATCAGCTTAGAGAAACATTATCTTCATTCCTTAAGCTCTATATGTAGTGCATGAAAAATCTTGAAGATGCTCCCTTGAAGGTTTGAAGATGGCCCCTCCTCTGCACAACTTGTTGAGCGTGAATGATGGATGAGGCAAAATATCAAACACCTCCAGTCATTGTTCACGTCTGTTGTAATACTAGGGGAATTCTGCTGCACTTCTTAAACTCTTCCTCTGTTCTTAACTTTGTAATAAGCTGAATGTATAATGTATGAAAATTGGAACTTTGATTCCTTACAAGGATTTGTGTATGTACGGTGTATATAGAAATGAAGTGTTTTCTCTTTGGACCCGAAATGAACTTCTAAAAACCTCTGTTTTTGTGTATGTGTTGCCTTAGCTACTCACTCTCATATGCAAAAACAAAGAATCAAACTTCAGATTTTTCCAGCAAAACAGAAACTTCTATTGCTATTTTTTTAAACTTCTAAAGATCAACTTCTGTAAAGAACAAAATGAACACAATATGAAGAATGAAACTAGTGCTGAACTCTTGTATTGATGGTAATTTTTGAATTTTTCTTACAGCTTCAAAACAACAGTATTCATGAGCTTTATATTAGCTCCAACCTTCTGATACAACTTAGAAAAACTAGAGAACAAAAGCATAACCTGATGAGCAATGTCTAGCTAGTACTGACTTTTCCAGATTTGGCAAAACACAAAAGTAAACAAATTTTTGTCTTTAGTGTAACTGAAACTGACATTGCTATATTGCTAACTACAACTCTGATATTTTTCTTCTGCAGGGAACATTTTCTGATGATGACAAAAAATGATGAACCTGTTGTATAATGTTCTGGCCATATCTTCTTTAAACATCTATCTTTAACTCTAATCACACTCTAATCAATTTGTCCTTTTTCTTCTAGTTACTTCCTGGTTACTTCCCCCTCCAAGTAACTAACTGGAATTCTCAACTTCTACTGTGCTTTTCTTCAATATGCACTTTTGGCCTTTTTCATATCTGTTTCCATCTTCTCTTCAGCTTCCCTTTTGCATCGAATTTGCTTCATCCGAATTGGATTTACATTCATCTGACCTTGATCTTCATTGCTTTGATCCATACACCTTCGAATTATGCTTAAAATCATCATCTCCAATTTCCATTTGCTCCTAGCCTCCTTCAACCTACCTTTCAGCTTTCTTCTCTTCCTAACTTTTATTGTCATTGCTAACTCCTCCACTAGTTTCAATACAGCAGGTTGCATAAAACAACACAATTCAACAAAAAAAAGTAGTTGGAAGGAGACCTCTACCCTGAAAATAGGGGGACCCTGCCGTCAACGTTATAGTGAAAGAACAAGGTATAAGTGAAAGAACAAGGTTTAAAGGAACGATCCTGGGCATATACCTATCAGCTTAGACAGAATATCCACTGTGTACGAATAGTGGATGATTGATATGCAACAATTTAAGTTCGAACCTTGGGGATGATTGTACGTGGGCAAAGAGGTGACAAGGGTGGTGAAGAGTAATAGTGCAATTCCAGTTCGCTACTTCACCGCCAAAGGAGAATCGGCCTGCCATTCCACTGCACTGCAGTTCTACTTCCACAAGGCCAATGGTTCCGAATATAATACACTTCGCACATTATGTGTAGGTCTTTGCATGTCTAATTTGTTTTCTTCCTGGTACCTCGTATAAAAGATTCGGGCATTATCAGAGAAAACCAGGGGCTAATGTTTTGGACTGTCAATCCCTTAACGGATGATTGTTTCGGAGCAATTTTCCCAGGTCATGGTTTGATCATCTTTTGGCCAAAAAGGGGTTGCGTGTGCAAAATCAACTTGAGCAACTTCCTTATTACTGACTTAGCTTTCTGTTATCTTCAATAGAATGAATTTCCATTGTTGATTGATATATCACAGTTGTCCAATGATCATCAACTTCTCGAAGACCACATAAACAATCTAGATATGCATTGACACTATGTGCAGTAAGTAGTGAGAAGATACTCATTTAGCGTTAATGTTAAGAATTTTAGATGCTATTAACCATAACCCAATCTACACAATCCAAATGCTGTTGAAGTATCAAATGCTAAATCTTAGAAAGTAATATCAAAATGAGATCAAATTCACTCGAGATGATGCATAGCTTTGATAGAACCTGATATTTTCCCCCAAGAAAACTGAGGAGCTTGGTTTGATATGTAGTAAACTCAATCGACACGGAATTAATATCTGCAACTTTTCTTCTCTCCATTTCGCAGTTATGATGCAGAATGTTTTTGGGAAATTGAAGAAAATTCATTCCAAAAGGAAGTAAATAGTACAAATCCAAAAGAATAACAATTCAGACAAAGCTACAAAGCTGAAGTCGAGCAACCAGTCCAGTACAGTAGCAAGTTTACCAAAGTTTTGACCCAGAATTTTGTTAGGCTGTGACAAGTTTACTCTTCTTGTGTAGTTTATGTATCTGTTGATCAATTTTACAAGTTTTGAGTTAGATCTATGACAATATTCGACGTCTTCTGACATTGATAAACTAATGAAAAGAAAAGCCTATGGTTCTTAGGGTTACTAGAATTACAACTTCCTTAAAATAAAAGAGCTTGAACAAATTTGAGAAATTGTTGAATGTTTCATATAATATCTTGCAATTACTAAGTGACAAATAAAGCAAAAAAATATCTCTTCTTTTCTTCAACTCACATTTCTCATGATCAGAGAATTACAAATTTAAGCCCTTTTAACCTATTCTTAGGTTAGTTTGCTCAATGCATTAGTCTCATAAACACAGAAAATCTGACATTATGCCACTGCTTGTAAGATCAAGAAAAAAATTACATGAATTCTTGGTTGCCTACTCTGCAGTTAAAATTTAAGGCCAAATTGGATACTCAGCTATTCAATGGTTCTTGCTTGGTGACTAAAGCATATGCATTAAGGAGATCAAAAGCTCGCTTGTGTAGACAGCGTTGGATTAGAATTTCTTGGATAATTGCGAGCTTTACTGGACTATGATGATTGCAGTGCCTCTATGAATGGAAACATTTATACGTCATACACTTTTCATCTAGTAATTTCTTTTATTCGAGATTTATATTGTTTGATTTCCACAACTAGAACAGAACAATTTGTATAGACGTCAGATGTGCTAAAATTCTCACATTCACAAACATAAAAATTTATAGAGGAGATGAAATATATGTCCCTATGTATATGAAGTTCTTCTCAGCAGATTCTATACAATATCTCCTTACATATATACATCACATGTAGAAATGGCCTCAGAATCCAGCACGTTATGTATATCAGATCCCACTAGTTTGCATATCTGAAATAGTCATAAGACCTTTTCTTAGAGTTGAAATGTCAGTCAGTCCATGCACTAAACCACCAGTTCCATAAATCTAGGCTGCTATATTTTCATCAACTGCTTTTCCATTGTCAATGTTCAACTGCTTAACTGCAATTAATCTCCGAATATACACCCGCTTCCATCTGAACCAATTCAAATTAACTATTGAAAATCATAATAGTTTGGCCTAGAAATCTCTCAAGTACTACAAATGCCTTCTTTTTCTTTCTGTTAATAAATACATCATATGGTGGGGAAAATTCTACAGGGAAGAACGATTAAGGTATACCAGCAAGAATTATCTGTGTAGCATCAGACCATGAACTTACCTGTAGGTAAAGCAAAAGACTGACTAATAATAATTACAAAGTACAAACTAACAATGGATATGCCTATACTAGTCGATGCTGATCAAAGTGTAAATACTATTGTTACACAGTCCCTTAAGGTTATCATGAATATGTTGAATGCGGAAAGAATACCAACCCTAGAGTAAAATGTTTTATTTTGGAAAGCCCTAGAGTAAAATGTTGTTCGGAGAATAAGAGAAATTCAGATCATCAACCCTATACAAAAAATCACTGACGAAAAATAATAAAGACATAAACCACACTGTAAGTTAATCACGTCATAACTCCCGAAGAAAATGAGGATGACCCTTCTCCTTGTGAAGCCATAATGCAGAAATATTGCCGGGCAAATCTCCTTTGGCATGACACACACTAAAAGAATACACAATATTTTGAAGTGCTTCAAGTTGGATGCATGCCAATGGAGGTTTGCCCTGTAATTCAGCTGCACTTCTTGTCTGAAAGTCATGGCTTCGAAACCAACTATTTATACAATCTCGGAGGAAGCATATACGGTGGAATAATCCCTTCATTGTGTGGTAGAAGATTGTTACAGCATTATATTCCTTAAATGGAAGCCACTTCCACAATTGAAGCTTCTTGACAGAATTCGTAACAAAGATTTACTTTGTGAAAGTAAATTTTATTTTGGAATAGAGCATCATATCCAGGTTTTTGTATGAGAAAGAAAAGGACCGTTATCTCTTGAGTAAAGATTCGATGTAGGTTTTTTTTTTTCAGTTGATAATTTTAATTTAGTGATCCTTTGGATACTCGTAAAGAATGATAATCTTTTGACTAAATGACTCTACTGATATCAAGAAGGTGTTATTAGTTTATTCCCTACAGTCAATTGATTGGATGTAGTTTAATGACAAAATAATTTAAAGACATTATCTATCTTGTACATATTTAGATTTATATGATAAAGTCTACGAGATAATTTTATATTGCAAATGAAATTATAATGAGATTATAGTTATGAGTTTTATATTGGATTTATGTATTATTCCTAAACCGTTCCTAATTATTATTCTATGAAGACTGGATACTAAAAGAACATAAAATTAGCATATGTTATGTTTTTTCTTATGAAGGAATCATATGTTAAAGTATAAAGATACTTAAACAAATGTGTTAGTACTTGTTAGAGAACAATTTTCTGAATAGACTTAATATGAGAAATCCATTCGGAATATTCCTTGTATATTTATGGATTTTTCATTGTGATAATTGTATAAGTAATCTTTTAACTTTAGGTCTCTAAAGTTATCTTGTATAGGAATTGTTATGATTTGATACTATTTATTACCTATTTAATTATAGGCCATTTAGACAGTAGTTATTAGATATAGCATGAACTATTTGGAGGTAATTGTGTAATTAAGATATGTTTATCACCCTAAAGTAATTAGGGAAAATATTTTATTATTCTTGATTAGTATTGATTCGCGAAATCCTTATCTAAGAGGAATGACACTTTGTAAATAGTTTACAAATATCATTAATCGAATCAATAGCTAATAATGGAGAACTAATAAGATTGGACTAAAAAAGTAGACATTAATTTCATGCTTTGTTGATTTGGAACATTGTATGTTGATGAAAAGATTGAATTATATGGAAAAATCAAGCATGGAAAGGTTAGTCAAAACTTCTTTGACATTCCTAAATATTTGAGTGGTTATAATGCGTTACTAGATGTCAATCTTGATCTATGATTATAAATTGTTTAATTGGAGAATTAAAGATAAATTAAAAAAATTTTTAAAATTTTTAATTCTAATTATGAACTAGAATTATAATTTATAATCATTACCAACATATTTGAGAATATAATAGGTTTCAGATATAGAATGGATTTAAGAGAACAAAGATATTTTACCAAGTTGAACTTGATTGTAAAGTTTGAAAAACCTTATTAAATATAAGATATTTAATAAATAATGATCAATATGAGATATTAAATCTTATCTGGGTATTATTATTATTTAATTAGAATTATTTGTAATTCTAATTAAAGTTTAATTGAAAATACAATTTAATTTTAATTAAATTATTAAAACTTTCAAAACTTATTACAAATAAGCTTAAGCTGGAGCTAACACTTCTTATTTAACCTTTCAAAGTTATAGAGTTCTCTCAACCTGTTCTGTGGATACATTAAAGACTAGATACTTATGCGGCTATGATAGTTAACATGGATTTGTTTCAGAAATGATTTATGGGATACGACAAGAAAAGAATCAAGCTTCAAAATAAGATACGAATTAAGATTCATACTTTGTTATGATTTATGTGTTAATCTTTTGATAGAATTAAAGTGATCTTGATTTTTAAAAAATTAAAATATAAAAAGTTTTATAATTATTCAACTGTGGTTGGGATTCGATCTCATCCCAATTTCTCGATACGTGTATGATATCCACACAAGGCATCTACTTAAAAGACGATCAAAGAGGGTAGTACCATCAAACACTAAAGTGAAAACTTACAAGCTGTGAAAGATGCTTCACATAGAAGATGCTGGGTATGTTCTTGACATGTTTATATTATAGTTGTAAAGAACTCCTCCTTCATGTTTGCCAAGGGTCGCCAACTGGAGTGAAGAGTCGCTTTGAATTTGAAAGAACCGAGAAACAGCATTTAGATGCCTCATCTAAGAATGAAACTATTATATGCGATGCATCAAACGTACCATACTTAGAATGACATGATCTATTTCTCAAGGAAGCACTTAATTTGTGGCGCAGAGTTAATGGCATACCGTACATATATATAAATACTATAGTAGGGGCGTATACATCCAGATAATTCCTAAAATTAGATGCTTGTCTTCGTGTAATCTCACTTGTTCATTAACTACTGTCGAAGGGTCATTTTTTGTTATCGCCATATAATATGGAAGAAGTGATGAAGTATTTCAACGGATAACAATCTTCTTGCTAGAAAAAAATAGAGCATGTAGCCATCAGGCAACCTTATACTTATTGTGGGCGTCAAAGAACAACTGGAACCCTTTTCCTTTGCATGTAATTCAGAAAGAAGAGTGCAGCTTTTTTAAAAGAGAGTCTCTTGCACATTAAAGATACTTTATAATGGAAGATGCCGAGCATGCTCTACAAACCTTTGTCATTTAGAGGAAAAGACCATCGACATGATTATCACAAGTGAACAAATGGACCCCAAGTGATCTTCTGTACGCAGAAAATTGTAGCAGCTGTTGCCTGGATTGATGTACGAGTGAGTGGTGCATCAATTAAAGCCATGCGTAAAAGGAGATTCTTTGACCGTAAAGCTTAGTCGTACAAAACTTAACACGAACCTGAAGGGCAACAAAGTGTAGTACACAGCTATCGTGTATAGATTCTCATTAACTTTGTTAGAAACGGATACTTTGGTAGATACTTGGTTGCAGTACTTACTATTAACTTCTTGATCTTTTTGTTTTAGTTATCGACAAAAGGTTCCGGCTAAGTTCCAGAACAGTTTTAATTTTTAACAGATAAGTTCATAACTTTATGACGTTAACATATTTCATTTTAATACTCAAAATATTTATAAATTGGTCTTTAACATTTGGAAACTTAATAATGCATTCTATGAAAAACTTCTATTGTATAAATAACTTAGTATATAAAAGGTCATTAATTTTGATAGTATTATTAAAATTTGCCTAAATAAATCATGTTTTGCAACTCAATGTAAACTTTAAGCATTAAATTATAAATATCAAATTCTTATAAAATTCTTATGGCTGAAGTTGTACCTTTAATCAATAACTTGTGAAAATCTTAAAAACAGTATTACTTTAGGTGATTATTATTTTTATAAATAAGTCTTGATATGAAACGATATTATTTCTATTGATTTAATCTCTACATGTAAAATAAATATTAGATGGCATACATATAAGAAAATAAATTTTTATTTATTGAATTTCTCTCTTTTTGTATGTAATAGATGGAAGCTAAAAAAGCTATGGTTATAAGAGTTTTATCAGCATTTGAAAATTCTCTCCCATCTCCAATTGTTTTGAAGATGTCCTGGTAAGTTAGACTTTTCCTTTCTATTCTACATAGATGGTAAACTAAGTCAGCGATGAAATTTACCGATGGAATAAGGTGTCGGAGAAAATACCATCGGTAATAATTTCCGATGAATCACAAAATGTTCGTCGCAAATTTACCGACGGACATTTTATGTTACCGTCAGTGAATATACTGACGGTTATTGTTTCAATTAGTAAAGTTACTGATGGACAAGATTTGGCCATCGGTAGCTTACCGATGGAAGTTGTTATTCCATAGATAAGTTAATGATAACTTTACCGACGGTTATTAGATATCCGTAGGTAAATCGAATAGCTTTTACCATCGAACTTCGTTTTTTCGTCAGTAAATTTACTAAAACTAATTTTTTAAAATTTCACTGCATTTAATTTTATTTGATGATCTTATGGTTGATGCATAATTTATACAGTTATATGAGTTATCTGTTGATAATATTTTTATTTATTTCTACATTTAATTTGTTAAAACAGAAAGTTGATTGATGATAAAAAGTAAAAATTATCTTAATTGATAATAAAAAATTATTTCGTACATAATAAGTATTTATAATTCATACGAAATAACTACAAGTACGCTATTCGTTTGGTGACCGTGGATGCTTTGATTGCTATGATGACGTGTTACCCCTCCCCTTCAACTCATTCACCTCATTACGGAGCTGAGCTATGTAATCCATTGACTGTTGCAACTGAGTTACCAATGTATGTACTGTGCTCAGAAACTCATGAACTTCATTGGATGCGGACCGCCTACTAGATGCTACTGTACTGAATGTGAAGGATTGCCCATGACATGTGTTCAAAAATGAACTTAAGCTGAATATCCTTCTATGACAGTCCCTTCCACCTACTAAATGAAGATAGGTTTGACTCTCATTAATATCTTCAGACTACTGAGATTGTCGTTGAATGCTTTCTTGTATTTGGTCATATTAGAAGACAATGTTTATGTTAGTAAGTGATAATTATTAAGCATTAATATTAAAGAATAAATTTCATATACATTTAGTTCTCTACATTGGGTGTTGACAAAGGTCACGTCATCATGTTTCTTAGTGTGAGTGTGCAAAAAGAGCTAACAGAGTGCAGGCTTCGTGTCCATAGACTTTTTCCACATCAAAATAAAATATTATAAGTGAACTACAATTTTAAAAAATTTCAGCAAAATTTTCTCTATTTTTATGATATTTACCCCCTGTTGAACAAAGAAAGTAACTCAATAACACAGGCATATATGACACCAGAAATTTACAACATGATCATTCTCCATAATACATAAACTTTCATTCCAAAATTCACCCACCAAATTAAATTGAAATAAACCAAAGTAAAAAAACTAGAATATAAATGTAAAGTGTAGATACTTACAAGTCTTTCTGTATAATCGTGGTAGGTAATAGATCCTCCAGGGAAGACTCTCTCCCATCGGTCCTCCATGTCTGTTGGCAGAATTATGCTCTGAAGTGGACATTGCCTCGAGTGATGTCCAATACTGCCACCAATGACTCTATGTTTTTTCAGAAATATAAAGCAATCGTACACCACTCTTTTGTATCGCATCAATAAAGTCTCGATAATATGTATGTGCTTGTCTCTCCCATACTTTATAAATGATCGCGTCAAATTCAGAATCCTAAAAAATTATTTCTAAAAAAAAAGAAAAACATACGATAAGTAGTTACAATGTAATAATATTTATCTAATTAATGTATAAAAATCAATTAAAAAATAAAAATATTTTTATATCTCAAACTCTTGATAGTAAAATAACTTTGTCGCTTGAGAGATATTCTTTCATATATAACCCTTAAGATTAATCTTCTCCTTGAATTTGGATGTCATGTTTCTTGAGCACTGTCCAGATAGAATCAACCTAATATAAAAACAGTTAATTTTATACCAAATTTTAAATTTAAACCTATAACTTAATTATAAACATATGATGCTTCATGTATTTTCACTTACAGATTGTTGACAATTGTGATGTAAGTTCATCCATCAGCTCTAGGCTGGAGATCAGTTCCTTCACTCGCATCGTTTACCCCTAATATCTCATTCGTATAGGGGTGGTGGATGATGTAGCAGTAGCTACAAAAGGTGATGCCTCATCTGCAAGTGTAGTAGCTAAAGGTACAACATCTGATTTGGTTGCAGTTGTAGAATGTGATGCTTCACCTGGATAGTAACTGGCTCCAAATCATGGTCTGAACGTTGGTTGCATCATATCTTGTTTTCTCTTTGGTGTTATATTTCAACCTGAAATTTATATATAATTGAATATTTTATAAATATAATAATTTCAATTCAATATTTCACAAAATATATTGAAAAAGAAATAATTGATTTGTTGAATATAATATTTTGTTAGAAACATAAAATAATCAAAGACTTTGAATTTACAAAAAAAAAATGAACCTTGAGTCTATAAAAAGGTTAGTGGGAGTGTTGGACCCCGAACCTTTCTATTAAATGAGAAATTGTTGGCTATTATTCATGAGTAGAGAAAAAGAAAAATTCT
>JANITX010000002.1:65763839-65775970 GCA_027564395.1 Erythroxylum ulei
TACGCGTATTTTGTCAAGAGGGTTGGGTTCCAGAAACGGGATCCAACATGAGTGGTATCAGAGCAAGAAGAGATTGCAAGGATCCACAGTCAAGTACGATGTAATTTGTGTAAGAGTTGGGTTCCGAAAACGGGATCCTACACTTCCACTCTTTATCTGCCATCTTCTTTAGCTTAGAGGAGATATTGTGTTTTATACTTCTATCCACGTCGATTAGATTATAAGGATCCTTGTAGTACAAGAGATCTTTCATTATAGGCCTTCATATCGAGTAGTTGTTCAACGTCAACTTCATCATAGAGCTATTGTCACTCTCCATACTTATGGCTCTGATACTACTTGTTACCAAGCAATAACACTCACATGATCTTCAAGTCGATAGCAAACTACTCACACAATAAAGATGACTGAAAGGCAATGAACACAATATTTTAACATAAAAACCTTCCGATGTAGAGGTAAAAACTCTCGAAATAAATCTGTCATAAAATCCACTAAATCAAGTAATAGGATAAAAATGATAAAGGTTCCAAATTCTCTCACTCAAGGACATCTCATAAGACATCTATAACTAATATAGCTCTTTTACCTTTTTCTAAAGCTCACTTAAAAGGCTTCTACAAATAACCTCTAAAATTGAGTATAAATTGAAATATTTATACCAATACTACTCCAACTAATTCTAGAAATCAGACTTCAATAAAATTGTAATTGAATAATGATATTTGGACTTTAAAACTCTTTTACCATTATGTGTTTTTGTCCTAGGCAACTTCTATCTCTCTAACTTATCTTTAAATCTCAAAAAGATAAGATTTTATGTCAACGTAGTCACTCATACAACCATTTATAGTGACCATGTCCAACCTTTAAACTTTTAAACTTCTATCTCTCTAACTTATCTTTAAATCTCAAAAAGATAAGATTTTATGTCAACGTAGTCACTCATACAACCACGTATAGTGACCATGTCCAACCTTTAAACTTTAAAAATCGATGTTGTAGAGATACATAGTAAGTTACATGGTCTTCAAACATGACTGTGTCCACCACTCATATGGTTATGTCTGACTCCACACAGGTGTTTTCTGATGTTAAGAAAAAACATACAACAATGGAGTACAAAAATGTTCTGGATAGAAAAGAACCAAATCAACCACCATGAATATGGCTGAAATGAAAGGAGGATTTAATAAGAATGAAATCTTCAGAAACAAATCTAAGCAGATCACTATCGTGGACGGCTAGAAATAACATTAAAAATCTAAATACAGATAAATAACCCCCTGCTGCTGCTGCTTGGCATAGAAATGGATGCGGCAGCAAAAATAAACCCGGCTACATCTCCAGGACAATTAAAATCGTAACAAAGTTTCTAGTTTGAGCAGCATCCTACTCTCTTCACAGCAGTAACATCTTTACCGACATCAATCTTCTCCACTTTTGAAGGAACAGTTGTGGCATTTCCATTCTGACCCATCTCCATAGCTTTCTTGCTTACTATCTTGTAGATCTGAGTAAGCACTTCGGAAAAGGCATTGTCCACATTTGTAGCTTCCAGAGCAGAAGTTTCCATGAAGTATAGGGCCTCCCTCTCGGAGAAGGACTTTCCATCCTCAGTTGAAACAGCCACCAGGTGGCGAAGGTCAGATTTGTTACCAACAAGCATGACCACAATGTTGGGATCTGTATGATCTCTCAACTCTTTCAGCCACCTTTCAACATTTTCAAAGGTTGAATGTCTCGTGACATCATAGACAAGCAGCGCACCAACAGCTCCCCGGTAGTAAGCACTTGTTATGGCCCGGTACCTTTCCATTGAAAGACAAGTTGAGGTGATTTAGGTAAGAGTCACAAAAGCATCATGATAAACAACAACAACAAGAACACACAGTATGAATCCCGCTAATACGTGGGATTTGGGGCCCAAAAGCATCATGATGCAGAGCCAAAAAAAAAAAACAGAAGAGTTACACAACACTTCACGGAAAAAGAATCCTCTTCATAACCAATTCAAAGAGGACAAATATGCAGATGATGAGGACTTTGAGCTACCAAAGATGTGTAAGGCTCCTTTCAAGATATATGCATACCCTAACCAAGTACCCCAGTCAGATCCTGAAATTAAAACATAAACCAGCCAATCCAACGTCGTATGGATCCAGAAAATGAAATATGACATCGCAAAGCAAATGGGATAGAATTCTTTTAGTAGATTTTGTAAGACTTCCCAAAGTTTTTATAGTTACCATTTCATACATCTTATAACCACATGGACAAATGCATATCCCAACAAACACCTCATGCAGTAATAGGAGGACAAGACAGCGCCTTTTCATACATATTGTTGTTGATACATTTCTTAATGTACCATTGGATTATTGTCATATATCTTATAGGACGTCCTCAATACACATCTTAAGGGCTAGGGCAGAGTGCTGTATATATCACTTTATTAGGGCGCATGTAACAGACATTGACAATATATCGTTGCATGAAAATGGTGAAAGAAAAAAAAAATAAAAGGGAGAAATAAATATCAGGATTGAATGGTCACCTGGACTCAAAAGATGCATTTAAAAAAAGAAACTTGAAGAGTTATATAATCACAGACGTCCTAATCCTTTGCCTATTTCCATGTCCAAAGTAATCTTCGGTACCATAAGCTAGCAATTTTCAGGAAGAAGACCCAAATGCGTGTTAGGAAAGGATTTCACTTGTTTACGACTCTAGTTGATCTCTGAATTTTAGTCCATCAATAAAAGGGTTAAACTCCACAAACTATTAGATTTGAGACCTCACTTTCAGCTGAGCATTGTCCCTAAAAACAAAGACATATCAGGACATTTGCTGCACTTTTAGGCATGTGTGCACTGTCTACCACAAAATATCTGGCAGAGTTTCTCAGTTGAAAAAAACTTCAACTTGATAAAAAGGTAGTCAGGTCCATTCCAAAGTAATCACTTCATTTGTAAAAGATATTGAAGGATGGGATTACCCCCAATTTCTTCCCAGAAGCTCAGAATGACTGGATATTGAACCTATATGACTTTTCTTTTCGTAATCATTCTAGAATAAACGCAAGATTTCAAGGTTAACAACAAATACCATTTTTCTGAAAATCCAAACTTTCACCGAAAGTGGATTAAACTTTCTTACTCCGATGCGAGAGAATTACAACTAAAGAAGACAACTCCAAATCTTAATTCTAATGCTAATATCTAAATGAAACCCAGAAAATGATAAAAGCAAGGCTCAACTAACAGGTTATACACAAAGCAATGACAGTAAACCTAAATAACTGCATGAATGTTTCTTCCCATCACTCAGATAGCCATCCAAACTGGGGACATAATGTATATAGGAAGTCATTTTGCATATCAAAGATTAAAATGTCATGATCTTGCATACTGAACTAAATCCAACCATGTAAAACCATTATCATAATTACATAAGGAAATCAATATACTAAATCTAGAAACTCAAAGATTAAGCACCTAGATCAAAGCCCATATTTACTTCTTTTGACCACAGCGTCAGCAGGAAGACAAAATCCAATTACAAGCCAAGTCTCTTATTTGCAGGAGACTCAGATCGCATAAACATAAAATTACTTAAGACAAGTTTTCCCATAGGAAACGTAGTAGCACCCAGGTCACGATCCATAGAAGAAAGCCAAAAACAGCAAAGCTCACAAAACATCCATATCACAAGTTGCAAAGGAACTCCAAGAAAAGACTCAAGCTTTAGAAAAATCAACGAAAACCCATAACGAAGAAGCCAGTAAAAATGTGGAAACAAAACAGAGAAGAAGAGGAAAACAAACCTTTCCTGGCCAGCAGTGTCCCAAATCTGGGCCTTGATAACCTTGCCATCCACATTCAAGCTGCGAGTAGCGAACTCGACTCCAATAGTGGATTTGGACTCCAAACTGAACTCGTTGCGGGTAAACCTGGAGAGAAGATTGGACTTGCCCACACCAGAGTCACCGATCAGCACTACCTTGAAAAGATAATCATAATCGTCCTCAGCTCTGTAACCAGCCATAGATTTTTGTCCCCCCTGTTTTTTTCTTGTATTTTTTCAAAGAAGAGATAAAGGCTAAAGACTAAACAGGGACCAAAGGAAAGAACACCGAAGTACATGCGACTCGATCTCTCTTATGTGTCTGGTTTTTTCCTCTTTCTCTTTTACTTTTCCCATCTGGGTTTGAAACATGCGACTATTGTCTGCTTGCTGCCTGTTGCTAGCTGTCAGAAATCGGCGGAAAGTTCAATTGAGAAGTTGGCAGGAGTTGATCCACGTCCAGTGTTTTTAAATTGAGAAGCCCAACCCAATTGGGTCTTTATACACACTCAGCCTATACTGAAGTCTGGCCTTCAATCAATCCCCACTTGCTTTGCTATTTTAATCCAAAGCATTTCATTTACAGGTAAGGAGAGTTGTTTCATAGGTCTAGCTTATGATTTTAAGAAGGTAGAGGACTAGGGAGCATCCATTATGGTATTGGTATATATTGCTGGTGCCCACAGGTTGTCGGTTTGATCATGATTTACCCAAACCCATCATAGCCCATAAAATTCAGATGACCTTACCATGTGGGAATATGATTGCTCTTATTGTTTTGTAAATGACTATATAGAAATCAATTTATGAAGCAAAAGCAAAATGTGGTAAAATATATTTGAAAAACTAGCATTCCTCTCCTTGGCAGCCGTGCATTGCCATTTGACCCTGTAAGCTCTCAACCTGAAGACAACTTCTGCTCTTGTCCCTTGCAGTCTCCTCGGTTTTAACTCAACCAGCAATACTTTGCTCCTGAAAAGAATAAACAGGACACATTTTACGCTAAGAATTTTACATTAGCTTGAAGAAGACATTTCCATGACAATTTCTGCCGCTGCTGAGCTTAAAACAAATGGAAATCTGTCGTCTTTCGTTCAAATTTAGTCCTCGAACTACAATATTCGACAGTTTCTTGTATTCTTCTAAGCCAAATTGAAGTTGCCAAATGTAAACACACAGGCTTGTAGTTCTTTTAGCCATATATGCATATCAACTATAGAAGCCGAGCTGAGCTTCTGCCAACACCGGCCAGCACTGCCCAGTTTTTATTTAATGTACATGTCCCATGTGCGACAACTTAATAATGGAACATCACCAACTCATGTTTAACGTTTATTTCCTAATCAAGTCAAACGCCCGAAGTTTGCATTGTTTCCTTGAGATAAAGGAGTGCTCTAATATTGTTCATAAGTTGTCTTGTTTAAACAAGTCCTTCGAGATCCGTGGAAACCTCATTCCAATACAAATGTAGAGATCTAATTGGTGATAGTCGTCCCCACAATAATCCTAAGCACATTCATACTTATTACATACTGACATAATACAGAGAAGATTAATGATTTCCTAAGTTAAGCCTACAGATTCATAAGTTCTGTAGGAGAATATTAACGTACAACCTTTTACAACTTTCATTTGTCACCAACCGAAAACGGCTCAGGTTCCTCTATGCTAAGAAAATCGTACAAAATGTATACAAATTAATGACTCTATAGCTGTGCTTGCCCTGACATGTCCATGACTATATAGTGTATACAAGTGTAGAGCCATACACGTCTTTATCATTGTTCCTACCACTACATATATCCTGCTAAAACGATATTGTCTCTTTCACATCAGTATCTCCAATCAGTCTCCAGCCTATTAGATGCGTCCCATTCCTGTTATCCTCTTAACTCTTTTCTTTGTGCTTCTTCCTTTGAAATTTTTTCTTCTTTTAGGTAAATGTCTACCCCTGAAGCTTCATCTTCTTCATCTTCGCTGACCTCCGAATCTTCTCCTCGAAAAGTGCAGAGGGTATCCAAATCTGTGTCGGACCGACTACTTGAGAAGTTCTTTGATGCCAGTGAATTTGATTTCGATTATGAGCAAAGTGGATTGTGGTCTCCTCCCGTAAAACGAAGGGTGTTCATGAGCTCGCCTGCAGGAAGGATATTCAACGAGGAAGATATGGTTCAAAAGCTTAGGAACATTACGGATGGTCGCCGTCGAGCAAGACATAAAGCTTGGTGGCATGTATGGTCCTAAATAAGCTCATCAATCATGACATATCTTAATTTTCCCGTTTGATTGCTTTTCTGAAATATAGAAACAAGAACTTGGACAGAGTTGATGCTATGTACAAAAATTATGGTTGCTAGTAAGCCTCCATTTTTGTTATGTAACTTTACTTCCTTTTGCGCAGACAGTCTGCTGTTTCTGAAATCTGAAAGCATTTGAAGATTACGAGGTTTGCAAGCTAGCCGAAGAAAAAATTATCCCAGATATCTTCAATTTGTTCTTCTTGTTGAGATTAAATAAATTTACTGAACTGGTAAACGAGGGGATGTAGAGCCATAGAGGACCAGACCGCATTCTTACATACAGGAGTAACCGTACTCTTGATACTGTTTAGATTTTCTTGTCGAAAATCTGATTTACATATGGGACAGATATAAAATAGCAAATGCATTCAGCCTTTCTATACCCTTTATAGTGACTGTGCAGCTATAAAGTTGAATTTTGAGTTGTTTTGCTTGATGGGTGCCGCGGACCAGACCACGGATTACACTGACCAAGTTGCCTTCTGTATTAGAATCCTTTCCCTGGTTTCTTTTAGTGATGCCCATCATTCATCATCTTCATAACAACTTCAATAATTGAATTCGAAGGCCACTTTCTGTATCCCTCTACCATCGTGATTCTGACACACGAATTATTAGATAAGGGTAATTTTTTTAATAATAACTTTAGATTATAATAGCAAATTCAGACGAAACTACCTTTTGTCTAACCTCTTTTATAGTAATATACTACTTACACTAAAGTTGTCTGCATAATTATCAATATTGAAGTTTTAGTTATTATTCCATAAAAACATAAATGATTGAAAGTTCTGTATGATAAGACCTTACAAAACACTTTTGACATGCTATAACTTCAATAAATTCAAGTAATCTAATTTTTTTTTTAAATATTTTATTTCATGTTGTCTAGGTAACCAGTCATGGATTCTAAAATTGGATCTAACTCGTATGGTTCGGAGGAGGAGATCCGGAGAAATTGGAAAGCAGATTATGAGAATTTTGGAGCTTTATCACCCACGTAACAGAGCGCTTATGTTTATCGACTTTGGTTTAGTAAGATAGCAAAACTTGCTGAGAGTTTCAAAGGTACCACAGTGCTGCATGGACAATGTTGTCCATGCCTTGAATTGATCGATCCCAATTGAAAAGAGAGGAGAAAGAACTTGTTTTGTTGACTCCAATTCTTGCATGGGAATATTGCACTTTTTCTTTTAGAGTCAATTTCATAAGCCCATCAAGGGTCTTTTTTAGCACATGCAACGTTACAGGGTGCACCTATTTGAAGGACATGGCACTCATGGACCTCTACGTTTATATCGCTCTATCTGACATAGATGCTCCATTTCTGTCCTTTCAACCTCTACTCTTTTTCCATGTTTTGCAATCTATGATTTTCTTGTCTTCTCTTTTTGATTGCTTTAGTAGAAAGCACCGTAGTGCACTACCTTCCTCGTCTGCAAAATTACTTGCATTTCATGTTAATTAGGAAAAATCACATGAAACTTTTAAAAAGCTTCATAAATATATAGTCTTTCATAAAGATAGGATGTATTTCTCAAAGTTTGAACTTTAGAGGAAGTATAAGAAGGAAATTCAGACTCTTGATTTTGAACTTTAAGGGGAGTATGTATTAGTGAATATATAAAATCAATTAAGTTGGTCTCACACAACAGCTTAAGCTTTTGTGGTGAAATGGTCGCTTAACATGGTATCAGAGCCTTTGTAACCAAGTGGTCGTGAATTCAAATCCTACCACTCACCTATTATTCAGCACAAGGTAAAGTGGGCCTGTGCAAGTTTCAAGCCCAAAGAACTTTCACTTGAGGGGGTGTGTTAGTGAATATATAAAACCAATTAAGTTGGTCTCACACAACAATTTCACCACAATAACTTAAGCTATTGTGTGAGGCTAACCTAATTAGTTTTATATATTCACTAACTGTATGAAGGTGACTGTTATTTTTCAAATGGTAATGATGTTAGTAATGGTGCTAATGATTAGTTGAAACATGAAGAGGATCAAGAAGGCACTATTGAACTAGAGTGTATTGAACAAGAAAAAACTAATGAAGATGAGGATATTAGTCCATCAAGTGTAGAAGTTAAGACTCTCACTAATATACCACACCAATTGTGTACTGAGAATGTTACTATTCTTTACCTTGAGCCACCTAGAAAATCGCTACTATAGCATTTTACTAGAGGTATTCCTAAGCATACATATACACATGAAATTTCGAATTGAGTTAAACATATCACGAGTCATTATGTGTCAAATAATGGTCTGTCAAAATCAAATAAGTCATTTGTAGATCAATTATTTGTTGTAGCTATTCCTAATAGTGTATAGGAAGCTCTAGATGATCCAAGGTGGAGAGATGTAATGTACGAGGAAATGAACTCTTTACAAAAGAATAAACTTAAGAGATTATTGAATGCCTAACATGAAAAAAGACAGTTGGATGTTGTGGATTTACACTATAGAGGATAATGCAAATGGCATAATTGAAAGGTTCAAAGTAAGATTAGTAAAAAAAAAAAAAAGTATACCTAAACCTATGGGATTGATTACACATAGACATTTGCTCCTATAGCTAAAATCAATATTGTTAAAGAATTATTGTCCCTAGCTGCAAACTTGGATTAGTCTTTGCTATAACAATTTGATTTAAAGAATGCTTTTGTACATGGTGACTTTTCTGAAGAAATTTATATAAAGCTTCCACTAGCTTGTATGGTAGTAGAAAGGCAAAGTAAAAAGGTCTATAGATTGGAAAAAAAATCATTGTACGGGCTAAAACAATCTCCAAAAGCATGGTCTATAAGGTATGATAACTTTCGAATAATATCAAAGCAATTCTAACAATACTTTATTCTTGAAAAGAAGGCGAGGTAAAATAAATGTTTTTATTCTATATATGGATGACACAATAGTGTAAAGAGATGATCCAAAAGAGAGGAAGGAACTACAAGAATATTTGTCTAGAGAATTTGAAATGAAACATCTTTGTTGCTTGAAATATTTTCTTTGGATTAAAGTTTCTAGATCGAATAAAGGAATTTTTCACTTAAAAAATATGAATTAGACTTATTACAAGAACTTGGTATGTTAGCATGTCAACCAGTTGATACACCAACTAAAGAAGGCTTGAAGTTATGTATAGAAGTGAACCAAGTACCAGTTGATAAAGGAAGATACCAAAGGCTTATAAGAAGGGTGATATACTTGGCTCATATAGGACTCGACCTTGCTAATGCTTTGAGTATTGTTAATCAGTTTATGCATAATCCTAGAGAACAACATATGAGGAAAGTTATGAGAATTTTAAGGTATTTGAAATCTGCTTTTGGTAAAGGAATTTTGTTTACCGAATATACAAATTGGTAAATTGTCAATTTGTATACAGGGCTAATTGGGCTGGATCAATAGAAGATAGATGATCAACTTCTGGCTACTTCATGTTTGTAGGTGGTAACCTAGTTAAATGGAGAAGTAAAAATCAAAAAGTGGTCAATCGCTCAAGTGCAGAAGCTAAATTCAGAGGTATGACACTTGGTCCTCTGAAGCTTTGTGACTAATGCTACTTTTATAATATTTAGCTATCCACCGAAGTAATAAATTAGTCTATATTGTGGAAAAAAAAAAGTTGCTTATGATATTGCTCACAATCTTGTCTAACATGATCGAACAAAGTATGTTAAGGTTGACAGGTTCTTTATTAAGGAGAAGTTGGAAGGGAAAATTGTAGAGTTGCCTAAGATTTAGTCTTGAGGATCAATTGGTTGACATTCTTATTATAACAGTTTCAAATCATATGTTCTCAAAATTTCTTAGCAAGTTAGGCATGCATGACATCTATGCACCAACTTGAGGGGGATTGTTGAGATTTTCCTCCATAATTGTAGCTGTAAAAATATTCTTAGGCTCTTAATTTCTGGTTGTAGGATTATAGTAAATCTTTCAAAATTTCTTCGCTTACTATATATTATAATTAATACGTTTCAGAGAAAAGAATTAGAACAGAAGTGTTTCTTTCTTCTTTTTCTCATCTTTCAAGTCATCATGTGAAATTCATCGCTTCATAGCCACTCTTAATCCATAAATAGCTTCGACTTGCTTCCTTAAGCATGCCATTTCTCTTCTAGTTACAGTATATTTTATTTAGGAATTGTGCTTCCCTGACATGTAAGCAAATTTCTACATGCATTAGAGTGACTTTGTAGCTTACAATAAATTAAGTGTAAGTAAGTGCAACAACGATAGGTAGTGGAGAAGAAAGGTAGAAGTTCTTAATCATGGACTTTTACCATCACCTTAAGATAATATTTTTTTTAACGTTGAGATTAGCATATAATTTGCTAATGCATTTTTAGTAACAAATTACTAATCACTCACTTCTGTGTGAGAAATCAGTTAGGTGATACAATTAAAATCTCCTTCTCCAAATCAAATCCAGTTACAAACTCCATATGAAATTTAAGATTGTAATACAACAATTTAAGAACCAAAAGGTCCTAATCAAGTTATATAGCAATGTCGTAAGTCATTTGATATAAATGTTCATTCATTTATTTAACTATTTCAGTGTAAGAAGGAAAATGCATACAGTAACATCTTTGTGAGGATAATTTATAGGCTTTAGATCTTAATCTTATTAGCACACCATATTCCTTTATAATGATTATGTTATAAAGTAATTTGAACTTCTATATGTTATAATATAATCTCTTCTAGCTTTAGTTTGTGTTTATAACCTACTACTTCATGATGTGTTGTTAATCGTTAGCGCATTAGTTAGTAATAACTGGATTAATTTAAAAAAATTAAGTTTGTTATAACTGTTGTAGTTAATTATAATTATCAGTGATAGTAGTTATATGTAAAACAACAATAACAACAATTCAGTGAAGATTCCGCTGACAAGCAGAGTCTGAGGAGTTCTAAAAGTACGTAACCTTATCCATAATTAGTAGATAAGTTATTTCAGATAGACCTACATGAAATATATATATAATATACATATACATATTAAAATAATAAATTAATAATTATTAAATATAAAAGATAATAATAAAAATACGAATAAATATGTATAAATAAAAATATAGAAATAAGAAATAAAATAAATAATAGAATACATATAGAATAAGGTTAAGAATAAGGATAAAAGATAAAATAGGTAAATAAATACACAAACAAGGAAGGAGACAAGTAAACAAATAAATCAGCAATTCATTAATAGAAAATTTTTAGATTAAATAAAAAATGTTTAAACAAAATAACTAAGCGGGATGTACTATATATTAAATGTTTAGGATAAATATTTTCTTTTTGCGTTATATGATATCAAATTTTATCGGTATTATTTTCTAGTGTTTTTCATTCTTTTTTTTAGCTTCCAAACAAAGATTCTTGAGTTTTTCTTTATTTTTTTCTTTCTTAACAAGGTCATCACATGGTATTACTTAAAGTGTGAGGAAGAAAATCTATCAAGTCCATATTATCTACATCCCAATGAAAATCCATCTTTGGTTTTTATCACACTAATTTTAATTAGAGAGAATTACCATTCTTAGGCTTGTGGAATGAAAGTTGATTCATTAGCAAATAACAAGTTGAAGTATGTTGATGGAGACATTCCAACACTAGGGGGAAAAAAAGATGATTCTACTTATGCAATCTAAGAGGAATCTGTAATTTATTAGCTCTATAAATCTATTTCACCTATAATTTATCACAGTGTCAAATAATTAAATGGTGCATATAAGGTATAAAATGATTTAAAAGATAGATTTTATAAGGTAATACAATTAGATTTTCATAAGGTAATACAATTTGCATTTCTAATCTTCAAGAAGAGATCTATGCTTTTTGTTAAGATAAAATGCTCTCGGATCGGATACCGGTTGAATTTAATAGCCCGAAAAATAATAACGAAAATAAAGATAGACAAAAATAAATGGGACAGGACACAAAGATTTACGTAGTTCGGTCAATGTGAC
>JANITX010000002.1:65826227-65853665 GCA_027564395.1 Erythroxylum ulei
AGAGAGAGAGAGAGAGAGATGGAACTAGTGGAAGAGGCGTTCATGGAGAGTTGTTGAAGAGGACAGTCTTCGAAGAGGAGATTCGCTAGAGAGGAGAACTGAGAGAGAGTAAGAGTAGCAGAGTAGAATTGGGATGGGGGTGTTTTAATATTTTTTTGCAAAACAATCCTTTATATTTTTAAAATTTAACGGTTGATACCGTTCGAAATTGCTAGTACCGACTAGTACTTATATACCTAATTTGTACCATTTTTGATCTGTACGGTACGAAATGTATAATATTGCTTATATGCCCCTTTTACACTAGTTTGACCATCCAAAAAATTGTATTAGGTACCATTATCTATTAAAATATGGATGATATTACACTTGTGTGATTATATCACCTTCTTTTTTTATAAATCTCCTATCAAAACCTCAGATATTTTTTGGAAAGAAATTACATATAGCTCTTTAATCCTTATCATCTTCAACCATAAACAAGTTCCTTATTTTTCTAACACTTATTCTATGAAATATATTTTTCATCACACCAAAATCAAATATCCTTTATACTCTTATCCTTAAATTCCTTGCTACTTAACTATCTTTATTGTCTCTGTAGAGGTTTATTAGGAAAATTTTTTAGATAGTATTTGAGGATGGTTACATCATGTATGAATCATGAAAACATGAATATGGGAAGGTTGTAGTATAGGCTAATACATCTCTTAGGATACATAATTTTGTTTCATATTTGTGGCATTCTTTTATACACTTATGTATACATGGAGCAGATTTTTTTTTCTAGCACTTATGTTTTTCTTCAGGATAACATTTTATGGCAAGGATAGGAGGCCTACCATGACCCCCCTAGGAGGTCTATAGTATTTCCCCTAAAGAAGAGGGATAGGGTTAACACCTTTACATTTACTTTGCATTAACTTCCCCCCAAAATGCACTCCTTGAGGAGACAATAGCCACCACCACCACCACAAACACCAAAACTACCACCACCTCCAGTTGTGCTACAGGAGCCATAGGAGCAATCTGATCAACCATTACTCCATTTCATCATAGAGGCACAAAGGAAGGGTATTAGACCTTCCATATGCTACAATTTAAGGTACTTAGGTAATTATTTTAGGAGAAATAGACTACAACCTCAATTATAATTAGTTTAGGTCCTTGTTGGATTTCATACCTAGGAACACGAATATAGGGCCTACAACCCAACAGGATCTCCTTAAACTAGGATTGGCTAGACACAAATCTGAGAAATACTAAAACATAATGGATATTGGGTGCTTATATCTTCTCATAAAATCCAAGGCTTTGGGATTTTAATTTCTAGTAATAAAGTGCATATGTCTTATGTGTTTTCTTTTAGTGTTTGAGGATGATGGTAAGAGAAAATTTTGAAGATGGATTAATTGAATTCTCTAAGTAGTATGTGATGGCCTTTAATTTCTCAACCATGACATATACTTGTTATAAGGTCTTCTCATTTAGCATCTAAATTGATAATTCAAGGTCAAAATTTAAGCCTTTTAGAAAAAAAAACCAATTAAATAAGATATTAGGATTTGAAGTCTATGGAATACTTGTTAAATAAGGTATAATAGTCTCATACACTTCTTGTTTATTGCATTACTTAAAGTCATTTATTGGGTCCTTAAATCCCTCCTCCTTGAATCATTAGTTAATAGTCATTATATAATCACTCCATATTAGCTCTTCAATAGATAGTCAATGCCTTTAGGATAGCTAGTGCCACGCGGTTGCTCCCCCTTCTTTACGAATATAAAAAATTGTTTTGGTCAGAAGATCTAGATGTACACTTTGAAACCTTCAAAGGTTTGGAAATCCATGTTTCTTAATCTTGCGGGAGTAGTATACGTGTGGAGTTCTATATGTACTGTGTTTGGTGACTGAGGAGATTAAAGTTTTTTAATGAACATATATTGTAGAAATATTTTCCTAAGCTCTACTGTCTCTTGTCCTTACATCACCTGAATGTTATAGAGTTGAGTATGTGCCTCCAACGTCTCCCTTTTCATTTCCTTATTTTGATTCCACAATGATTACTTCATTGGTTCCTTCACCTAGGGATGCTTAGTTTATTGTTCAACTATACTTTTAGAGTCAAGCAACAAGAACATTGTTTTTGAAATAATTAAATTGTTAATTAATTCGTAGACTATCCACAATTTTTTCTTTGCGCAAGTAAATAAAAGATCACAACTGCAAAATAACGAAGACATGACGTTTGGTAATGCAATTTGACACACTTTTCCTACGTCTACGGGGCCCTCACCCAGATTAATTACTTCCACTATAGTTCACAAAAATTACAAAAGATTGATCTACCCCGTACGACTCAATCTATGTAACCGACCCACAATCTGACTACCCGTGAAAGATCTTCACGCCCAATAACACGACCGACTCGTGTTAACCTCGTCAGAGGATTTTCCTAACTATTTCTACTCAAAAGCAAAGACAAATAAAACAAGAACGCAACAATTTCAGATCTGAAATTCTTTACCAAAATAGTCAAGTAGCTGCACCAACAATATATGTACTCATCTGTGACAAAGCTTTCTTTGTACTGCAATCATCAATCAACTTCAAGAACCCAGCAAACACAACCACTACGCATAACCCTTGGACTGCTTGTTGAAAATAATAATAGTGTGACAATGCTGCTCCAAAAACCCCACGAAATTAACTCAAACAGAGGATGAAAACCAAAACAGAGCAGCAGTCAATTGAAAACCTTCACCAAGCGTCGTTCACCCAAAAAACCAGAGCATGTGTGCAGACTCCTCACACTTCACACACATTACACATTAGCCAAAAAACAATTCACCTTATTCACGCAACCTTACTAGATTTTCCTTGAAAGATTCCTTTTCAAATAAGCACAGTATAGGATGAGCTATCAACAACCGAAAATTATGCTTATTAAGATAATATTTCCAATTCAAATCCCAAGCACTTATCTACTTCCAAAAGAATGCAATCTTCAATACCAAATCACCAATTAAGGCACATCTTCAAGTATTATGGAAATTCCCGTGTCCAATTAAAATGCCAAAAATAAAGATAGGATATATGTAAAATAAATCCTAACAGAAATAATATATAAATACTATATGAATCTCACAATTATAATCTCATCTTAATTTTATTTGCAATATATATTTATAACGCGGATTTTATCATATACATCTGAATATGTATAAGATAAAAAATGCCTTTAAAATATTATGTCACTAGATTACAGCCAACTGATTGGTTGCAGGGTATAAACTAACAATCTCTTACTTGTATTAAGTCAATCATTTAAGTATTTTATACCATATCTCCATATGATGATTATACTACTACTGGGATAGTGGTTTAGTAAAAGGATTATACAAGATTCTCTATAGTAAATACTTGCTTAAATCTTACCATTTTCATCTAAGTTTTCATCATAATTAAAATAAACTACCTAATTACATACTTAGATTTTTTATGAGACCTTAGCTAATTTTGCATGCCTAAAAGTTCTAATGTTCTACGGTACATTAATTTATTAAATAATGCAAAGAACTATATCAAGTTTATTAAAGAATTTATTGATCCAAATACATTTTCACTAAATGAAAAAGTATTATGACTTAATTAGCAATCACTACTACATTAGAACCTTTCCAATCTTAAATTAATATTTTTAAAAGTAAAATATACCATAATTAGGATTTATTTCTAAAGTTAATATTCTTATAACCTTGAACTCAAATATCAACTCATACATAGACTAATGAATATATTTAATACCTCATAAGTATCAGATATCTTAAATACTAAACATTTTTAGTACAATATCTATGTATTTTGACTTAAAATAGGTAAACAACTTCTAAATCTCTCTTTATAGATTTAATTCTTATAATTAAGTTGTTACCTTCTCATATTCAATATGAATTGTTCTTGGACAATTATATTTTCAACAATTAAAAACATAAATTATTGTTCCACTAAATTGGACAATTATCAAAGGAATTGTGCAATTATGTCCATCACGTTGTATACTCTGGAAGAGATACTGACACCTGAACTAGATCCTTATCATAACAAGGTTAAGAGTTTGCATTGCCCGCAGGGCGTAGCTCAATTGGTTCCGGAGGGGCAGATTTGCTCCAAGGTGCAAGGTTCGAATCTCACGGTTTGCAGTGTGGGAGCAACATTTTTGAGTCCCTTGTGAGCTTTGAGGATGGGCTCCTTGTAGGCCTGTGGGTTGCTCACCTCCCCCTTAGCGGGCCGCTGAGTACCTGATTTACATCCTCCCAGTTGCTTCATCGGGCCGAAGTGTGGGGGGCCTTTTGGGTTGGGGATTCAACCTTTTTACTCCAAAGATAAGAGTTTGCACGTTTTAGTAACCGCGTAGATGTGGAAATGTCTTGGGAACTATGCTTTGTGTGGCAAGAGCTTCCTGAACATCACAAAGACAGGAACTCGGTGGACTAACATTTCCATGTTTGTGAAGCATAGATTAGATTTAGAGTACAAAACAGGATTAAATGACATTGGTGTCGGGCAATGACAAAATGAAAATTAAAAACCAAATGGATAATTCCTCGTGGCAATGCCCACTTAAGGCCGGTAAACACAAAAACAATACATGAAAATAATCGAAGAGGAAGGCTGGGAACATCCTAGCTGGTTTGGTTTCATCCATTTGTGTTTGTACGTAAGGTTAATTGTTAAAACAAGCCCTTTCAAATCAAAATTTGCCCACATTTGACACGAGGACTTCGAGAATGATAGAAGGTATACCCCATTACAGGACCTCATTCCTTCGAAGCAAGGAAAAGGATAATTATATATTCAAGAGTCAAAGTGTAAGATTTTATTATATATTAACAATTAAATTATTATATATTAACAATTAAATATATAGTAGTAGTTGCTAATTAAGTCGTAATACATTTTTCAATTAGTGAAATGAAAAATGTATTATGACTTAATTAACAACCACTGCTACATTAGAATCTTTCCAATCTTAAAATAATATTTTTAAAAGTAAAACATACGATAATTAGGATTTATTTCTAAAGTTAATATTCTTATAACCTTGAACTCAAATATCGGCTTATACATAGACTAATGGATATATTTAATATTTCATAAGTATCATATATCTTAAATACTAAATTTTTTTACTAATATCTATGTACTTTAACTTAAAATAGGTAACCGACTTTCATATCTCTCTCAATAGATCTAATTCCTATAATTAAGTTGTTACCTTTTCATATTCAATATGAATTGTTCTTGGATAGTTATTTTTTCAACAATTGAAAATATAAATTATTGTTCCACTAAACATGACAATTATACTCTCACTAATCTTCTTGTAGACATAATATATTTACAACAATCTCCTAAACAAACTCTTTGAATTCATTATAAAAGTGAACCTTTCAATATCTTGTAGCCTTTTAATTATACATTAAATGTATCAAAAAGATACTAGTTCCAATTTGATATATTGTCATGAGATTTAAATATTTCAAATTTTATTTTAATCCCTCTACTTATCTTGAAAACTATTTTCTTATAAGTGTGAATTAAAACAAACAATTTGTTTAATAAGTCTCTACAATTATATCCAACTTTTTTGAATATCTCATAACCTTTTATTATCTAATTCACTTTTAAACTTAGTAGATAATATATGCTTCAACTAAGCATCACATCCTTAAATCATTAACTTTGGCTCTTAGTGTTTCATACTAATTGATTTGAACGAAACTACTAAATGCAAGTTATTATAATAGGCATCGCTATAATAAATATTGCATAATATAATATCTCATATTTTATTTTCCTCCCTATCTAAATCCATACTCTTATAGAATTTTGTTATGAAAAGGTATTCACTAGAGAATCTCATTCCCTATAGATAACAAAAAATTTAAAACTTATCACATCGATCTCAAGTGCTTCAGCATTCTCAATGCTTAATTTCTACTTAGACTTTAATAAGTTGAATTTTTCAAAGTTTTAGGTCTATATTTCGTTTAATACATATATCTGTATCACATAAAGTAATTACTACATTTTATGGAATATAAGAATTATTCTTTTGTAAATTATTATTACATTTAATACATTACATATGTTGATTTAACAATTCAATACCTTCATCATTCTTATACTAAAGGTTGATTTAGTTTTTCTTTAGCTTAATAAGTTTCATATGATTTATAATTAAAATGATACATATATCCTAATATAGTACTTTATTTCATAAAGCTAGTCAATTGGTTGTAGTCCAACGATATAATAATTTAAAAATATTCTTTATCATGCACATTGTAGCCGTGGCCTAAAAAAAAAAAAAGGTAGATGACTATCGTGATTGATTAATTATTAATTATCCAAGGAATTCTGCAATGATGTCCATCAAGTTGTATACTTTGGAAGGGATACTGTCACCGGAACTAGATCATTGTCATAACAAGGATAGAGTTTGCACGTTTTATTAACCACGTAGATGTGGAAATGTCTTGGGACCTATGCTTTGTGTGCCAAGAGCTTCTTGAACATCACAAAGGCAGGAACTCGGGGGACTATCATTTCCATGTTTATGAAGCATAGATTAGATAGGATTAAATGAGATAGGTGTTGGGCATTCCTCATGGCAATGCCCACTTAAGGCCGGTAAACACAAAAACAATACGTGAAAATAATCGAAAAGGAAGGTTGGGAACATCGTAGCTGGTTTGGTTTCATCCATTTGTATTTGTATGTAAGGTTAATTGTTAAAACAAGCCCTTTCAAATCAAAATTTGCCCACATTTGGCACGAGGACGTTGAGAATGATAGAAGGTATACTCCATTACAAGACCTCATTCCTTCGAAGCAAGGAAAAGGATAATTATATCTCCAAGAGTCAATGTGTAAGATTTTATGTTCGACTCTATATTATTGCATGCATTACAATTATGGTACACTTTGATTGTTGTGTTTTAACAATTAAATCCGTTCTTCTAGAGCCTCACCTAATGTATCTCTTATTCTTCCACAATTTCTCTAATCAAATACTAGTGGCTATGACTACTATATTCTTTGTCTTTATTAGAATTTTTAATACGAGTAGAGTGTAGAGTTTATTAACAAGAATTATGCTTGGATCAACTATTGTCAAAATAATTAGAACTAGTTATTTGAATAATTGACCATTACCACTTATAAACCTTTTAATATTTTCATGTTTAGTCAATATGAGATACTCTAACACTCCTCCTCAAGTGCAAATGGGACTGAACATCTAGTTATCACTTGAAATAAACACAGTGATAATCGGATCGGGCCGCTGGGACTGGATATCTAGACAGACAATCGAAAAATTAATAATCCAGACCAAACTTGCTTTGATACCATATTAGAATTTTTAAAATTACAGAGTATAGAGCTCATTAAGAAGAATTGAGCTTGGGTCAACTATTGTTAAAATAATTAGAACTAATTATTTAAATAGTTAACAATAGTTCACCATTACTATTTATAAACTCTTTAATATTTTCATGTTTAGTCAATATAGAATACTGTAACAGTCTTTTGCTTTCATTATGATTTCAACTGCTACCAAACTAATTCCATCAAATTTAAATATAGCAGTAGAGAATAGAGAACCGAATGAAAAACGTTTTGGTTGGAATTTCATGTTAACTATTAAATTTTATTATATATTAAATCATAAAAATAATTCAGAAAATTAAAATTGGATTAAGTCTATGTTTATAAAATATTGAATACTATAGGTAGGAGAGATGCATCTGTTGTTTTAAAAAGGGGTCTCGGGATCTGCCGTCAAAGACGCACCGGACCAAACATCACCTCACCTTCCTCAATGTGACCAAACAACTGTTGACATCAGGGTCGATCCCGTATCGTCTTTTTCTCTTCCATGTTTGCCCATCGAATTCCAACGGAACAACCAAAGCTTCTCAAGGAGAAAACAGACATTTACTAGCTCTGAATTGGTTACGCCCCAACCAGGAAACTTTTCCACTTATAATTTTGGAAGACAACGCGCCCACCAACTTGGAATCAAACCCACAAAGTTTGAAAAACCAATCGGTGGTTGCCGCATCATCTAAATGACGTCATGCATTGCGTTATCATGCTCTTGTTCATCACCTTATCCGCAAACACTTTCACATTCTTGATCTTCCACGTGGCGACATCACGGAGGGCAAGTAGTTCTTGTGGCCCCACTAGGCTATATTCAGGTACTCTCTGGACCACAGGATGTATTTTTGTCTTCTTTTTCCGCTTTATATCAAAATATTTTTGGATAAAAAGCCTATTCTATCTCATCCATTTCTATGCCTACTTTTTCGTTTACTGACCTATCTCCCTCCCTCACCCTCGCTGCCTGCAGTCCATAATTTAAACCAAAGAAACACTATTTCATGAAATTTGGATAAGAATCATAATATTTTAATAATATCTCCTATTTTTTAATTAACTTACGTCACTTTTATATTATCTCGTTACATGTGGATCTATTAAAAATAGTTTCTCTATTATATAAAAATAAGGTTGTATATTATCAGACCTTTTCAAACTCTATTTTATTATGAAACTTTGAACTTAATATGATGACGGGAATGTTTATTTTCAACTTATACTCATACTTTAATAAAAATTGATAATTATTAAAAAATAAAGCTTATATTTCTATTCTTTTTTTATTAATAATTACAGACAATAAATACTCCCTTCTGTTCAAAATAAAAGTCGTTTTAGAAGGATTTTAATTATTCAAAATAAGTGTCGTTCTTAACTTTTCACGCATGATTATAATTTTACTTCCAAAATTACCTTTTATTTTTTCACATCTTAATTACACAGATTATATTTTCAAAGCACTTCAACATATAATTAATAAGGGTATATCAAACATTTCATTAACTTTCTTAATAAGTGTGTATCCCTCTAAAACGACTTTTATTTTAAATAAGAATGAGTAGATGTAATATTACAAAATTATTGTTTGAAAAAATAGAAGGGTTCGTTATATAATATAATGAGATATTATTTGGATAAATTTTTTTAAATCTAATATAATAAATTTTATTTATTATTTTACATTTTATCTTAAATTTTTTAAATTAACTTTTTTACTGTTTAAAATACAATGTGATATAATATAAAACTCTCTTTTTTTAATCTCATCTCATTTTATTATATTATTAACCTTTGGTGAAATAATATTAAGTTTTATTGTATTTTGTTAATAATTTTTCACTAAATATAGCCGAAACGACAATCCGGAGTAAAGTGATATTTGATAAACACATGACTGATTTGGCAATGAATGCGCTAAAGCTACAAATGACACATGTGACGCTTTTCCTAATGAGCTAGTGGGACTCGTAGACCTCCTTCGAGGAACACGTGTCGTCATCCAGAGAGAGACACGCGCGCACATGCCGTAGCTTTGGGGATAAGAGCGCGTGAGACTACCAAACTCAACAATTCCAGCTGGCATTACCGGGTAGTCCACTGTCCGACCTTATCCTCTTCCACTTTTTTTATTTTTTTATTTCTCATATAGTTAAAATCCAAATCTTACATTGCTTTAGCGAGAAAAGAGAGGAGGACCAAACCAAAAGCCAAACCCTAGATTTCTTGCTTCAGCCAATAAAATTCCCATCGCCATTCAATTTTTTTCTTTTTGACTTCATATACAGATCCAAAGAGAAAGATATAAACTTTGTTCCTTTTCAAAGCTGAGGTTAGTTGTTGTTTATCTTCTCCTGCTCTTTTCACAATTTTAATCTTGATGCTCTCTCGCATTTGACGCCATATATGTAAAGTTCGTGACTTTAGGCATTGAGCTTCTGTTCCGGTTTAGTTTCCGTGTAAAGTTTTGTTTGATGTTGTTTTTGGTTTGTGTATGCACCATTTAGTTTCCACTTTTGGATCTCATTTCTTGATGCAAACTAACGATTTTTGTAAATTTATGCATTTATTTTTGTATGGTTGCTGTTTGGTTGCCTTGTGTTGATGATGTTTAATTGATACCCATTTCAGATCCTGAGAAATTATCTTCATTTCTGAGAGCAATCGAGCTCGGGTTGGTTTTGCGAGCTTTGAGATCTTGTCTAGGTTGTTTCTACGGTTAAGAGTTTTAGCAGGAGTAA
The DNA here is from genome assembly GCA_027564395.1 of Erythroxylum ulei. Lineage (NCBI taxonomy): Eukaryota > Viridiplantae > Streptophyta > Magnoliopsida > Malpighiales > Erythroxylaceae > Erythroxylum > Erythroxylum ulei. Next base: position 65,836,418 of record JANITX010000002.1, read on the forward strand.
GCTGAAAATGATGTCTAGATCGTATACCAATCTTTTAGATCTAGCTTCTGGTAACTTTCCAGCAATGGGTCAACCCCGGGAAAAGAAGCGGTTGCCCCGGGTAATGACGGTTCCAGGGGTCATTTCTGAACTTGATGATGATCAGGCAAATAGTGTGTCTTCAGATGTACCGTCCTCGATTGTTCAGGATCGAATGATTATTGTGGCCAATCAACTACCAGTAAAAGCTAAGCGTCGTCCTGATAATAAAAGCTGGAGTTTTAGCTGGGATGACGATTCCTTGTTGTTACAGTTGAAAGATGGTTTGCCTGAAGATATGGAGCTGATATACGTAGGTTCTTTGCAGATTGAAGTTGATTCGAGTGAACAGGATGATGTATCCCAGGTTCTTTTGGATAGGTTCAAGTGTGTTCCTGCGTTTCTGCCTCCTGACATTTTGTCTAAGTTTTATCATGGGTTCTGTAAGCAGCATTTGTGGCCACTTTTCCATTACATGCTTCCATTTTCGGCGAACCACGGTGGAAGATTTGATCGTTCTTTATGGGAGGCATATGTTGCTGCAAACAATATCTTCTCACAAAAGGTGATTGAAGTTATAAACCCAGAAGATGACTATGTTTGGATTCATGACTATCATTTGATGGTGCTTCCTACCTTTCTGCGGAGAAGGTTCAATAGATTGCGAATGGGGTTCTTTCTCCATAGTCCATTTCCTTCATCTGAGATTTATCGAACTTTACCTGTGAGGGAGGAGATTCTTAAAGCACTTCTGAACTCAGACCTAATTGGTTTTCACACCTTTGACTATGCACGCCATTTTCTATCTTGTTGCAGTCGAATGTTGGGTTTGGAGTATCAGTCAAAAAGAGGCTACATCGGGCTAGATTATTATGGCAGAACGGTTGGAATAAAAATCATGCCAGTGGGGATACACATGGGGCAGATTGAGTCAGTGTTGAGTCAAGCAGATAAAGAATGGAGGGTAGAAGAGCTTAGACAGCAGTTTGAGGGGAAAACTGTTTTACTTGGCGTTGATGATATGGACATCTTTAAAGGGGTCAATTTAAAGCTTTTGGCAATGGAACATCTTCTAAAACAGCATCGGAAGTGGCAAGGCCGGGCTGTTCTGGTACAGATTGCAAATCCTGCTAGGGGAAGAGGAAAGGACCTTGAGGAAGTGCAGGATGAAATCAAGGCAAGTTGCAAGAGGATAAATGAAACATTTGGTCGACCTGGCTACGAACCAGTTGTTTTTATTGATAGGCCAGTGTCCATCAGTGAAAGAGCTGCATACTACACACTTGCTGAGTGTGTTGTGGTTGCAGCTGTGAGGGATGGCATGAACCTAACACCTTATGAGTATATTGTTTGTAGACAGGGGGTCTCCTCTGAATCAAGTTCGGAATCAGCTGGGCCCAAGAAAAGCATGCTAGTTGTTTCAGAATTCATTGGTTGTTCTCCCTCTCTTAGTGGTGCAATTCGGGTTAATCCATGGAACATTGAAACTACATCAGAGGCCATGAATGAGGCAATTTCAATGGCTGATTCCGAAAAACAATTGCGCCATGAGAAGCATTATAGATATGTCAGCACGCATGATGTGGCATACTGGTCAAGGAGCTTCTTTCAAGACATGGAGAGGACTTGCAAAGATCATTTCAGAAGAAGATGTTGGGGCATTGGTTTGGGCTTTGGTTTTAGAGTTGTTGCTCTTGATCCTAATTTCAAAAAGTTGTCTATTGATGCTATTGTGAGTGCTTATTTAAGGTCCAAAAACAGGGCTATCCTGTTGGATTATGATGGAACAATTATGCCTCAAACATCCATCAACAAGTCCCCAAGCCAAGAGGTGATATCAATTATAAACACTCTATGTGACGACATTAAGAACACTGTATTCGTTGTAAGTGGAAGAGGAAGGGATTGTTTAGGCAAGTGGTTTTCTCCGTGCAAAAAAATAGGAATTGCAGCTGAACATGGTTACTTGATAAGGTAACGCCATTCTCTATTGCTATTACTTCCTTAAAATATTACTTCTAATTTTTCTAACGTCATAATGTACAGGTGGTCGACAAATAAGGATTGGGAAATCTGTGGGCAAGGTACTGATTTTGGATGGATTCAAATAGCAGAGCCTGTTATGAAACTATATACAGAATCCACTGATGGTTCTTCTATTGAGACAAAAGAGAGTGCTTTGGTTTGGCACCATAGGGATGCAGATCCAGGCTTTGGCGCCAGCCAAGCCAAGGAGATGCTGGACCATCTTGAAAGTGTGCTAGCAAACGAGCCTGTTGCAGTGAAAAGTGGTCAGTTTATTGTGGAAGTGAAGCCACAGGTAGATTGTCTGCTTACAGGAATTTATTTTTGTGTTTAGTGCCAGAAGAAAGAATGCCTTCATAAGGAGTTTAGTTTTACTATTGGCTTTTAAAATCTCGGGCACATTCTAGTATCAAGGAGAAAGTAAAACTGATATTGGTGAAGACTTCATTGTGTATGATAAGATGATGCGTGTTGTGTTGAAAAAGTAGCACTTCTAATATTAATTACTTATCTGATTTGTCAATTGAGCCTTGCTATTACATATTACCGGAAAAGCTAGAATGCTGCATCTTTTCAGTACTGTTTACGTGTTTTGTTTTCAGATGGGTGATTACAGTTGCAAATGATATGTGACTCCATTTTATTCTATGGTTTTAGGGAATCAGCAAAGGCGTGGTTGCTGAAAGGATCTTTACATCAATGGCTGAAAGTGGTAAGCAGGCTGATTTCGTGCTGTGTATAGGTGATGACAGATCGGACGAGGACATGTTTGAGATGATTGCAAGTGCAATAAATGGTGGTACCTTATCATCAAGCACATCTGTTTTTGCCTGCACTGTCGGGCAGAAACCAAGCAAAGCCAAGTACTACTTGGATGACACCACTGAGGTCATAAACATGCTTGAAGCTCTTGCGAAGGCTTCATCTCGACCACCCTCACCTTGAGATCTTCCTCGTGGCTTCCTTAATTCTTTGAGCCAATTGATGATGGATATCACGCTGTCCTCTTGAGTGAAGATAGTACTCATTTTCTGCTCTATTTGTGAGTGACTTGCTGGATGAATCACTGTAAATGACCATATAATTGACTACTTTTGTCACCGCCAATCTCAAATACTTGGATTTTACGGATGAAGAAACAGTGAGCTGAACTGCTTGGACAGGAAGAGTTTTGCTTCAGGAGGATGAAATTTTCCTCGTTTGAAGAACCCTTCTGGGGATTTCTATAAATGGAGACTGACATGGAATTGGAAGAGAATTAAAAGGAATAAATGCACTAGTACATGAAAGCAGGTGCCGCAACCTATTTAGGTCCGGTAGGCCATTTGCATCTTCACCTGCTTCTTTTCTGGAAATCATGTTCCTGTAGTAGCATAAGATGGTATGAGTTGGTTTTAGTCGCTTCTGTTGAGCACAGTTGTTATACAGGTTCCTTTTTCTCCTTTTTTATTTTTTGGGGTATCTTTTCCATTTTCAAAGGCCGTCTCTTAAATCGTCTTTATTCGGTTGTACAACCTGTAAATCATAGCCAAATTGGGAAATTAGTTATTTTGCGGCCAGTGTATTGAACAGTGATTTGTGATCTAAATTCTCCAGCTTCTTTATAATTCGGATTTTGGCTGTTGTTATCCTAGCAAGTAGTAGGGCTTACGTAGTTATGTTATAGGTTGAAGTTGATGTATGACTGAAAGTTGACAAGGAAAGGACAAGAGCTACCAAAAAAGTAGCCACAGTCACAATCGCAGAGAACTCCAAAGGAGGAGCCAGGGGCACGTGTGAGTGTGTATGAGTTCTTTCCACGGGATAAAGGTTCCTGTTGCGCATGTGCCTTCGTTGGCTGGGTGTCAGAGTGCAACTTTTATTAGTAATATCAGTGTACGTCGATTCTCTTTTAACGGACCTTATCTAGCAATGTAGCCGTTGAAATCAGAAAAAGATTAAGGGGGGTGAGAATGGAACAAAAGATAGGGAGACTGAACTTCCTTACGAAAGGGGATGCGGCTCGATTGAAGAGACAGTTATCTCACTTGAACTTCCGAGTTTTGTTCGTTTGCTGTGGTATATGTCTCGTTTCAAGACTCATCGACTATAATTTTTCCATTATATTGACTTGGTAATGGAGAGAAATATACGAGTATAGAATGAAAATTCATGTTTGGTATTTAACAGGGGTAATATTTTTATTTCCTTATTTTCAGCAATATTTTATATCTTTGGATTATTAGAGGAATGAGATTTATTGTTGGCTATACTTCATTTTCATTCTTTACTGTATTTATTTCTATTCTTATTTTTGTTACTTTCTGTGAACCAAACGCTCCTTAAATGTGCAAATGTCGGATATTTTTAGCTATCCCTCTTTCTCAGGTCATCTTATGTTTTCTCTATTTCATCCATCCATTAAACGGGCACAGGGTGGTACAGAAAAACGAGAACAACCACCCCCATGCTCTTCTATTTCATGTACGATTCGATGTAATTTTAACTATAAAATGTATTATTGTGTGCGGAGAGTTATTAGAATAGAGGATTAGTCCGGTTAGAAGACTTTTATAAGCTCTACTTAATTAACAATATAGTCTTTTAAGTTCTCAAATTGTTGTGGCTGCTTCCAGTGGATTAGGATGATATGTTGGAACATCGTGTATTTTTGTTCGCATATTGATGCAAATTTGATATTATAGACGGCTTTGACTTTGATGCCGAAGATTTTGTTTATTAAATGATAATTTAGAGTTGTACGGATAAAAAATTGAACATCATTTGCTTATCTTATAACTTTTATTAATTTCAACAATTGACAAAATATTATATTCTACTTGTTATTTTATAATGATGCTTATAATCAATTTATTGATTAATAAGTAGAAAGTAACGCACAATGTTATGAATATCATGCTAAACTTGGTATCGAACGGTTCGGTATCAATACTTATCAATGCTAGGTACACTTTTGAGTAGTTTTTTTTATTTTATAAAATATAAAATTACAAAATAGTCATTCAATATATTGTGATAAATAATTTTTAATTTTACGTTAAACATGTACCAAAAAATCGTAATAATATAAATTTGAAATAACAACTATCTTTTTATTTTTATTAGTATTAGTTTTTACTTATTTCACGTATAAACAATAACTATAATTAATATAAAAAGATCGTTTAATTGTTATGCAAATTTTAAACTAAGAATAATATACAAATACTTAAAAAGTTACAATTTATATAATATAATAAAGAATAATTATATCAAAACATCATATATGAGGAACAATATAGGTTCATGACTCCATAAGCACTACAAGAAAAGTTTATGCCGAGGAACATAACAAAGTAGAATTGAAACTTGAAACAAAAACATTTTCAGTTAAAAATTTTATATTTAAATTGCATATATAAAATTTACATATATATATCGAATACAAGTAAAATTAAAAGAATAAAGAATAAAGAAAAACCTAAAACTTTATTCAATAAAATATTTGTTAAAATCGTACTAACCTCAATTTTTGTTTAACACAAAATTTTTATTATTGAAAGGAATCTCATCATCGCTATTATTCAAATTCATTATCAAAAGATGTATCAATACTTTCTCATCCAATATTATCTTCCAAGACACTCTCATATATGAAACTTGATTATTCAGAGACTCAATCCGCTAAAAGATCAAATAGTCAAGACAAATTAGATTTATAAAACTATTTGTTTTATTAACAGTCCTGTTAAATAAATAAAATTTAATTATTAATGAATTACAAGAAATTATATTCAGCTTAATAGTGATAATAACATATCTTTATTGTAGTTTTAAGTTGTATCGATCAAGGACCAAATCATTCAATCTTTTGTATTTTAATCTATTTCTTTTTTATAATGGATGAATTCAAATATGCTTAGATTCCTTTTACACCTAATTGTACTCGTACATTGATTTAGAATTCAAATTATAAATCTTTATAATCCTAGAGCAACACTTTTAAATTGGTCTCATCAAACAACAGTAAGATAACAAAAGTAACCTTATAAACAAAATAAAGTGATGATTAATCTTAAAAAAAAGTAACAAAAGTGAAGAAATATATACATAAATTAAGTTTGTTTCTTTGAAGAATTGTAATGAGCATCCCAAAATCACCATATGCATCTTTGTTTGCCTCCATTTGTGAGTTAAGGAGATTCCCTCACCTTTTAAATGTTTGTTGCAATACAAACAATAGTATGATTCTTCATATTAAGAACAAATCTAGCATGAGCCCGGGTGATATTATCAAGAGTACTTGAACTTTCCTTTATTTATCAATAAAAATAAATACATATGTATCAAAATTAAATTGATAATATCATATCAACATAAAGTGTTCTAATTTAGTTTCATTATCAACTACAATGTGGCAATATAAGTATATTTACTACTTACAAATATAAAATGATTGTTAAATTATAATTGAATATGTAAAGTTCATTTAAAACATGTGAGTTCTAAACTTTTTTATTAAGTTAGCAATTTTCACTGAGTAACATTCTTATCGTTACATGTTTATCCTTGATAAAAATAAGTTTACATGAGAACTTAAATAAGTAACTCTAATCTCATATATCATTTGCACAAACAAATAATAGTTGGATAGATTTTTATAATTAACTATTACACAAACAAATGAATCGATCATTTACAAACAAATAATAATTAAATAGATTTTTCTGATTAATTATTACACAAATAAATGAACATGTTATTATAACATGTCACCTCTTAGATCTGATACCACATGGGCTACCCCAGGTCAAAAGGCATACAGGGATAACATCACTAAAGATACGTGGCATTGTTTACACCAATAAATCGAGAAAGACTCTTCTCGTTATGACTCCTAAACTCATGAAATATTTCACTGATAAGTCTCAATGGCGCTACATCACGGGTTTCTAGCCTATATACAATTCAAGTGGCTTATAGAATAAATCATCTAGTTGATATCAAAAATAAACAAAGATTAACTGCAATATAGATTCTAAGTACGCTAGCCGAGATACAAGCCCTTATTCTCTGTTTGGGCATCAATTCTCAAGGCCTACATCTTAGGAATCTATATTGTCCAATCTTTTCCCGTTTAACAAAGACCTCAAATAGGATTTATAGTCTAAGACATTTTGATACACATGATCCTTATGAAGAGATAAGTGTAGAGCATACTTGTCTTTCTGTATGACTGTGGTGACATTATTCAAAAATCAAGCTTTCAAGATAGAGAGAACTTAGAAAGAAACCATAGGATAAGAAACAAACACAATCTTTTTATTGATTTTTTTCTTCTTAGTACAATGAAGGAGGAGCCTTGCTTTTATATACTAAACAAGGAGGACAAAGACAAACAACTTTTAGGGAAAGATTCCCTTAGTACAATAATATATACTAACGTACAAAAGCAAAAGAGAACAGAAGACTTATTGGGGCACACTAGGTCCCAATAATATTCCTAAAAGATAAGAATATGCTAAAAAGATAAGAAGGAATCTTTCTAGCAAGGAGGTGGAGAAAGAGAGCGTGGGACATCACAACCATCATCGGTGTCTATCATGTCCATGTCTTTTTCATATTTTTCCATAGTTTGGATAAAATTATCAATTTCTGTACCATTCCAAACAGGAGGATATGGATCTTAGGCATCTTGGATATAATCAAGAAGTTGTGGCCCAATGCTAGTGTTGGGTTGTGGTTTTGTAAAATTTTATCCTAGTTCAAACATTCTTTTAGACTCAAATCCAAGAGGCCTATTAGGTTTAAAGTTAGGAGGACATCAAACTTCACCATCTATGATTTTGAAACCCATAGTGGCAAATTGGTCCATTGAGCTCCAATATCCGTCAGTAGAAGAAATGGGTTCTGATAAGGTAAAATCATTTGGGTATGGTCCCAAAGAGGTACATGTTGTAGGCTTGGTGGTCTTTGGGTAATAGTTCAGATGGTCTAGAAAGAAGTAAACATCTCACAGTAGATCTTTATGTTGCTTAATCCAATCTATGATGGTACGCCATTGCTGGAGATGGTTGATAGTGCAGATATAACCATAACTAGTAAGACTATAGGGACGATGAATGATGAAAACAAAATGGGTCGTCTGTTTAGAGAGAGGAATAACCCATAACTGATGCTTGTTCAGGATCTGCCTAAGTTCAAGGTTCCATTTTTGTAGTGGCTGGAACCATTTCAAAAATGTCCAAAGAAGTGAGTCACATTGGTTGGATTTGAAAAGTTTTGATAAACATACAGTGGTGAAATAGAAATTAAGCAAGCATAAAGGGCAGATAAAGCCCAGAGATGCCACATGTTGGTTTCAGAAAAAGAATCATAAAGATGGTAGACAATTCGATAGGGAGTGTTGGTATCAAAATAATGAGGATGTGGAGGGATGTTCAGAGTGGTGAGGACAATATGGAGGTAGTAGAATAAGCTTTTTCAGAGAATAAGAGCAATGTCATATAAGGTTTTGGGAGGAGTTTTTGTGATGGGTAGAAAGGACTTATTGATCTTTGCATATAAAGGATACTTGTTGATTGCAAAAACAAACTACTTATTTTACGCTAAAAATCGCAAGTATTCGAGTCGTTAGTTGTAGTAAAAAGCATATATCGTCCCACAGAGATTGTGTTTAGGCACCATTTGGTTTAGGTTGTGTTTTGTTTAAGACTCAAATTCAAATAATAAATTGAAAAGTAAACTAAATTAATCAAACTAGTAACGAACAAATAATGTAACAAATGAAATCTGTCAAGAGAATTAATCAAGTTATGAAATAGGGGATTTGACCTATCATTATCTCTAATATAGCCATTTTTTCGTTAATGGGATGTCGGTTCTAAACGATCGTAGGGTTGATTACTCTCTCTCGAAATTATAATCATTCCATAAATTGTAAACCCTAATCAAATTATAGAGTTGCAATCTCTCAATTCACAAATTACCCACAATTCTAATTAGTTCTAAAGCTTTCTAATAAACAAACAGGTCTCGCACGGGATCTCTCTCAATGAAATTATCGACTAGATTGATTAAGTGGTCAATTAGATCGCCTAACTCTCGTTAATCCAATCCAATCATTTTTTTCCGGTTCACCCTCTCGGTTTGTTACTGAAACATGCAAATACATTGATCAATCACAACACCCAAATCAAGTAAACACAATTCATCTAGATTAACATTAAATATAAGCAAAATCCCAAAGGAAAAGTTAAAACACCATTAACAACTCAAAATCAATAACCATACAACCCATCTCAATCTTACAAATTAAATGAATAAAAAAGTAAATGGGAAGGAAATGAAACTTAGGTTGGATGATTCAGGAAAGCACTAGCGTCAGGAGATCACCTACTATGGGAAGCTTCAGCATCAGAACCCTTCTCTTCTTCCTCTTCTTCTTTTCTCTCTCTTTTCTTTCTCTCTCTCTTTTGGGTTTCCAAATGTAGGTTGAATGTAAACTCCTTTCTAGGGTTACATCATAATACTTTTATGGTCTTTTTCAATTAAGATAACCCTAGTGTTTTTTCGGCGTCCGAAATGTCCCTTGAAAACTCGAATCTAAAAGTGACTCTGTGTCTGTCTACGCGCAGGCCACGATCGTGCATCTTTTCGGCGTCCGAAATATCCCTTGAAAACTCGAATCTGAAAGTGACTCTACGTCTGTCTACGCGCAGGCCATGATCGTGGCCCTTAGTGCATGAAATGCCTTAAAATACTAACAAACTCATCACAACACCTCATATATATATAATTGAAGCTCAAAAACATGTTCTCACTCAAAGAACACTTAAAACACAAATATTTATGAACTAACACAATTCTTAACCTAAACATATACTAACTAATCAAATTAACCACTAAACACATTTCATAATGCCTATAAAAATACAATGAAATCTTTCACCTACTAATACTCCATGATAGGAAGGAGGAAAGGTATGCATTTCTGGACTGAGGGAGAGAGGAACTAAATTGGTTAGTAAGGGCGAGAAAGGAAGTCTGTAAGAATATTGCAGTGACCTTTGATATGGCGAATGGTGAATTTATAGCGAGCAAACCATTCTTTCCATCAAAGCAACTAACTATCTAGTAGTGTCTTCTTTTTAGGCTTGAGAATCTTGGGAAAAGTTGTATTTTTCATTTCAATCAAAAAGTGGTAAGGGCTGAGATGAAAGTTGAATTTTTTGATGCCCTTTTTTACAGCCTAAATCACTTTGTAGCTGGTATGATAATGCTTTTCTTTTAAACTGACCACTAGCAAGGCCACAGTTGTGTCTTTTCCCATCAATCTCTTCAATTAGGATAACACCCCAATAATGGTCACTAACATCTGTTTATAGTATACATTGGAATTTGTCAGAAATCTTTAAGGCAGGTGGATTTTGACAGGCTTGCTTTAAGTGTTATATGACTCTAGTTTGATCTTTACTCCATGATGGTGGATTCTTCCTAAGCAAATTTGTAAGGGAGATGTATAATCAGTCACGTAGGGGATGAATTCTCTAATGTAGTTAACAAGTCCAAGGAATTGTTGAATTTATTTATTGTTGAGATTTTCATCTAGGAAATGTAATAATTCATTGGCTATGTGTAGACAGGGTTGATAGAACCTATTATGGAAATTGGTACCCAAAAATCCTATTTGGATCATCCCAATATGACTCTTTTTGGTTGAGAGCATAATTCTATATTATTTTGTAAGATCCAAAAAAGATTGGAGTAGGGCCTTGTGTTCTTCATGGGTTTTGGAGTAGAGAAGTATGTCATCAATATAGACCAAGGTATTGAAAAGAATAGGCTTATAGATCTTTGTTAAGGCTCGTTGAAATAATGAAGAGGCAACCTTGAGTGCAAATGACATTACTGTCTATTGATATTGGGCTTTAGGAATACAAAAGGTTGTCTTATATCTTTCCTGGGGGTCAATTCTCAATTGTCAAAAGCCTGCTTTTAAATCAAACTTGGAGAAAATTGTAACTTCTTTGAGAAAGAGTTCTTGAGTACTAATCTTTGGCAATGAGAACTTATCATCTTGTAGGAAAGAAATGAGATGTTTATAATTAATTACCAACCTCTTTTTCCCTCCCTTCTATTCATATCTCTTATTCACATAAAAAGCATGATAAATCCAGTCAGATTTTATAGGCTCGATCAATCCTTGTTAGATGAGAATCACACATTCTTCTTGGGCTAATTTCAGGTCATTAGGGTTTATACTTGGATGAGTAGCCTTGGTAGGATTGATGTATTCATTCTTTTTAAATGGTAGATGGATGAATAAGTGAGGATTTTTCCATAGAGGATGGGGATTTGAGAACTGGACATCGTTCTTAGGACAGTATTCTAAAAATTGGTCCTATAGGGCTCATATGGGGGTGACACTTGTGTGAGTTCAAACATATTTTTGAAATCAGTATAAGCACTAAAATTGGCATGACATTTAATCCTTGTAGGTAGGATATGTAAGGAAGATGCCTTACAATAGACATACATGGCAATCATAATATCTGGGCTAGGTAGATGGCTTCTAAGAACTTTGGTCCAAACCATACAATTAGGGAAGAAACGGATCCCTATTTTCTTTTTTATGATAAGCTTAATCTTAAAAGAATTTCCATTAGTAGCAACGAAATATTCATCGTAAGATATCCATGCTTTAGATGGTAAAATGCTGGGCTTCCTAATACTACCACATAATCCCGTGTCTATATACCCAATAGCCTTGATCGGCTTATCATATTTGTCTTGTTGTAGTAATTGGATATGGATATCAGTTCGAGGAATAGTGAAAGGCCTAGAGTCTACCTTTAAACATTTTTGTTGTACCATGTATAACATATCATCTTCAGTGTTGTTAGAAATTGAAGAATGAGAGGATTTATACTCGCCTTCAGAAAAGTTGAGTGGAAGAGCATCTCTTCATCCTAGATGGATTGCTCTTCAATGAAATCTTCAATATTTCCATTATCATGGATAGACATGATAGCCTCAACGAAATCCAATAATTTGATATCCCTTTTCTTCTTATTAGGACATTGACGAGCATAATGTCCTGACTTGTCACAGATAAAACATTGATCTGCCTTCTTTGCTTGAGGATTTCTTCATTTAAAGAATCTTACAAATCGATGTCATTTCTTTCGTCTAAAGGGCTTATAATTTCCTTCATAAGAAATGTGGGATCTGTAAAACTGCTTATAAGAGAACTTCCTGTGATGATACTTCTTTTTTGTGTGATATTCACAATCATTTTTCTCCTTACATTTGACCTTCAAATAAGGCTTTCTGCAAGTCTTTTTTAACAGGGGATCGCCTTTAGTCATGTTTTTGAAAAAACATTTGTTGATCACATAGCTTGTCAAGTGAAGCTAAGGCGAGTTGATATACTTTCCCAAAAGATATATCCCTCATATCTCTTCGAAGTGCGGCAATGGTACGTTGTAATTCAGGTTGTAGTTCATCTAGTAACAAAGAGTTGAATGTATAATAGAGGTTGACATCATTGAAGTCATTAAGTAGATAATAGTGTTCCGTCATATGTTGAAAATGATTTTGTAAATCTCCTCTATCTAGAGAATAACATTTCATCTCAAAGTACTCCTGCCGATATGTTTGTCAATGAGCTGAAAATCACCAATGAATTCTTTATGAATCACCCCAAGAAGTAGTCCAGCATATGTGACTTATATATATTGAAGTTTACGATATTCGTTTAAACTTTGCCACCATTCTTATAAAGTGCCAATAAAACGAGAAGTAAACTTAGACAAAATATCTCTTAATGGATTATTTGATCAAGTAATTTGCAAATCAATCCATGCTCTAAATTCATAGAGACATTCTCTCCAGTTTTTGTTAGAAGATTGTCAAAGGTAAACCATAGACCTGAAAGTAGGTCTAGTAGGTGGTGCTTGTGCTGGTGGTGGTGAGGTTCTGAATGATTCAGTTCCTATTGATTCAGCTCACTAATATCTGGTTTAAATTCAGTTGATTTAGGCATAATCAACATAATCTAAGCGAGATCAGGTAAATCAACAAATTATTTATACTCTTTTAAAGATGGTTAAGATATCTCAGAACATTGCTTAGATATGTTTGAATGCTCAAATGGGCATTCTTCAGATAGAATAGATGCGGGTGCTAGAGTTGCTATAAATTTTAATTGAGGAGCTTTGTCTTTTATAGTAGATGGTTGGGTTTTAGGTGGAGAAGAAGGTGGAGTTTTAATTTGTAAAGACTTTTTCCAAGGATCTGTTGGTTTAGTATATGAAGGTGATGGATCAAAAGTGTGTGTAGGTTTAGATTTTGGGGATTTGTTTGACTTGGATTTAGCAGTGGTAGTGTTAGGATGGATATGTTGTCTAATTAAGGGATAATTCATTTTGAATACTTTCTCATAATCAGCAATTTAGACTGTTTATGGATCTTATCCCACAACTTTTTTAGTCATTCTGCCCATTTATTCCTCTCCAACTTATCCTGAAACTGCTGACTATGAGAAAGTATTCAAAATAAATTATCCCTTGATTAGACAATATATCCATCCTACCACTACCACTACTAAACCCAATTCAACCAATTCCTCAAAATCCAAACCTTCACACATTTTTTGATGGAGACTATTCTGTCTGCATATCAGCCTCCATTCTTTGGAGTACCTCCTTTACTTTTCAGAGACCTTGTTCCTTATTGGTAAAGTCGATTCCAAAATATTGGGGGTCAATGTATCTTTGAAGATCAACATCAAGTTAGCCCATATGATCTTTTAAAGATTTGTATAATTTTTGAACTTGGGAAGACACATCTTCAACTTGTATCTGAGTAACTTGACTCTATTAATTAAGACCATTAAGCTTGGAGTCAATTCTTTGAAGGACTTGGTTTTGGGTCACTGCATTATTAGTTTGTCAGTTGAGCACTTCATTAGTAGGATTTGAGAGAATAATTCCTTAACTAATTCCTGTAGCACGTACATAAGGGCTAGAAATAACCCTATTATGTTCTTAATACGTCTCTCCAATAGTGGAAATTCCTCTTCATATGGTTTGACCATCACACAAGGAATCAGAGTGGGAGTAGGAATAATAGGAATGGAAGAAATAACTAGTTGAGGATTGTTGGAAATTAACTCTGGATGGAAAAAATGTTCCTTGTCAACGACTTTCAGTAATTATTTTTGTTGTTTTCTTCCTCATTTCTTCTTCTTCTGGCAATTATAGAGTTCATCATCATCACTTTCTGATTTAGAATTCAGACATATTTCACAGTCTGGTTCTCACATGGATGAATCTACATCCCAAACAAAATGTCTACGATGATGGCTGACATAAACATATTCTCCATTAGGTTTAAAGTAATGGATTGGAGGCCCATCTTTTCCTTTTTTATGTGAGAACACTGGTTGAAGCATTAAAATAGGGCCAGATGTATTTGAAGGTCAAACTGATCTTCATTAGGCCTGGCATATATGGATTTTACTGATCCATCTCGTAGAGTCCTGAGAATAGAAGGAGTGGGGGTGTGGAATGAATGCCTATAAGAAGCATGGAATACTTTTCGGTAATTAATGATCCATTCAGTTGACATTAATTTTTCAAGTTTCAATGGTGGAAACTGCTTCGGAATTTGTATGATCGTGGTTTGATCATGAGTTTTGTTAGCTACCATGTACAAAACATCTTAAGTGGAATTTGAAAAATTAAAATCTACTGCATGATTTTGCAAATAGTAGATCATTTGGTGGTGAAGAGTGGCCATAATGGCAGTAAGATCTTATTATACTTTAACGATTTGGATCTGGATTTGGAGCTACTTAGGCAAGGTGGGATCATCCAACCTGATATTGAAATCAAGGGCAATTGTAAGGATGACACTTCTATTATAAAGGGTCGTCAACTGAGTACCAATTAAGACATTTTGGTAGGTAGTATAGGCAGTGTCAAGAAGAGAGATCTAGGTTATAGTTGGAATTCCTTTTCTGCCATGGAGAGTGAGAACAAGGCGAATAACACCAACATAAAGATGTGTATGATTCCGTTCCTTCTAAAGAGAGATGAGCTCCTTTGGAATCTCTAATTTCACATATTGTTTTACTGTGAAAACTTTTAAACCACACTGCTCTAAACGAGAACTTTGGAAAATTTCTTTGACCTTTGGATGATGGGTGGAGAGAATAGTTCTTATACTTCTTGTCTAAGAACAGTCATAGGAGTATATACTGTAGGGACTGAGTAAAGGTAATGAAGTATCAGAAATACGACTCTCAGCAGGAAGATGAGTAATTTCTATAAGGTTTTCAATTTATTTGAAAGAGTACATTTAACATGAGAAGAAAATTGACAATAGAAAGAGTTGAAAAGAGATGGAAAGGGTCACTAGGTAAAAAGTCACTCATAGCTAAAAGAAACTCCTTACTTACTCTCATCTAGAATAATGTAACCATAGTCAATAACACTCATAGCTCTTATACCATATGGGCTACAATTTTCTTCAAGTTTGATTTAAAAGCAGGCTTTTGGCAATTGGGAATTGACCCCTAGAAAAGATTCAAGACATTCTTTTGTATTCCCAATGCCTAATATCAATAGAGAGTATGCCATTTAAACTCAAAGTTGCCCCTTTATTATTTCAAAGGGTACAAAGATCTATGAGCCCATTCTTTCTTGTACCTTGGTCTATATTGATGACATACTTCTTTACTCCAAAACCTATGAAGAACACAAGGCCCTACTCCAATCTTTTTTGGATCCTACAAAACAACATGGGATTATGCTCTCAGCTAAAAGAGTCATTGAGACGACTCAACACTAAACAAATTCAACCAACTACATCAGAGATTTCATCCCCCATGTGGCTGATTATACATCTCCCTTATCAAAGTTACTGAGGAAGAATCCACCAACATGGAGTAAAGATCAAACCAGAGTCATATAACACTTAAAGCAAGCTTGTCAGAATCTACCTGCTTTAAAGATTCCTAACAAAGGTCAGTACATACTACAGACAGATGCTAGTGGCCATTATTAGAGTGTTGTCCTAATTGAAGAGATTGATGAGAAAAGACACTACTGCCATCATACCGGTGGCCAGTTCAAAGAATAAAAAAAGGCATTATCATGCCAGCTACAGAAAGATGTTGTCGGAAAAAAAAGGGCATAAAAAATTTTAACTTTTCACCACAACATTCTTGTAGACTTCTTTTCTCGGCCTTGTAAACCAATTCGGTTCCTCTCTTCCTCGCTCCAGAAATTCATACCTTTCTTCCTTCCTATTATGGAGCATCCTTTATATGCAAAAATCAAAAGTCCTTTCCACCCATGATAAAAAAAAACTCCTAAAACCTTGGATGACATTGCTTTTATTCTCCAAAAAAGCTTATTCTACTACCTCCATATTGTCCTCACCATTCTGAATATCCATCCACATGCTCATTATTTTGTTACTGAAACCCCCTATTGAATTGTCTATCATCTTTACGATTCTCTTTCTAAAGTCATCGTGTGGCATCTTTGGGTTTTATCTGCTCTCTACACTTGCTTAATTTCCATTTCACCACTGCATGTTTATCAACACCTTCCAAATCCAACCAATGCTGACTCACTTCTTTGGACATTTTTAGAATGATTCCAGCCATTACAAAAATGACCTCTCCAATTTGGGCAAATTCTGAACAAGCATCAGTTATAAGCTATTCCTCTCCTTAAACAGAAAGGCCATTCTATTTTCATCATTCTTCTTCCCTATATTCTTACTGATTATGGTTATATCTGCATTATCAACCATTTCCAAAAATAGTGTACCATCATCGATTGGCCCAAACAACATAAAAATCTACTGCGAAATATTTACTACTTTTTAGATCATCTGAACCATTACCTAAAGACTACCAACCATACAACATGTACCTCTCTGGGACCATACTCAGATGATTTTACCCTAACAAAATCCATTTCTCCTATTGGCAGATATTGGACCTTCTGATGCAAGCATTTTTATTATTGAAATCAGTGGCATTTTCTCGTAGTTTTTGCATACGATCATTGGGTTTTACATATATTTTTCTTGCTAAATTGCTTGGTTCACCTCAATTTGCATTTATAATGGTTCATGTTTAATTTGTAGGAATTGCACTTGATTTTAGTTGTAAAGGACTGCAACAACAATTAATCAAAGAACAGTT
>JANITX010000002.1:65861698-65877545 GCA_027564395.1 Erythroxylum ulei
GGTAATCATTTCTTCCTCTTAACCAACTATCATAATTATAATGATAATATCCATTCTCATTCCTCACTATATTCATTCTCATTCCTATTACCATCCCCCATACAAACCATCCGCATAGATCATATATTAGTTTTTTGTTAAATGGGGAAAGATTGGACAGTGTAGATTCCTAAGAGGCATGTCTTGAGAATTGATGCCTAAATAGAGACCAAGGGCTTGTATCTCGGCTAGCATACTTAAAAACTATACTACATTTAATCTTTGTTTTTCTTTAATCTCTAATGAATAATCCATTCTATAAACCACTTAAATGGCACATAGGTTGGAAACTCGTAATGCAACTCTATTGAGACTTATTGGTGAAATATTTCACGAACCTAAGAATTACAACGAGAAGAGCCTTTCTCGATTCACTGGTGTAAATAACATCGGATACTTTGGTGATGTTATCCTCATATACCCTCTGATCACGGGTAGCCCTTGTTTTTAATAAATTATAAGTGAAACTCCTAAGTAATGATAAGCCATAAACTCTCAATTATTGTTTTGCTATCTATTTCTCAATGAACATGCTTTTAAAACTTTCAATCAACCTTTACAAAAGTTGTATAAATTTATATCGTTAACATCTTTTTATGCCTTTCATTATGTATATGCCTTTTAAGGGGTTAAAGAAATTGTACGATCACAAACTTACTTAACTAAATCTTTTATTGTGCTTATTTATTATCTTTAATACGAATCAAATTCTATCTTTTTTAACCTTAATTTTATAAAATCTAAAATTAATAATTGTCTTATAGAAATTTTAAAATTCTAACACTACCTGATGTATAGCTCTAAATTTGTGAGAGCAAGAAACAGAGCAATGGAAGGAAGGGAGAAGCGAACATGGGAGAATGACAAATGGCAATGGACGCAATTCAACTAGAGCCCAATGCATGGGGGAAGGATCCTTTGTCCAATTCTCTTGTCCCATTAAATCTCAATCATCTATTTACGCGGGACTCACATAAATAAATGGCTGAGATTTAATAAAACAAGATAAGGACAGGAGAATTGGACAGAAGATCCTGGCTCTGACGCATGAGCCAACTGGTTCTGCAACTTGACATAGGAGGTGGACCAAATGGAATAGTCTGTTAGATGCAGTGTCTCTCCAAGTTGATGATCTATATATAACGGAGTTGGAATGCCATCCTATTCAATTCTTGTTGACTTGCTTTCCAAATTGAGACAATGAGCTGTTCTTAGCTATCAACCCTAGACCTTTGAGTCAAACTAAACTTTGATGCTCATCAAAGTACCTACATTCATTTCTCCTGCCGCGTTCATTTCTTCACATGGGTGTCTCAACATCTATTCGCTTTCTAATTATTGTTCGGCATTTATGTGAAGGAAGATCGGAAGCTTGTTGAATTCATGTTCTTCATTGCGCACCCATGGACTTTAATTTTTGTCTGACAGAATACCACTTGCAATGCAGCAGAACTACAGGATTAAAAGAATGTCCTTACCGAATACAGTAAAATACATCTTCTCAACTCATAGGATGCTCAAACTAAATGGCTCGAAATTTGAAGCAGGGAAAAGAAGTGGACCTGTGGGTGTTAAGGCCACAGTTGTACGATAGGAGCCTTGACAGTGCTTTCAGCTAAAATTTCAGAAGGATTGCTTGCAGTTGCAGGCATACTTATCTCATATAAGCTCGTGAACCCTGCAATAGAAAAAGAGTTGTACCCACCAGTCACCGCCCTAACCTTATTGACAGGAGAAAATGGCATTTTGTGACTGTGAAATGGCATTTTGTGTCTTGTGTTTTTTGTTTAAAAGAACTGTAAAAATGTTGCAGCTGCGCTACTGAAATACCTAAAAGTTGCACTATCGACAGAGTTTTTCACCGAAAGATTATAACCACATAACTTCGTTTCATTGAATAATAACATATTACAAAAAATTTACAAAAGACGGATTAAATTCCTCCTAGAAAGAAATAAACCAACCAAAAAGCATAAAATCACTGATCATACCACCGGCGATAAATACACTTGACTCTGTATCACCGTCTTGTCAATCTTGAACCCAGGAACCACCGTAAATTCCACCCGAAGATCCATCTCATCACCAGCGCTACCTAGCAGTGACTCGTCGGTGATACTCTCCATGTACACTTCCGAGAATCTGCAATTTTTACCGATTTGAAAAATGCTAACTTGTTCACCTAACGAAAAAGCCAGCAGGTTCAAGGACCAAACTCTCTTAGCCATCTCAGCGAATGCGTTGAAGAAAGCAGAATCTGGAAACCCACCAGCGTTCACTAGCTCCCTTTGATTTAAGTTCCCAAACAGAGACCATTCCATGTTAGCATGAACTAGCTGGATGTACTTGGTTCTCGTGAATCTTGCAAGGGCCGAGTTTGGATTCTGGGTTAAGAAGAGTTTCGGGCTTAAAGATTTGATCTTTTTGAATTTGTTGAAGTAATGCTGTTCGTGGGAGCTCTTCTTTGTAGCTGCGGACTCGTTTTGGGTTGTAAACTGTGGTCGATTAAAACCTTCGAGCATCGTCTTGGACACAAAAGATTCGAACACAAAACATCGGTGGCTGGGTTTTGCAGGAGTGGCTTTAGGTTCAATGGCTCTAACTGCTGCGTCAAGGTCCCAGCAAGCCATTTCCATTTCACGAACCATAAGTTTCACAAAACTTCTCATAGATCTTAAAGTAAAGTGAAGGAATTGAACAAAATGTCTTGGATTTAAAGATGAGAGCTTTATATCATCCAACAAGGGTATAGGCCCACTAAAACTTAGCCGTTTCTCAAGAGACTTGTTGTATGCAATATACTCATCAAGCTGTTTCTTGAGGGAACAAAAATCTGAATCTTTAACCTCAACTTCGGCTTCAAGTTTCTTGATTGTTACCTCATAAGTCTTCATCAAGCTCTGTTGTTCTTGAAGCTCTGCAAGCATGATAGTGACTTGAGGTGAGACATGATCAAGATCGTTCTTGAAGTATTTACGCTTGAGTTCGGATAATTGTTTCAACTCATCAACAATTGCTTGATCGGCGGCTCGTATATTATCACTGTTGTAAGGATTTTGAGCCATTTGCAACTGAGCATAAGCTGCTTTAGTTGTGGAGACACCTGCAAAGAGCTTTGCCATTAATGCCTCCAGAACTGCCCTCCTCTTATCTCTGTCAATCTTGCTCTTTTCAGCACTCTGATGAAACTTACAAGTTGTGCTTGGATGATCACGATCCTCAAACTTGTTTCTTGGGGTAAGCTCACATATCCCAATCCCATTATTTGAAGCAATTCTTGTTGCAGGCTTCAGGTTGATCACTTTTCGGAATGTTCTCGCTATCTTGCTCTTGTTGTTGGGCATTGATCTATATTTGACCGTTTCCATTGGAAGAGAGCTGAGATGAAAATGAAGACTGAGAGAGAAGTGTGGACCTTTGTCATAAAATTAGAGGCAGTAGATCCAAGAGAAGAAAAAGGGTTTATGGAGATATAAAGTGATCGTTATGTGGGCAGACACAAAATTTGACCAACAGCTTTGAGCAGGAGATAAGGGCTGGCACTTGGCACAATGAAGGAAAAGTGCATTTAAAGCGCCGGGAAAAAAGAAAAAGAAAAGAAGAAAAAGTGTTTATTTCTCTTTAATATAATTTTAGATGATTTAAAGAAATCTAGAGGCATTGAATGTTGATTTGTAATGCTACGTTCAAAGTGCTGTTAGATATCCTGTGGGCTCCTAGCCATCAAATCGTGGACCCACCAAGTTTGGAGCCAATGTCTGAATATTTGACTACATGATTAGGCATATAGCCGAATATCATAAGTTTGGAGCCAGTGAAAAAGATGCACAGGTGTGAATTGAGATGGGTCGGTGGGAGGCTATGGGGCTACGGGCATTAAAGAATAGGAAATATTTTAGGCATAAAAATACATTTTAATCTTTAACGAGATGGTATAGTTGGAATCTTAATGTATTTAAATTAAACCACAAAGTTTTAAAAATGATTTAGGGGACAGGTGGTTCGTATAGAAGAATGGTAGTATGAATAGAAATAAATATAATAAAGAATGAGATTAAATATTATCATTATAATTACGATATTTGGTTAAGAAAAAGAAATAATTACTATTATTATGAATAATAATTAGTTTGTAAAAAATATTGAAAGATTAATTATGCTTTAATTAATTAATTACAGTAATTAATTAAAATAATGTACTTAATTGATTACAATATTTTAATTAATAAATTAATTATATTATAACTAATTAAGTAATTACAATATAATTAATTAAAATATAATTCATTCATTAATTAAAATATTGTAATTTATCATCATCATACTAATGATGATGAATTATAATATTAATTAAAAACACCAAACTTTATTAAATTAGCAAAAATCAAGCATTGCTTTGAATTATAGGATAAAAATAAATAATGATGACTAGGTTACTGAATTAAAAAACAAAGCATATTAGAAGAATGATTTCCATTCCTCTAATAATGAAAAAAAAAATGAGCAATATTCAAAAAATAAAAATAAAAATATAAGTCATCTAATTATAACATTAAAGATAGAACAATATTTAAAAAATAAAAATAAAAATATAAGTCATCTAATTATAACATCTTATTAAGCTTTATTTTTCATTTTTCACTCTTCTGACACCTTCACGAGAGAATCTTTTGTAAATTATGTTAATGCGCTCTTTTCAGTATATTGACCTCAAACGCAGCTCTCATTTGTTACTGTAAATGAGAACCCAATCCATTCGTCTTGGAAAACACTGTAACTCTCATTTGCTGGGTTACTGTATTAAGTACCAGTCACATGCTCAGGTTACTGTGTTAAGTACAAGTCACAGGAGAAAATAAGAAATAAATCTCAAGGATGCTCCAGCTTTGGCTTCAATCTTTTTAGGATACTCAAGCTTTGGCTTCAATCTTTTTACTGGATGTCAAAAAGGTGCTAGTGACTTAATACACAAAGATATTTCACCAAAGTGAGTAGGTCCTGCTTATAAGCTACTTCACCGAAGTGACAGTAAGCCAACTTCTCATTTGGTCTAATAGCCAGTGAATTACTTGGATAAGGTTTGAGCTTTGGATAGACCAAGGACACATTAACCTTTTAACTAAAAATTATTTTTTTTGACAATCTTAAAAATTATCGATATTTTGGTAAATAATTTATATCGATATTTTGGTAAATAATTTATTGATTATCTTATTTAACTTCAATAAGCTAATTTCTAAAAGCTCCATAAGAAGAACTTTTGAAATTAACTGTATGCATTATTTATATTAATAGAGAATTTAACGTTGGACTATTATTATTATTATTATTATTATTATTATTATTATTATTATTATTATCATCGATGTTTTGGTAAATAGTTTATTGGTTAGCTTATTTAACTCCAATAAGTTAATTTCTAAAAGCTTCATAAGAAAAACTTTTGGAGTTAGTTGTATGCATCATTTATATTAATAGAGAATTTAGTATTGGATTATTATTATTATTATTATTATTATTATTATTATTATTATTATTATTATTATTATTATTATTATTTATTGAAGTTATAAACTTAATTTTTGTAAAATTAAATATTTAAATTCTAAATTTTTATAAGAATATTCAACGAAATACAAAGAAATATAATATTCATATCCTTATAAATTTTTTAAATCATACCCTCATAAGTCATTTTACACATTAATAGCTAATACTAAAGAACTAATTTTACCAAACATCTTTAATAAACAACTGATGTTATCTGCTGATCAAAACAGCTGATGAAATCAGCTAACAGCTAATGCAATCCGTTGTTTGCCAAATAAAGCTCAAATCTCCTACTTCAAAAGTCATCTATCTTCTCTTCTTGCCAACAGGCAATCTGTTTCATTCTTTTATGAGCAATGACAAGTTGTTTTTTCAATTCCTCTAAAAATTGTATATGTAGCCATCAACTGCTCATCAACTTCTAATTTTGGTATATGATTACTTCCGTAGCATATTATAAGAGGCAGTTCTCTTCCGTACATAGCTTTAAAGGGAGAACACTTAGTAAAAGTATGAAAAAAGGTGTTATAACATAATTTTGCCTAAGCTAACCACTTTTACCAGGTGCGACGTTGGGAGTTGGCGAAACAACCTAGATATGTTTCAAGGCAATGATTTAACACCTCCATTTGCACATCAGTTTGGGGGTGGTATGATGTACTACTCCGAAATGAAGTTTGTTGCATTCGGAACAATTCCGTCTAGAAATGACTCATGAAAACTTTGTCATTATCCAAAACAATTGATCAAGGTGTTGGAAATCAACCATGATCAAATCACGGGCGTAATAAAAAGAAAAAAATTTTACAGTTTCTGATCTAATTTCGAGAATTGCATAACTTGAATAAAAACACGAATCATAGAGTAAGAAATCATACTTGATTCACGTTTCCTGTTAAAATCTTTTGACAAATTTTTCACCGTATCAACCACGAGCTGTTCAATCGTCTATCCTCTAACGATAACTACAAAGCAACTTCTCAACACTTTTGTTGGCGTTCATTCTAGTTTCCCGCTTTTGTGCTTATTATTTTATTTTTTTTGTTTTAGCTTGCCAGCTCAGCTTACGTTAGCTAGTTTTCTTTTTCTTCCTAGTTGGGTAACCGTCGCCGGTAGCTATATATTTGTACTGAAACACGTTTTTGATAGATTCTGGAATATAGAATTCTTTCCTCTCTACACGATTGAGAGCTTGATTCCATTTCTGTGTTCATCAATTACTTCAGTTTTATCATGGTATCAGAGCCATAATCAGGTGCATTGTTTAACGTTTTGCTGAGTAGTTGATTTCTGGTTGTGATATTACTACTTCTTGACATTGAGTGTTCGTTGTTGAAGTTGCGAGTATGTCTACCGAAGTTCAGTCGCATTTTTCCACTGATATTGATGTTAATAGTGAGTTGTATATTCATAGTTCGGATCATTCGAATCATAGTCTTGCTACGCAAAAGTTGAATGGCGATAACTACAATAAATGGCAACGAGCTGCTGAGATTTCCTTGATTGCAAAGAATAAATTTGGATTTGTTACAGGCACTTGTGCAAAGCCTGTTCATGACTCTGTTCAGGAGATGCAATGGGAACGATGTAATAATTTGGTGATATCTTGGATTTTACATTCTGTCGAACCAGATATAGGTAATAGTATTCTGAGTTTTCGATCTGCAGCTGACATTTGGACAGAGTTGAAGGAGAGGTATGGTCAGTCCAATGGCCCACGCAGATATCAGGTACAGAAAGAGTTATTTGGCATTTCACAGGGTACTCAATCCGTGAGTAGTTATTACACACAAATGAAGACAAAATGGGATGAATATCTTGGATTAGTTGAGTTACCAGCGTGTATGTCTTGTGGCGCAGCAAGTATGCTGCATAAATTTCTTGAAGATCAACAGCTTTTACAGTTTCTTATGGGACTTAATGATGTTTTTAAAACAACGAGAGGGAGTATATTAATGATGCAGCCCATGCCTACCTTAAGTCAAGCTTATAGGTTGATTTTGCAAGAGGAGAAACAAAGAGATTGTGAGGCCTCTCATGTTGTTTTGTCAGATGGAGCTGCGTTTGCTGCTGGTTATCCAAAACCGAAGTCAAACATATTTCATTCCAAGTCACATAGCCTTGGTAATCAGTCTCCAATGTCTGATACTAAACAAGTGGTGTATGGCATTACACCAAATGGTAGGCGCTCAAAGTTCTTTTGTGATTTTTGTAAGGTGTATGGTCATTCCATTGACAGATGCTTCAAATTGCATCCTCCGGCTGGGAGTGGTAAACCGTGGGACAGGAGCAAGCGATTGGCAGTTACTGTCCAATATGATGTTCATGATGTTGAGGGACCAAATACTACTTCTGATGACGTTGTTCCTACCAATTCATCCATCGAACCACACATGGGATTGAGCCGAGAAATGTATGATCAATTGGTACTTTTGTTGCATAAATAAAGAGCGTGGTGGTCTTTATTTTGTGCTCGAGAACCTTGACTTACATAGCCTTTCTCCTTCCGCCAGTGTTTCTTGTAATCGAGATCATCTTCTTCATTCTGTTCATCATGTAGCTACTGATTCTTGTACTCCACTAAATACACGGCTTTGGCATTGTAGACTTGGCCATTTGCCTTTTGAACGATTGAGATTGATTCCAGATATTTTTTATAATGGGAAAGTTGATAATTCTTCGGTTCTATATCAGATATGTCTTAAAGCTAAGCTTTCTCATTTGTCTTTTCCTGCCGGTAGCATTAAAAGTTCTGCTATCTTTGAATTGCTCCATGTGGATTTGTGGGGGCCATATCCCACTACTACTTATAATGGCCATAGATATTTTATCACCATTGTGGACGACTTCTCTAGGTGTACTGAGGTGCATCTGTTACCTCAAAAGAGTTTAGCTTTGTCTATTTTGCAATCGTTTATCACCTATATTGAAACCCACTTTAAAGCTTTGGTTCACACGATACGCAGTGATAATGGGTTAGAGTTCTGTTCCACCTTTGCCAAAGTTTTTTATCTTTCCAAAGGTATTTTACACCAAACCTCATGTGTCCACACACCTCAACAGAATGGTACTGTTGAACGAAATCATCGTCATTTATTGGATTGTGCCAGAGCTTTGGTTTTTCAAGCTAACCTACCCATTGTTTATTGGGGTGAAGCTCTACTCACTGCTTGTTATCTTATCAATCGTTTTCCTCTTTCTTCATTGAACAATCGCACTCCTTTTGAACTTCTTCATAATGCAGTTCCTACTTATACTCATTTGCGTGCTTTTGGTTGTTTGTGTTTTGCTTCTACTCATTTTTCTTCCCGGACTAAATTTTCTCCTAGGGTTGTTCCATGTGTTTTCTTGGGTTATCCTTTTGTCCAGAAAGCTTATAAGTTGTTGAATTTAGAGACCCATCAAATTTTTACCAGTAGGGATGTTAAATTTCATGAGCATCATTTCCATTTCATTTCTCTGTTTCGACGTCTCCTAATTCTATTTTTCCTATTCCTTCTGCTGTTGATTCTCACATTTTTTTACCTGTTTCCACGCCTTCTAATTTTTTCGATTTTGCTTCTCATCCTATTGATGTTATCTTTCCGCCTCTTACATCATCATCTTCCTCTACTCTTCCTTCTGTTCCTCCTCCTGTCTTACGTCGGTCTACCAGAGTTACCAAACCGCCTGATTATTTACAACAGTATGTGTGTCATGCTCGTTCTTCTCCCTCTGTTTTTTTCCCATATCCCCTTGTTGCTTTTTCTACTTTGTCTTCTTCCCAACAGCGTCACATTATGTCTTTTGCTGCTTACTCTGAACCTGCTTCCTATTATGATGCTGTCGCTGATCCACATTGGGTTGATGCAATGGATACAGAAATTCGGGCTTTACAGGCAAACAATACGTGGGTGTTGTCTGATTTGCCGTCAGGTAAGCGCGTGATTGGCAGTAAATGGGTGTATAAAGTGAAGTTGAAATCTGATGGCACGTTGGAGTGTTACAAGGCTCGGCTAGTTATTCAGGGCAATCATCAGAAGCATGGTGTTGATTATACTGAGACTTTTTCCCCTGTGGTTAAAATGACTACCATCCGATGTCTTCTTGCTTTGGCTGTCAGCAAGCAATGGTCGGTTTTTCAGCTTGACATTAATAATGCATTTCTTCATGGTGATTTACATGAAGAAGTATACATGAAGGTGCCTCTCGGCATTCCGAATCCTGAGAATAAGGTTTGTCGCTTGATGAAGTCGCTTTATGGGCTCAAACAGGCTAGTCGTCAATGGTATTCGAAGTTGTCTACTGCTTTGTTGCATCTTGGTTTTGTGGCTTCTAAACATGATTATAGTTTATTCATCAAGCGGACTTTAGGGCAGATTACGATTGTTGCTATCTATGTTGATGATATCCTTGTTACTGGTTCTGACTTGGGTGAAATTGATGCTTTAAAGTCTTATCTCGATCAGCAGTTTACCATCAAGGATTTGGGTGTTCTACATTACTTTTTGGGGCTTGAAGTCTCGTATCTTGCTAATGGTATGGTGCTTTCTCAACGGAAGTTTGCTCAGGATCTTTTACGTGATCAGAATATGCTTTCTTGTAAGGCTGCTCCTGCTCCTCTTCCTTTGAATCTTAAGCTTGGGCCTTCCAGTGGCACTCCTCTTGCTGATCCCTCTGTTTATCGCATGCTAATTGGGAAGCTTAATTTTCTGACGCACACTCGGCTGGATCTTTCCTATGCGGTTCAAACTCTCAGTCAATTTATGCAGTGTCCTCATACAGCTCATATGGATGCTTTATTACATGTTCTTCGTTATGTTCGTGGTTCTTTGGGTGATGGTATTTCTTTTACTGGTACTGGTTCTCTTCATCTTCATGCGTATTGCGACTTTGACTGGGCTTCTTGTCCTACTACTCGGCGTTCAGTTTCTGGTTACATTATTAAGTTTGGTGATTCACCGTTAAGCTGGAAGTCCAAGAAGCAGTCTACTGTTGCGCGGTCTTCGGCTGAGGCTGAATACCGGGCTATGTTCCAAGCTTCTGCGGAAATCACATGGATTGTTCGCTTATTGGAAGAACTTGGGGTCACGTCTTTAACTCCTGTTACTTTGCACTGTGACAATCAGTCGGCTATGCACATTGCTAAGAATCCTGTTTTTCATGAACGGACCAAACATATCGAGCTTGATTGTCATTTTACCATAGAAAAGGTTTTGTAAGGGTTGTTGCAACTTGCCTATTTGCCTACTGCATCTCAGCTTGCTGATGTCTTGACCAAGGTTTTACCTTCGCCTCAGTTTCATCGTCTTTTTTCCAAGCTGGGGATGTTCCGGTCACCTCCTCCAGCTTGAGGGGGGTGTTGGCGTTCATTCTAGTTTCCCGCTTTTGTGCTTATTATTTTATTATTTTATTTTTTGTTTTAGCTTGCCAGCTCAGCTTACGTTAGCTAGTTTTCTTTTTCTTCCTAGTTGGGTAACCGTTCGCCGGTAGCTATATATTTGTACTGAAACAAGTTTTTGATAGATTCTGGAATATAAAATTCTTTCCTCTCTACACGATTGAGAGCTTGTTTCCATTTCTGTGTTCATCAATTACTTCAGTTTTTTCAACTTTTGAGAGGAAGAAAATACGAGTGCTAGCTCCCTAATATTAAAATCTTTAGGATTTTTGTAATTTTCATTAAAATTAAATTCCTTAATTATAATTAAATTCATACTCTAATTATAATTAATTTAATTTTAATAAAATCAAATATCTTATATTTGATCCCTCAACTTTCTCAAACTTTATAATTCAGTCCAATTTAATTAAAATTGATTTTTTCTTCACAAACTACTCTTTGATGTGTGAATCATTAAGCTCCTAATATATTGGCAATTATTACAAATTATAATTCTAATTCACAATTAGAATCAGATAAATTAAAACTCTTTTCATTTTATCTTTAATTCTTCAATTAAATAATTTATATTATAGATCAAGACTGACATCTAACAACACATCATAACCACCCAAATATCAAGAATGTAGAAGTTGTTGGACTTATCATATCTATGCATAGTTATGACGTGTAATTTAATCCTTTCATCATCTAATATTCTAATTGGATAGAGTATGAATATATTGTCTACTCTTTTTGTCCAATCATGTTTATTTTATTAATTAGTAATTAATTTATAATTGAAATTTGAAAATGTAATTAGTAATTAATTTATAATTGAAATTTGAAAATGCCTTTTCAAATGTCAATTTACTATGACTAGAGAATTCCATAAATCACTACTAATCAATAAAAGTAGAGTGTTCTCTCTAATTACTTTATAGTGACGAATCTTTTATTGACTTACTCAACTATCTCCATATGGTTCATATTGCATCCAAATACTACCAACTGAATTATTTTAAGATGATTCATAAGTAGCATTAAAACATAGTAATTCTCATACGAGATATTTAGGTAATCTTAAGTCTAAGGATCAATTATACAACCATTATTATGAAGAAATTCACAGACACATAAGTAATATTCCATTTGAGATTCTCATAGTTTGGTCAGTTCAGTGATTTATTCTCTAATAATCACCTATATATTAGTTTAAGTATCTTCATACTTTAATTTATAAGATCAATTACTTCTTCATAAAAAAGAAACATAATGAGTGCTATCTTTAATGTTTCAACAATATCTCGTTTTGATGAAATTATAACTATGAACATTTAAGAATAATATGTAAATGTAAATTAAATCTCACAATTATGAACTCATCATAATTTTAATTACATAGTAATTATTTCAGGATTTTATCTTCAGTATTAAAATATCAAATATAATTAGCTTAATATAAAAAGATAAAGAATTCCATTTCATTAATTAAATAATAATGTCATACATCAAATTGCACCCAAATAATTAGCTGCAAGGGAATAAACTAACATGGGGAACTCTATGGAGTCGGAAAATTTTGTTAAACAAAGAGTTCAGCTACCTTGGTTGCTATGCATGGATGTTTTAGGGCCAAAAGGTGTCCATAGTTAGTTAATCTATCTACGACCACTAATATAGTGTCAAGACCATTGGATTTAGGCAAACAATAAAATCCATTGATATATCTTCCCACACAACTTGAGGTATTGGTAGGGTTGCAGTAATCCAATCGGGGATAGTGCCAAATATTTGTTTTGTTGGCAAACTGTGCAGCTCTCAATTTATTGTTGTACATGCCTTTTATTCCTTCACAATACAATTCAGTTGTTAATCACTTGTAAGTCTCGAAGAACCCCGAATGTCCTCCTGAAGGACTACTATGAAACTCGTGGAGAAGATACGGAACTAGAGAGGAGTGTTTTGGTAGGACTATTCGATCCTTGTCTCTCAACTGACCCTGAAAGAGTGACCACCCTAGTTTAGATGAAGGAACTTGCTACAGGGATTCAACAATTGTTCGCAGCTGTGGGTATCGGTTAACCTGTTCTGCAATTTCTGCCCAACTTAACACTTTGCCAATCATCACAGTTTGTAATTCCACATTCTCAAGGCTTCGGGATAGAGCATTTGCAACTCATATTTTGAGTACATGGCTTGTATTTGATTTCAAAATCAAATCCTAGTAGTTTAGATAACCACTTTTGATGCTCCATTGATAACATCCGCTGCTCTAATAAAAATTTCAGGCTAGACTGATTAGTCCTCACTATAAATCTTCTCCCCAGCAAGTAGTGTTGCCATTTTGACTGCCAACACAATGCTCATTAACTCTCTCTCGTAAACAATTTTGAATTGAGCCCTACAAGTTAGAGCTTGACTGCAATGATTTTTTGTAATCTTTCACAAATCATCGATAATATCCGGAGAGTCCCGAGAACTCCTTTAGTTCTTTTATATTTCTCGGTATGGGCCAATTGATCATGGCCTTTACTTTCTTCGGATAAGATAATGTAGTAGTCCTTAGCTATATTATATGTGTTTAGTAATAAGTTATTTTGCAGTGAATTTAAAATGACATCAATTACAAAAATAATGTCAAGTTGGGCCCAATGAATAAGATGCAGACGTGTGAACTAGATGGGTGGGTGGGAGATTATGGGGCTATGGGCATTACAAAATAGGAAATATTTTAGGCGTAGAAGTACATTTTAAACTTCAAGATTTACGACAAAATATAACTTAAATTCTAATTTTTTAAAGAGTTTAAATTAAATCATAACATTTTCAAAACATTTAGAACAGACTTTAAATGAATAAAAAATTTGGCGGGTTAACTTTCTGTAAGTTAAAAATCATGTTAATAGTAATGTTATAAAAATCAAACCAAAAGTTAAACCGACGAGATAAGAGGTATAAGGTTTAAAAGGTTCGACCAATATTACACTGTCATAAAAGCAACTAAAGAATAAATAAAATTAAAGAATTTGAAATATGATTGAAAGAGATTATCTTATTCCAAAATTTTAAATTTTAATTAAAAAGAGAATGTATGTTAAATGAAAATTAATTTATTTATTTTGATTTATAAGAACTTATTAATTAATAAAATTGACTGATTAATTAATAAATTGATCAGTTTTTAATAATAAGAGTTATTAAAGTGAATCTAACTGGAAAGTTGAAATACGAACTAAAAAGTTGGACAGTTTAAAGTTTTTACAGTTAAACCGACCGAATTAGTTGATTTTTTAATCACTAGTTAATAATAACATGACATTATTTTTATATTTTTAAATAAAAATGGATCTCACTGTCACATAATTATTATTTTAAAACTAATTAGAAAGTAGATCCTACAATCTCGTAGTAGGTGTCACTTGCCACATAATAATGAGGTCCACATTTACATATTTTAGACAATAGACTTCATTTATCACGTGATATTGAGATTTACTTGTATTTAAAAGATAAAAAATAATATCACATTAATCTTGGCGTAGCATTTAATTGACGAATAGTTAATCCTGTTAAATTTTTCATTCAAAGTTCTGTTTCGAATGTTTAAAAAATGTTATATTTAATTTAAACATTCCAAAATTTTAAGCTTCAAAATGTAAAGTCACACAAGAGGGCAAGATCCTTTATGCCCATAACTCTGTGCTAACCCTATTCTAGACGATCCCATCTATACAAATATGTGGGATACATTATTTGATCCCTCACACAAGGGGTGAAGTGTTTTTGACTACACGAGTACCATGAAGTTGGAAAGAAAATGCAAATTAAAGCACACTGAGACTCCGCAATTTGTCGAAGCCAGAGAGAGTAAAGCCTGAGGCGAGAAGGGAGATTCCGACAAGCATTGGTTGTTGGAAAATAATGCAAGATCAAATATTAGCACAGCGAAAATAATATAATTTTTTTCTAATAGAATCAACTTTAACATAATTAAATTAGAAATATAAAATAAGAAATTGACAAAACTCTACTAACCTGTTTCAATTACGTATTACAATTTTCTGTTTCTTTAAATCTATCAATCTACATACCGTTCAATCGTCCAGCTTTTAATGGTATCCACAGTTTTATTCAGAAAAAACTTAAATCGAATTTGAGAGGAAAATTTGTATGAAGTGTTGGCTACCAAATTTCTAATTTTTCCTTTTATATGAAAAATCTTATTTTTCATATCCTTGGATTTTATTAAAATTATAAGTAAAGTCAAACTTTAATTATAATTATAAATTAATCTTTATAAGATCAAATATCACATATTGACCATTAAAGTTTTTAAAACTTCTCAATTAAGTCCAACTTAATTCAAATTTCACTTTCCCCTTTATAGACCTTTTATGTGTGACCTATTAGGTTCCTAACATGTTGGCCATGATTATAAATTTTAATTTTAATTCATAATTAGAATCAGATAAATTAAAACTCCTTTTAATTTATCTTTAATTTCCTAATTAAACAATTTATAATCATAGATCATGATTGACGTCTAGTAACATGTCATGACCACCCAAATATTAGGAATGTTAAAGTGGTTTGACTTAACCTGTCTATGCATAGTTATCTTGTATAAATTAATCCTTTCATCATCTAATGTTCCAATTGGAATTAGAGTATAGAATTCGTGTCTACTCTAAACAATCCAATTATATTCGTTCTTACTAATTAGTAAATGATTTGTAATTGATATTTGAAAACAACTTTTCCAAATTTCAATTTACTCTGGCCAGAGATTTCCAAAATCATTACTAATCAAGAACAGCAGAACATTCTTCCTAATTACTTTAGGACAACGAATCCTTTATTGATTTACTCAACTATCTCCATATAGTTCATACT
>JANITX010000002.1:65918446-65936683 GCA_027564395.1 Erythroxylum ulei
CAATGGTAAGAGGCGTGCAGCTAGAATGCAACAAAACCTTGAGGTCTTGGGTTCGAGTCGTGGCCTCACCCTTGACCGAAGAGGACAATACTGATTTGTGTTGGATGCCGCGGTATCACCTGCAAACACATGCCGGGGTATCACCCCCAAACACCTACGGGTGGGGTGTGGGGTCCAACATCGACGTTGCAATTTTGAAGAGTTTGTGAACTTAGTGAGTGAACGATCATCGATGTGCTCACTCAAGTCAGAACACAAATATCACAAATAAATAACCAAATTCAACGAGTACATCATATCATTCCATTATGTATGCCATATCACCTTTCTTCACATTTCAATATGTCACGACCTGGAACCACATCGGGCACATTACAATTGCCGCATACCCAGGATAAGGATACTCATGGTACCCTAACCCGACTATGCAAGGCTAACTGAATATCCTTTGAAAACATTTGGACAACACAACGGCTATATTTTAAAAATCCCAAAACTCAATCAAACACCTACAATCAGTTTTAAACACACTTCTATATTCACATTATAATTCTACCACAAATTCTAGACTTTTAAGTTCACTCAAAAGCAATCTCAACAACCGTACCAAAGGTTCATACATAAGGTCTTTTACAAGCGACAAGATAGTCAAGAGTTAATTTATAAAATCATAAAGCATATCAACATAACCAACCTGATAAAAAATAAAAATAATTCATGAGCCACTATACAACAAAAGTACAAACAAAGACTACCAATGTGCGGTAATGCCCTGAAAACGTCAAAAGACCACACGATACACTCAGAGCCTCAAGCTCACCAAATTAACCTGCATGGTTGGAAAGCGGAGGGGATGAGTACACTATGTGCTCAGTGACCAGGAAAAACATATATTGCAAATAAAACTCGGTACGTAACAAGACAGTGTAAATAATCTATGAAGTGAACATACATGACATAGAAACACATAGACCTATGTTATGACTCAACCTATGCTGGTTAGGAACCACATAGACGTAGCTTATTAATCACTCATCTGGTGAACATAGGTTCCAGTTCTAGTACACAAAAGCAGAAAAACAACACATGTGTGTCACCACTAATTGGCCAAACTAGTGTGCACACCCATCGATTCTTAGTGTTGACTCGACTTTCATCTGTGGTGAGTCCGAATTGCTGTCAACATAAGCGTCATGACCCTAGGTGATGACCTCGTTAGTGTCCAAACCCTAGGTGTGGAATCACCTGCAAGTCTCGTAGAAGGTGTCGATACAAGGACTCGAATTTTATGTATTAGCGTTAAGGGTACAGGGGTCGCTTAATCTGTTGTGCCTAACACATAAGTGGCCAATCATTACCTTACCAATCCCAAAAAATCATATACAAAGATTAAGTACAAAAATCAAGTAAGGCACCATGCTTTTATTTATCGGTCCAACTGATAAAATAGAACCTTACTATGGCTCTAAGCCAAAAGAGAACACATACATGTAGCATACATGCCTCGATTATGCATATGTAAGTTCCAAAATATTATTTCATGTAATAAAACTCATCTTTTGCACTTCAAGTGCAAAGTTGTTCAAAAATATAATTTCAAAAAATAAAATGTTGTCCTTTTCACTTTAAATGCAGGTTTGTTGAAAACAATATCATTTCTCATAATACATAATAAAAAATTTGTTGCACTCTAAGTGTAAAGATTTATTCAAAACAATGTCGTTTATTAACTTCATAAGTATACTAGCATCTATCTGAGATTCAATTCTACCATACATTACCTAGGTTCAAAATTCACATACAAGTCATCATGTATGTCTTCAGATGTCCTAGTCCCATTTGAGAGATAGATTTCCCCAACTCACCTCAAAAGAAGGTGTACACTCCCTTAACTTGAACAATCCTCGGTACGAGCTCCTTGATCCATAGCTCCTAAGCATTTATACATACAAATATGCAATGTATTTACTACTCAAATATGTATCTCATATTCATACACCGCCAAAACCAAATTCATCCCTAATCAATTATCATAAATGTTATTATAACATATGCCAATAGTTCAATAATTTACTTACTAATTTAGCTCAATGTCTCCTCATCCATCAAGCTAACCTAACCTTATCTGCAATGCTTACATCCATTTCCTCCTAATGTTCCTTTATGAACAAGTTGTCTTCTTTTGATCATAACTCTCTCTACAAAGATCCAAATGCCATGATTCTTATGCCCCCTGAAACTAGACTTCCATTAGTCTTAATATATCTAAAATTTACACAAATAGTATCTGCTTTTAAAATATAATCTCCATCCAAAATCTTTTATGTTTCTAGTAAGAAACAGACTACCATCCAATACTCAAACCATAATAAATCATTATCAATACATCTCCTGAAAAAACCATTTCACAGAAGCATTAATAAGACATCGATAATCATTTTTCGTGTTTTATACTTTCACTAATTCGGACTCTAACGTCCTCAAAATCAAGAAATAATATAAGGTTCCTGCATAGGGGTCTATCATAGATAGTATTCGGAAACAAGCATAACTCGAACTGTACACTATTTTGTCAGACCACTTTCACGGAGGTCAAGTTAAGACCTATATATACAACTTTCATTCTTTGAGTTTCTTCAAATTCGTGCTCTAAGAATATGAAGGACAGATCGAAAGAGAAAGATGAAATTGAAACCAGAATTTCAACTTACCTTGATAACTTCTTTCCTTCTCCTCTTCTCTTCCCCTTTTCTGTCCTCTTCTTATTTTTGTTTTTCTCCCTCTTCTAACCTTATGGCAGACCTTCACTCTTACTTCTATTGCCTTTTCATTCATTTTCTCTAGAAAATTCAAGAAGGTTAAACTAATCTATGTGTCACCATTCCATTGGTCTATGTGTCACTATTCTATTGCTACATACTTTATCCTTCTATTGGTCCATATGTTACTATTCTATTGGTCCATGTGTCACTTGCTTTAGGCTCCACATTTCACTCATTTTAAGCCTCCATATGTCACTACTTATAAGGCTACACATGTCAACAATTGTAAGGCTATACATGTCACCAATTGTAAGGCTATATATGTCACCATTTGTAAAGCTACACATGTCACCATTCTATTAGTCCACATATCATAAGTCTAAAGTGCCATTTGTCACAAACTTAAAGGGCCACTTGTCGCAATTATACTTAAGCTACTTGTCTTCCATTTAACTAAGCCATTTGTCACTTATTCCTAATGCCACATGTCACCATTTTATAGGCCTAATCAACCTAAATTCCCATGTATAAACTTGTTTTGCTCTTTAACATTTTTCTTAAACTAAATGCACATATCACCTCATCAATTACTTAATTGTAACAATAAATTCCCAATTCACTAATTATAATCCATCAATTCATATTATTGGTGAATCAAAATGCAAAACATTAGGAATGCACATTCATATCACATTCATTTTCATTCCGTACCCTAGAATATCT
Source organism: Erythroxylum ulei (assembly GCA_027564395.1). Lineage (NCBI taxonomy): Eukaryota > Viridiplantae > Streptophyta > Magnoliopsida > Malpighiales > Erythroxylaceae > Erythroxylum > Erythroxylum ulei. Next base: position 65,921,932 of record JANITX010000002.1, read on the forward strand.
CAATTGAGTGCATATAATATCTTGCAATGTTTTCTAAATCAAGATTCATATGTGTATACGAATATTATGCACATGAATGAAATGCACCTTGTAAATTCTTAAATGAAATAACTCATGTGACTCAATCTAACAGTTTATTCTCTTAACAATTTTAGGAGGCAAGATATTACACAATAGGTACAACACATACACAAATATTGCATATCACATATTAAAGCAATTCAGTAATTCATTGAAATCATTCACATGATACATGTAAAGTTATATATGCAGATGCACATATGACTCCACTTTCATATTGCTTTATTGTGACCGAGCGCCTATTTACTGTCCTGTATCTCTTGTGGATACTGGGCTCATTTCATATATTGTCCCGTACCCACTGTGGATATCGGGCACATTAATAACTGAGCCTATGGATCTTTATGCACTTTCCTGAGCTTAAAGCTCTTTTTCAGATTGGTCACTCCGGTCACAACTCCTTTATTTGATCATGCATATTAATATAATGGAACGCATCAATTCACACACTATGCTATCAATACCTTTCATTCCATATGCTCAGTCATTTATCATATTCTTCAGATCTGAGTCCAGTATTCAACTTTCAGTTGAGAACACATTTTTCCATTCACATACAATTAGTAAGCACTTCCAATACATTCCCACATATCAAACTCCTCAGACTAACAATGTCCAAAAATATCAAAATTATATAAGTAACAATTCAGTAACTAAAGTTTAAACAAAAACAAATCAATCGTAGTGAGAAACATCTAGGTTAACTCACAGTACGCTCCAGATAAGCTATTGCCTTGAAGATCCGGCAATGTCTGGATGTTGACGATCTACTTATGCTTCTTTAATCATGCAATACACACATGTAGTTCACACATTACTAAGTCGATCAATCATATGATTAGTTAATCATCCACATGTTTATATGTCATGATCAATGCATGCTTAATTGACTTTCCTGGGTATGTATCCTTATTTACTTTAGATTCATCAGTCATTCATTCACCAATCATTTTCTAGCATTATATATTCACACAATTTCCCAATTCTCATTCATTCATACCTAATTCACATTTCTTACATCCTTTGGATCACATTTGCATTCCTATGAACACTTTCATTCCTTTAACAACTCATAAATTCCAGATTTAGATACATTGTTCTCAAACAATCCATTCCTTAAGTTATAACCTCAATTAACAATCTAAACTTATCAAACACTTAACTAATTGATTAAGCAACCATCTAAGTTAATTTTAAACCCTAATTAAGTCTAGATACACAAAGGTAAAGTAACTTATCCTTAGTTGATTCAACAATCACACAAATAAAAAAAATTCACTTCAAAGCATTTTCCACGATCGTGGGGTACATTTCCATGATTGTCAATAGACAAAACATTTTTATCATATCAAAGCACTGCCCATGATCATGGGAATGAGCTAATGCAACTTCCACAATCGTAGGATGGGTGAACAAAAAGTTCACCATCCATTTCCTTCACTTTTTTTTGCAGATTCTAACACCATCATAATAGTCCATTGATTATACCTCAATTATACCTTAATTATACTTCATTTCCTCATCAAATTTTTCTCCAAATTCAATTCAATATCATTTAATTGGCATCTTATAAACTATAGTCTTTCATGCAGCAAAAATTAAAACAGTAACTATCATTCACTATCATACATGTAGTCCTAGTTCTTACCCATTTCAAGGACACTACACTAACACCTTTCTTTAGCATAAATTCACCTTCATTATACTTCAATTCCCAACCTAAAATCATCCATTGAATAGCCTCTAACCTATGGTTTCATACCTCAAAACAAAACCAATTCATTCATCAAATTCTAGCACGACTCATTGATAAGTGTAGATTGCATCATGTTTTAGGGCTTAGTTTGTTATATATTTAGCTATTCATTCAATCATTTAATAGGTGTTTAGTTTAGAATTGTGTTAGTTTGTGAATTAATTGTGTTTAAATGGTTTATTGGGTTAGTACAAGCCTTTTGGCTTGAATATTATATTTTTGAGGTACCTTGATGTGTTTGTTAGTGTTTTATGTTGGAACCCCTCCCTGGTGAGACACGTGTCCGACGTCCTACGTGACACCTGGACGTGCATCCCACGAGGGAGGAATTCCGCACCACAAAAGAAATGTCAAAAACGACCTTAGTTTACTTACTTCTGAACGGATTGTGACAAAATTCACCCTAATCTTCCGCAATAAGATTGATCTTCTTAGGGCCCACAATTAAATTAACCACTATGTCCACATGGCATTCATATCAAAAACATACATATTACAAGTTTAAACCATTCCAAAAGTCATAAATACAACAATTTGAAATTCATTGGAAAGCAATCAATAACATTTATGTTAGGAAAATTAATGAACTTATTTACTCAATTATTAAACTATCACCCACCTTAATTCCTTTAGCTTTGTTCTTGGTCAATTGGTCTTTCCTCTAACTCCAATTGCCTCTCTTGACCTTCATCAAAACATAACAATTCCAACCTCACATGAATTCTCAAAAATTGACAATTCTAAGGAAAGGAAAACATGAAAGAAAACCTACATAACCTTACCTATGCCTTTCCTAAGCTATTAGAAACTAAAGCCATCAAAATTTATCAAAGAAAATTCGAAAAACCCTACCTTAGGAGCTTCCCACGAAATTTGATTTTGCTTCTAATGGAAGCTTAAACCCTTCTTCTTCCTTTTTCCTTCTTCAAGATCACTCCTATTCTCTTTTCTAAAACAAGATAAGCTAAAACCCTAACCTCTCTTCTTCTTCTTCTTCTTCTTCTTCTTCTTCTTTTTCTCCTCTCCACTTAGCCGAAAGTTTCTCTCTTGCTCTTCTTTTTCTTTGAAGTTTCGTGAGTCTTCTTTCTTAAAAGACTTAGGTATCTTGTTTCTTAAACTAAAAAACACCTAAGCCTAAAACGTTGTAGTTTCAAATCCTCTCCTTACATGAAATTTTCGTTGCTTTAACTCTTCATTCATGGCAACAAGGCTTCCTCCCTTCATTCTTCTTTTAATTGAAAAAATAAAAGGACTAAAAAGCCCCCCCTTAAAAGCCTTAAGCCTTAAACACATAAGCAAACTTCCTAATTTGCCCTTACACCATTTTATTCTTTTTAATTCTAACAATTTATCAAAACTCTAATTTAACTAAATCCCTTCATTTAATAACATTAACCTAAGAAAATAAAACCCTCAATTAATAGAAAATTAACAAACTACACCTCAAAATCAAAATAAACAAGCTTATTATTATGACAAAGGAATCGGGGCCTAACACTATTCTTTATATTTGACCTATTAGGTTCTCAAATATGTTAACAATGAATATAAATTATAACCTTAAATTATATTTAGGATTAGATAAATTAAACTTCTTTAATTTATCTTTAATTCTCAAATTAAATAATTTATATCTATAGATCAAGATTAGTATCTAGCAACACATCATAACCACCCAAAATATTTAAAAATTTCAAGACTAACTTTTCTATATATTATTTTTTTGTATAATTTAATCATTTCATCGTATAATGTTCCGATTAGACATACAATACGAAATTAATGTATATTCTATTTTGAGTTCAATCATAGTAGTTCTCCAGCATTAGCTATTGATTCAATTAATGATATTTGTGAATCGTTTACAAAATGTCATTCTGCCTTGGTCAAGGATTTTTCAGATAAATACTTATCGAGAATAATGAAACATTCTCCCTAATTACTTTAGGGATGATGAACTATCTCCATACAACTCATGTTACTTTCAATAACTACCGACTGAGGTATCCTTGAATAAATTAGGATATAAGTAGTATCAAAATATACTGATCTCTGTACAAAATAATTTTAGAGATCTCAAGTCAAATGATCACTTATACAATCTTCACAATGAGAATATTTGTTGGTATACTAGTAATGTTCTAAATGAATTTCTCATAAGAGGTCAGTTCAGTGAAATTTTTTTCTAACAAGCACTCACACGTTTGTTTAAATATCTCTTACTTTAGCATATGAGATCGACTATTCCTCTCACAAGGAAAAACATAACATATGATAATCTTTTGATGATTTATTAATATTCAATCTGAATAAAGAATTAATAAAAACAATTTAAAGATAATAAATAAATGTAATATGAATCTTACAATTATAATGTCACACAATTTCTTAAGACAAACAAAGTCTTGATTTATGTCCTATAGCCAAGATATAGAAATTCACTACTTATGTATCGTATCTTTCACACATCCTAAGATGAAGCTTCACGTAATAACTTAAACGGCTTTGTCAAGCAATCTTAAATAAGTTGGACATACAGGACATGCAACAAGCAAGTTGGCAAATTTGATATTATCAGTCTATTTCGGCTATAAAAATTGAAGCTCACGGCGGCTGTGGCAACATTAAGTAAGCGCCGGCTGCTGCGACGGCAGTCAGCAACTGGGGATAATAATACTATAAGCTAAGAATGTGTCAAAACTGATAATCAGATTTTGCTATGTAAAGCCGAAAGATACATGACAAAACTATGCTGGCTGAAATTTAATCATCACTTGCTCCATTAGAGCAGGTTTATCCATATGTCAACACCCAAAACAATGGTACGTGTTTGTAAGCAATATTTAAAAATTGAACTGAAAATTAAAATTAAACCGACAAGATAAAATATTTAATTAATATTAAACTATTATATATATACATAATAAAGATAGAACAAAATTGAATAATTTAAAATATAATTAAAGTAGAAACTTTCGTTACCTAAAAAGAAATTAAGTTTAATAAAGAAGAAATTTATTAAATAAAAATTAACTGATCTATTTTAATTTATGAAAATAATGATAGGTGTATGTCAAGCAACGTTTAAAGATCAGATTGAAAATTAAACTGGTAAAATAAGATATTTAATATTTAAAGATTTAATCGATACTAGATTATCATAAAGTTAGTATATAATAAGGATTAAAAATTTTAAAATATAGTTGAGTGGCAAGGACTCATCCACCCTTAGCCAAAAGTCAGGGGTTCGATCTTTGACTTTGGGTATGGAGCGGCTTTAAATCCTTGGGCCAGCTGTCCCACTCTGTGAGGTGCCTTTCCATTAGTGAGAGGATTAGTCACCGAATCCGCCGGTGGATACCCTGGCCAAATATTAAAAAAAATTTAAAATATGATTGCGAAAATTTGTGTTTATCTAATAAAAAATTTGAGATTAATTAAAAAATAAACAAATTAACAAATAGGTTGATCTTAATAATAAAAAATATTAAATTAAAAAAATTTACAATTCAGTGGGCTAAATTGATTGTGTTTTAGTGATTGGTGTCAAGAAGAAGGATAAACCATACCCCATACTTGGTAATTGTCACACTTTCTCGAGAAACAAACAAGATAGTACATCAACTAGCCAACTCCCATCATGTTCAATAGCTTCTTTAATTTGATCTCACAAATGCTTACTGCCGTAACTAGATTCTGATTACTGACGTCACGTGCATGTTGTGTAGCAAACCTTTGTGCTACTTAATGTCCCCTGAATAAATTGAAGAGACAGGTGCAGGAACTAGTTGAGCCAGTGAATGGCTTCCAAGTTCCCAATTGCCACCGCAATTCGCAACTCTTTAAGATTCCAATTTAGTGCCTGATTAGATAAACTTTTGAGACATAATAAGACTTTTCTTCACCTCAATTTTTTTTAAGCGTTTGTTTGTAAAATAAAAAATACTTTTTTAATATATATAACTTTTTTTATAGTTAAAATATAAATTTTTAAGAAATTTAAATTTAGAGCTTATAAAAAAAACCTCTTAAATGATTTTTTCGAGTGAATTTTTCATATTAATTAGCTTATTTGTAGTCTCTTTTACCCTTATGTTTTACACATAATTCTCACAATACTCACAAATTTATTTTCACGTTTATTTTGAGATTTATATAATATTATTTGACTTTTTAATATGTTTTAATAGTTATTTTTATATTAGTTTTACTTGTGTTACAATCTATATAAAAAGATTTGGTTAGATATATTTTCATTTATATTTTATATGGTTTAAAATTATATAATAATTAATATATCGTGCTTTGCATATTGTTTAATATACTTTAAATAATATTTATATACATAAATAATTTTTATTACAAAATAAAAATAACAACCAAATAATCAACTAGCTTTTTATAAAAATTCTTATAAGAAAACATCTACAAAAAAAAAAAACTCTACTGATAAAAACTCTATTAATATAAGCCCAATTAAACAGAAGTTAAATAAACTTATAAGCAGTCTTATAATGCGTCCTTTATTCCCCAACGTTTAGTTGTTTGATCACTGATAATAGATAAAATAGGAAATGATAAAACTAGAATGAATTCTAAATAATCTTGAACTTTTATTCTTAAAAGGAGTGTGTGTATATAGTCAAATATTAGGAACAAGAGATAATAAATATTAATAACTTATTATCAAAAAGTTATTCACATGAAATTTATTCTTATCATAGTAATATTATTAAATATTTCATATTATAATTTTTATATTAATTTTTAACAATTGTATTATTTTTATTTCGTTGATACTTTTATTCTTATCATAAAAATTATTTATAATTATTTAAAAATTAATAATTTTATAAATCATCAAAATTGTTATTAATTATTTATAAAATTTAAAAGATTTTAATTATTTGTTTACAAAATAAATTATATAATAACTAAATATGAGTAAAAGGTTCCATTATCATTTCAAATATTTAATATCAAATATTAGCATAATTATTAATTTTGTTTAATGTCATACTAAACAAGCATAATAATTAATTTTATTCATATTCCAATTTCTACTTTCTATTTTTATTCTCTTTTTTATTACGATTCTTTTATTATTAATTACCAAACGAAACCTACACAAAATTCAAGCCTTGAAATTCTTATTTTATTTCAAAAAAATTATACACATCACATGTGAATCAATCAACTTTAAGGTAAAAAAGAGAAAAAATCTTACTTTTTACATTAGATATAATATGACTTTGATGATGGCTAATAAAATCAACATACTTTGTGCATAATCTGTAATATGTAGCACATACCTTATTATGTACTTAAGGATCATACATGAAAGAGGAAAAATGTAAAAAATGTTAAATACTTGATTTCAGTTCCATTATAAGTTTGAAGCAGTTTTGGATATCGAAACGAGTTCCGATCTTTCTGGGACAGGTGAGGAAATTGTTCACCAACATTCAATTTAGGTCTTTCTACAGTTTTCTCAATCACAGTCTCTCTTGATGGGTCAAAGAACCGTATTCTTACAATTGATATCAGTAACTGTAGGAAACCTTAACCTTTATATAGCTCAATATCGAGTTTCCCCATCACAAGGCAGATATAGATTAAGTTTACACTGAAAGAGATCTATTTTTCACCCGGACTTTGACCCATTAATCTAGATCATTTATTAGGTCACTTTATTATCCTTAATTAAATCAAATTACGTAACTTAACTGATAATTTATTAAAAGCCAAATTTATAATTAATAGTTGTCTAATCAATAAAAGAAAGACAAAATTATCCCTAAGGACAAAAATGTCTAACATAATAACCCCAAAACACAGATGAGTTGGTAAGAGACTCTCATAGCTTAAGTGAGATCGCGGGTTCGAACCGCCTTCATGTATACAACCGTTTAAAACTTTGAATCAGAACTTTATCTCTCACAAAAAACTTATCTGACTTGAGCAAAAATTAGTCTAAATATAGATGATTTAGAGGTATCTTCCTATAATTAAAACTCTCTTAAAATATTTAGTAAAAAACAAAAGAAAAATATTTAACATAATACTCCTCGTTTTGTAAGGGACGAAATAGAGTCATCAACGTAGTCTCGAAGGTAACGAGCGTACAAACAATGATGTGGAAATAATTGGGTTGGGTGTAATGTCGTCATGCGCTAACGTAGGCCGTCCTTTTCTCTGAGTAAAGATCGAACGACGTACGCGGCACAATCGCAGCGGACAGATATCAAAGGGGAGGTGTGGCTCTCTCTAGACACCGCCACGTGTCAACTATGCTGAGGAGTGAAATGACGACGGCCGTTTGAAAGCATTAGGCTATCGACATGTCGTGAAACGGACACGCATCAGATTTCAAAAACAGGAAGTCCAAATGTGTACGTTCACCGCAACTTTGTTTTCAGGGACAGGACAGTATGTGTTGTCTTGCACAATTTTAGTCAAAATGGGACGAGAAGATGTGCTTAGTTTCCACGCGCCAAAACGTCGCTTGGGCCCCCACCATCACCTTTATTTGGTCAACCCGTGGAGCTCCAGTTCCGAATACCAAACCGATCTGGGTTTACTTTTCTTCACAAATTGCCTTTCTTTTCTTTTTAAGGCGGGAAAAGAGGACAAGGGTGAATTATCAAAACCAACCTTTTGCTTTATGACCCAAATGAATGAAAGGAATGCAATTCCCCACCTCTCACGCAAAAAGTCCACTTATCTATATCTAATAAGTAAATAGGTTTTTTTAAATACCTCACCAGAAAAATAAATAAATAAAATTTTAAAAATAGAAATAATAATGATTAGTAGGAGATTACTAAAAATAATAAAAACCATAAAGATAAAAAATGTCAAATTATTATATATGTATAATTAATTATCTCTCTTCTAATTAAGGGTAAGACTGTGCGTATTAAAATTCTTCAAATATTATATTTAGCGAAATTTTTACATATAAATATAATTAATTATCTCTTTTAATTAAGAGTAAGACTAATACTAAGTGGATAAGTAGGAGTGACCTGCTTGATTTCAACTCCTTATATAAGGCTCTCTTTTGTAGGAGATCTTGAGTTCGAGTCACTAAAAAAAGGAAGGAATAGAGGAATTTTCCCTGTTGATGTTCCTCTAGCCTCTTGAGCATGCTATTTAGTCGGATCAATTATGGACTTTTTGTTTCTAGCGGTACTGTGGGAGTTAGAGCTATTTGGAAATCCGAGGTTGTTGAGAACCTGATGTTGAGTAGAGTCAGTAATCAATCAGCAGCTGACTAATTAGTATGTAATGACTCTTTATGCACAGAAGTGTACAGATTATCTAGAAATATGAGAAATCTTGAAGTTTCATATTTACCTCCTCTGGAGCTCTTAGAGTGAGATTCGAGAGCTTAAGATTAGTCCCAACAAAATTAGGATACCTAATGTATATCAAATATTTATATATATATGGTTTATTGGTATAGAGTAAGTAAAGCAAAATGAAAGCATATCAAAAGAAATGAATGGACAAGGATAATGTCAAAGCCATGGCATACACGGCTGTAGTGTACTTGTCAGCTTCCCAAACACTACTTTGATTTCCATGGAGAGAGAGAAGGGGACAAGAAAAGGAAAAACCAAGGTCCTAGGAAATTTCACTTCCCATTCTCACCCTCTCTCTCTAGAATTGGAACGCGGATTCGGCAATCTCTCTCTCTTCTCCCAGTCAGAAAAATCCCTTTTTGATTCTCTCCTTTCCAATTAGGAGTATATAGACCAAATCCCTTCTCCCACCTTTCCAAGATTCAGCTAAACAACAACTAGGCGAACCGTAGTAAACCATTCTCTTCATTCTTCTCTTTCTTTTTCTTTTTAATCTTCTTCTCCTTCTTGGGTTTTCTGAGATATATGTGGAGAGTTCTTTTGTTCAAGGGGATTTAGCTTCAAATAGGATACGAATAACGCTTGTTTTTTGTGTGAAGTTTGTGTCCTTGGATCTGAAAATCGAGACCCACTTGTGAAATTGGGTGGAATTTCTTTTCTGGGGTGGGTTTCTAATGGCTGCAGCGGCTATCTTCTCTTCTGTGAGGCGACGGAGGTCTCCGTCGTTGGAGGCGTTCTTGGCTCCTGTTGTTTTGAGCGATGTTGCGCTTGTACAGACCTTGTCTTCTGTTTCTAACGAGCTTGTGTCGTCTTTTTCTGATCGATCTTTGTTCTTTCAGAAGAAAAATTCACGGTCTTTGATTCGTAAAGTTGACCTCTTTGTTGTGTTGTTAGAGTATTTGAGGGATTCCGGTTTGGAGTCTTCTTTGCCTTCCACTGCGGTAGTTTGTTTCAAAGAGCTTTATTTGCTTCTCTATCGGTCTAAGATATTGCTCGAGTATTGTGTTCAATCAAGTAAGTTGTGGCTTTTGCTTCAAAACCAATCAATTTCTGGGCATTTTCATGACTTGAATCAGGAGATATCGACGCTTTTGGATGTGTTTCCATTGAATGATATTGAATTGAGTGATGATATTAAGGAGCAGATTCTTCTTACGCAAAAACAGGCTAGAAAGTCGCGGTTATATGTAGATGATTATGAAGAGAAATTGAGGATGAGATTCTTTTCATTTCTGGATGAGTTTGAGAAACTGAACCTTCCGAATCTCGATGAATTAAAGCTGTTCTTCATGGACGGCTTGGGGATTAAAGATGCCAGGAGTTGCAGAGCTGAGATTGAGTTTTTAGAGGAACAAATTGTTAATCATGAAGGAGATGTTGAACCATCTGCTTCTGTGCTAAATGGGTTTGTTGCAATTACTAGGTATTGTAGGTTCTTACTTTTCGGCTTCGAGGAGTGTGAGGTGGAATTGCAGTTGGGAAATCCAAAGGAACCGAGAAGAGGTCTCATTACTCGAGAGATTGCAGAGACTTTTTTCTCAGTACCGAAGGATTTTTGTTGCCCAATATCATTAGATTTGATGCGAGATCCGGTGATAGTTTCAACAGGACAAACATATGATCGAAGTTCAATTGCAAGGTGGATGGAGGAAGGACATTATACCTGCCCCAAGACGGGGCAGCAACTTGCAAACACTCGCCTTGTTCCCAATAGGGCTTTGAGGAATTTGATCCTGCAATGGTGCACTGCTCATGGCACCCCCTATGATCCTCCAGAAAGCATGGATTCATCTGTTGATGCTTTTCCTGTAACTTTGCCTACTAAAGCTGCATCTGAAGCAAACAAAGCCACAGCGACACTTCTCATTGATCAGCTAGCAAATGGATCACAAAATGCAAAAACAGTTGCGGCCTGTGAGATACGTTTGTTGGCAAAAACTGGAAAAGAAAATCGTGCTTTCATTGCAGAAGCTGGTGCAATTCCTCATCTCCATAAGTTGCTATCATCTCCAAACTCTGTTGCACAAGAAAATTCTGTAACAGCTATGCTCAATTTGTCAATTTATGATAAGAACAAAAGTCGATTAATGGTTGAGGAAGGGTGTTTACAATCAATTGTTGCAGTTTTGAGATTTGGTCTCACAACGGAGGCAAGAGAAAATGCAGCAGCAACACTGTTCAGCCTTTCAGCTGTTCATGACTACAAGAAGAGAATAGCAGATGAAGAAGGGGCAGTTGAAGCCCTAGCAGGGCTGCTAAGAGCGGGGACACCTCGTGGCAAGAAAGATGCAGTCACAGCTCTGTTCAATCTTTCAACTCATATAGAAAATCACATGAGAATGATAGAAGCGGGGGCTGTTACTGCACTAGTAGGGGCCTTAGGAAATGAAGGTGTTGCAGAGGAAGCAGCTGGTTGTTTGGCTTTGCTTGTAAGGCAACCAAGTGGTGCTGAAGCAGTCGGGAGGGAAGACATGGCTATCGAAGGGCTAACAGGAATGATGCGGTGTGGGACGCCAAGAGGGAAAGAAAATGCTGTTGCTGCATTGCTTGAATTGTGTCGGAATGGTGGTGTAGCTGCAACAGAGAGAGTACTGAGGGCACCTGCATTGGCTGGTTTGCTTCAGACTTTATTGTTCACAGGCACAAAGCGTGCAAGAAGAAAGGCAGCATCGCTTGCTAGGGTGTTTCAGAGGTGCGAGAATTATGCGGTGCACTTTGGTGGATTGGGTGCTGGATATGCATATGCTGGTAATTCTACTGCAAATAGGGATTCAAGTTTTGTTGGGGACGTTTCAGTGTCTATGTCCATTTCAGTGCCCGTTTTGTAGTGGTACCAGCCAGCCTCATTGTCTCCACGTTGCTTATAGTTGTACCCACTTTTTGGTGGTAATTTTACAAATTCTTTCATTGAATAGATGATAAAAAGTTACACTAATACATCTTGTCCTTTAATAAGAGCAGCAATGTCGAGCCTAGTCTTCTTTGTAATGTGTAGTTTAGAACATTAAAGGAACACTGTAAAAGCATTGGGGATGGTTGTAAGAAAAGAGCAGTCTCAGTTAAAGAAGTTTAATGTGTTCCTGGGATGTTCTACGCTTTACATGGATTGTTTATTGAAAGAAAAAAGAGCTGCGTTGTAATTAATTGAAAGAGGTCAAATGACACCATAATCTCGTTGATATATCACGGAGAAGGTGCTGCATTTTCTTAAGATGCAAACTGACGTCATTCTTTCTTTCTATTGGTGAATGTGCTTGATCTAAAGATTATCACTTGGAATCTATACCCAGTTCCCAAAACGTCTGTGGTTTAGTAATCTTGCGTACTTAACTTTGAAGAATTGCTTTATAAAGATTCTGAGGAAAGGGTAGAAAATAGTTTATGAACAAAATGGAATCTCAAAAGATCTAACCGGGTAGTGGTGGTCTTTGTGGGTGATCCAAGACAGATCACCTTGTCCCAAACCAAAGAACTTAGCCTGATAATCTGACACTATTATCACTTGTCTCATGAATCTAGAAAAACCATCAGGGATGACACATTATCTTTTTATATATCTGAGAATGAGGTGGGATTCCATTTATTGTTTCTTTTACCATTTTATGGACCAGATAAACCGAGGACAAATGTGCTTGTACTTAGTGATTTATGTTACAGAATAAAGTCTACAGAAGTTATAGAAATTTCCAAGTAAAAGGTAGAATCTTGTGAAGTTTGGTGCTTTGGTGATGTGGAGTGGGGCATGTAATGTTCAGTAGCCAAGGCAACCCAAAGTGGATCCACTACCAACCCATTTACCAAGGGAATGAATAAAGCCTGCTTTTGCAAATCTTGAGGTACATAAGATGGGTGGCGATGGTTGGATGTCCTCTGAAGTGGAGCTATTATACTCATGGTTTCTAATGATGATGATAAGACAATCCACAGTGGTCCTTTTAAAAACATGGTTTATCTAAGATTCCCAAACTTGACCACTCCACCACAAACTTACATGCATGGCGTCTGATATAAAGTAACCCATTAACCATGGGTACTTACTGAAGTTCTAAAGATATTATGAAACACTCAATTTCTTTGTATAACCTTTCTTCTCGAGAGTCATAAAATGGTAACATTAACAGGCAACCCTTTCCTCACACCAACATCCAAGTGTCATGACCATGAAAATTCCTTAATGAATACTCATATTAGGCCCTTTCAATGTATAGTCAAATCATAAATGAATGGATGGTTCATGCAACCTCTCTGGCCATTTTTGGGGGACTTGGCTGCATTACTGTCCATGTTCCCACTTTTGAGCATCATCATCTGTTACGAGAACAAAATGTTAATTTGGAGAGAGGTCAGTTTTATATGGGGTCACACATGGTCTTACTTGAATTTAGTCTTATCTGAATCAATCCCATAAAATTATAATAGGTAAAATAAGTAGGCCCAATTATATGTAGTAACTCTTATTACTAATAGTTTAAAAATGATAAGACTAGAAATTTAAATTTTAAATGTTCAAATGATATTAAAAAAATCATAAAACTAATGCATAATAAATAGTAAGTAAAAGTTATAAGAATAAGCAAAAAGAAAATATTTTATTAAAATAAAAAATCCACTAATGTTTATATATATATAATCAAATGATAATAAGGGTGTGCTTGCTTAGTAGGTATGGGAAAAGAGGCATGGGTATAGAATGAAAAGTAATGTTTGATAAGAACTTATCATTGAATAGCTAATATTTTCATTCTTTGTTTTTGGGCAATATTTCATTCCTTTCGTAATCTAGAAGAATGAGAATCACTGTTATGTTCGTTTGGCACACCTTTTGCCTGGATTGTCTCCTCCTTCACTCTATACCAATAGATATTGTTTTTCTCTTAAACTTTTCTCTTACCTGTGACCCACAAACGTGAGTGTCGACTAGTATATATCTACCTTTCTCTTACGTGAGACGCAAAAACTAATCCCTGCAACCCACTATGGAAACAACTGAAACCAAAAAGTAACACCGGTAATTTCTTCCTCTGTTTCTTCTTCAATTTTTTTATTAATATAATTGCATATTTCTCTCTTCTTTTCTACTAGATTAGGTTTTCGATTCCTAAAAATTACAAGCACTGAAAAACTCATGTGTTGAATAATAATTTAAGTTTGTAGATTCTCTGAAAGAACCAAGCTATAACAACCTGAAACTCATGGCCTCCTATGGAACCGCTCGACCCCATCCTCGAAATGCTTTTGCTACTGTCTCTTTGAGGTCGTTGTAGTTTTTCCTCCAAACTAAGGTCATTTTGAGCTTGGGTTGTATTACCCATCTTTCCAAATTCCAACTCTTATAACTCTCTCTCATCAATTGCTTCTCTTCCTCAACCAAATCCCCAAATCATGACATTTCTGACACAGATCCTCTAGCACAGTCCATTTCTACGGAGCTCCTTAAAGCCCCTGCTATAGATTCTCTTTCCATCTTAGAAAGACTCAATTTTGACTTTTCTCACGTCGCTAGCAAAGTAACCCCTTCACTTATCTTGCAAACGCTCAATCTATCTTT
>JANITX010000002.1:65970744-65981781 GCA_027564395.1 Erythroxylum ulei
CTCAGCCTCATATCTCTCCCACACCCCTACACGCTCTCCAAATTACCGATCTGCCCACCCATTCTCTTCCTAACATACTGCTGATTATAACGAGTCTCAACAGAGACAAATGTATGTTGTATAAAACTACTTGCAGGGTCTGGAAATGAAATAACAGATATCACAAATAAAAAAATTTGATATCATAAGACCTAGATATGGTTATTATAGAAAAGCAATCACCTGAGCTCCCCATCCCATACCAAATGTAGAAATGGCTGACGGTGGAGACCATGAGCCATCTTCTCTTCGAGCAATCACAAGCCCTGTTCCAATATTATATGTGACAACTGCCCCAACTTTAACAACAGTAATTATCGCAAGACCTTTAGCTTGTCTCAATATGGCATCTGGGATTGGCTTTTCGGGTTTTATGGCCCCTACCTGACAATATAAATGAATGAGCTAACCTTGAAACAAAGGTGCATGAGTAGGAAAACTCAAATCAATAGCCTATCTGTTTATTTAACTGCATGTAATTTCTCATTCATCAACTATTGTCGACAAAGAACACCGAGAAATCATAGCTCTTACCTTATTATAACCACGAATGGTATTTGTTGCTTTATAAATTTCATTTTCCATACTTCGCCCCCAAGGAAAATTAACCCAGGACCTCAAAGTACTAAGGTCTGTAAGGTCTTGGGCTGGCAACTGGGCAGCATTGCTTACTTGGTCCATCAAATATGGCTGAATGGACTCCAGCCGCACACAACATACATCACATACTCGTTGAGGATCTGAAACACGAAATTTCACAGGCATCAAGCTCCTTCCTTTAGAGCACTCACTACAAAATATTCCTCCACAAAACCTGCAGTGATGCCTGGAACACATGATGGGATGAAAACGAACACTACACAGCATACAAGAAGAGGCAGCACTGTCAGCCAGCCATTTTGGTGGTTCTGCTTCAAGAATTTCCCTCACATTACCAAAATTGGCCTCTGAAAGAGTGTGGGCCATCTCCTGCCAAGCTTGCTCTAGTAGAGGACTTGATAACCATGAAAAGTTACACGCATGGACATTTCCTGAAGTTATCGATTTAACCTTTCCGCGAGCTGCAAGTAGCATTTCAACAATCACATCCCACATTGTAAACTCCTTCTCTTCTTCAAGGAACTGATTCCATCCCAAATCACCTTCAGGAAAATAACCACCATTGGAGTGAAAACCTCTTGTCCACTCTATATGATCATTTTCCAACATAGGGGGAACAGAAACAGGTATCCAAATCCCAGTTTCTTCAGGGAGCGGTGATTCGTAGAAGAAGTATTTCCCCTTCTTTTGTTGGCCAGTTTCGGTTTTTCTCTTGGCATGATTCTCTTCCCCAGTTGTTTGAGGTAATTCACTTTCATATTCGTTTGATGGTGACATTGTCTGGCTCCCACGTTCAATAACTAATGCAGTTTCAAGGTACTCTCCTTGTTTTGAAACCTCTCCAACTCCCTGTCCAGAAAGAAATAAAAACTATGAATAAGAAGTTGAAATTTTTTTTTCTTTTTTTATAGAAACAAAGGAATTTCCCTAGGGAAATAAGCAATTTCTTCCCAAAGAGGATTGGCAAACCACAAACAACCCTGGGAAAAGAATCAGGGCAACAAGGCAATCATATTCAGCGACATCTGTATCCCCAATCACCTGGAAACTAAAATCAAGAATCTTAATACAATGCCAAGCATGGACACCGTGATCTTTCAATGCAGAATACTTCTCCAGTGTATTGCACCACGATATCAAGTATTTCATTTCATTTTATTTTTTACCTTCTTACAGAAAAAGGAATGATTAAAATGCACTTAGTCATAATTCAAATATCAATCAAACTCAAGTCCTCCACGGACAAGCAACCCAATAAAAGAAAGAAACTATTTTTTCCTCACAATTCAAATCGAAGTTGGACAAGCTAAAAATTACAAAACCAAAGTGCAAAAAGGAACACAAAATTTGCGGAGATTACGCACCAAGCCTTCAAATTCCCAGAATCATAAAAATAACAACACAAAGTTACCAAAGAAACAGGCTGCTAATACAATTCAATGGAAAGCTACTAGATTCAAAGAAATAACCTCACCCGATAAAAACTTGCAGCGTCGGGATCCTCAATAGCGAAATCGGAAACCCTAGACCCCAAATTTTCGATACCTTGAGGGGTTATCGTATTCACAACTCTGTCTTCCATGCTCGCAAAATCGAAGATGTATCACAAATTCATATAAAAGTATATAAGTATACAAACGTCTTCTCTGGAACTAATTTGATTTATAGAACGCAAGAAATCTAATTTGCTGTTGAACTCTTCCCTTTTGTTAATTCTACTTTTCCCTTAATTTCACTTCGCCTCTCATTGAGTACACCTGTTCTTCAAGTTATTGCTTTTCATATAGATAACAATAGGTTGGGTCGGCCGACCTCCGCTGCTTAGGGCCTGCCCCACCCTGACATGGGCAAGGCTTCGTTCGGCCCAAATTGTTTTTCAAATTAAGGTTTTAAAATTACGTTGCTTTGGGCAAGTTGGGTCGGATTAGGGCAAAATTTTCAAAAATAGGACTTGAGGCTTCAACCAACCTCGGGTTAGAGTGGGGCGAGCCTAGGTCTATTGTCATCCTTAGTTGTATTCAGAAGAAGAAATTTTGGTATTTATTCATTTTAAAATATTATGTTTAACTAAAAGAAAAAAAATCAATTGCTAATGTTTCATTATATAAAAGAAAATAGATTAGATCAAGATAATTGGACTTGTCACGCACGGTTTGATTATATATATTTTTAAATTATGTTTTAATTTCTATTTGTTAAATAAAAATAAAATTATACTTGATTATTAATATTATATTTTTTATTATTGATAATAATTAAATCAATTAATTAATTTTGTGAAATAATTGTAAATATTTATATTTTAATTTCTTATACAACCTTTTTGTGTATGACCCATTAGATTCTTTAAGTATGTAAGCAATTGATATAAATTATAATCTTAAGTTACAATTTGAATTAAATAAATTAGACTTTTTAAATTTATTTTTGATTATTTAATTAAATAATTTACATCAATATATCAAGATTGACGTCTAACAACGTTAACTATCCAAATATTAAAAATGTTAAATTTATTTTAACTAACCTTTTTGTAGATCGTTTTTAGATAATTCATCCTTTTATTACATAATTTTCTGATTAAACAAAGTATAAACTCAATCTCCACTTTATTTAAATTCAACCATTAGTAATTAATTCTTTTAATGATATTTGTAATCAATTTTTAAAATGTCATCATATCTTAGTCAAAGATTTCTCATATTAATAGTAATTAAGAATAATAAAATATTCCCTTTAATTACTTTAAAGCTTTTAAAGTTAATGTTTTTATATTAACCATTCAACTACTTTCCTATAATATACATGAGATTGATTACTTTCATCACAATATGTACTAATCTTTCTGCTTTATTAATGCTTAATGATACAAACCCTAAGCAAAAAACACTTAAGACTCGAAAAAATCATAGGATAGAAACCCCAAAAATCGTTTGATAATTTAGTTTTGAATCCAACCCTATACAAACATGTCGTATATAATTGAAGTTATAATGAATGAAAGCCTAATTAACCTTACCCGAACACTACCAAGTAGAAATAAAATCATAGGTTGATCACCACAAGTTTCCTCAATTAGATTAGATTGAGTTCCTAGGTAAAGAACTAAGAACAAGGCTCCTCACAATTAAAGAAACACAATTTTTCATTAATCCAATTCTAAATAACAAAGTAAAGTACAACCGTTTATATAGGCTTAATAAAATCTAATGACAGAATAGAAATCTTAATGATACAAGGAAACATATTATCATTGCCTATTTTGACAACTATTGACACCAATAAAAAATAGGAAATAGAATCAATTAGCTGCTAATAGGAATCTTGTTACTGCTAATAGGAATCTTGTTACAATTTGGTTAACTTTTTTGTTTTACTAAAATACGAAATCCTAAAACAATAAGGAAACTAAATATTTGACTTTTAATATAACTAAATTATTTGCTTAAATAAATGATTAAACGATCTTGGAAATGTTGAACAGTTATATGCTTCTTTGAATCCTGGAAGTTCTAGACTTTTGAGACATTAATTGATGCTAGAAATGCACTCAGCGAGCTTAAGCTTGTTGGACTTAACTTAAAGCAATGCAAAACATTGACTATTTTTGAAACTCCAATTGTTTCTGCTTTGGTATGCTCTTAATCTTGATACTTAGATACAAGCGTTAGTAAATCTTTCTTCAGTCTTTTGGTTCTTGATCTAGACATTGGACCTCCTATGCCTTCCAAAGGATTTCGGGAGTGCTCAACATTAAAGGCTGGTACTTGATCCCCCTTATTTCCTCCCTCCTCAAAAGGATTCATCCTTGAATCACCTGCGTCACATAAAGAAAGATCAATAATATTGAAAGTAGCACTAATATTACCATAAGAACTTGGTAAAGCAATTTTATAATCATTTTTGTTGATTTTCCCTAAAACTTGAAAAGGTTTGTCCCTCTTGGCTACAACTTAGATTTCCTTTGTTCGAGAAATTGCCCCTTCCTAAAGTGCACCTAAAATTAATCACTAAGTTCAAAAGAAACCTCAATTGGCCCTTTGTTTGTTTGCCTTGCATACTGCTTATTAGCCGATGATTTACTGTTTGACACATTAGCTAGCTGATGGTCTAATTGGTGCCATACTATTCATTCTATTTCATTTTTTTATTTTAGGTTAAGATAGCTAAACTAAACCTTTAAGCTAGCAGAACCCCTATAAAACAATGTAACATATTGGTTTGTGCATTATATACTTACACTAGTTTACCATTGTGATATATTAGTTGATCATTGTCTCTAAAAGAAAGATACTTTATTAACCAAAAGTTTGTGTAGGAACATTGGTTGATATATTCACCAACCAATATCAAATATTAATAGGCTAATGTCATAAAAACTAGCTAATATGACTAGTTTTTGTTTATAGTGACCATTGTAGGTTATTTGGAGTTTATGAGTTATAGGAAGAATCTTAGGCATTAGAGGGAGTTTTATGAAGATTTTGAGAGAGTTTCACTGTATTAATTTGTATGTGAGCATGATATGAGCCCTTAATATACTATGAGATCAAGAAAGGAGTTCTTGATTTGTATTTGAGTGATTGAGATATTTACGAGCAATTGAATCATTTAGGGTTTCTCTTCACTTATAAAAAAGAATATTGTAAAAGGGTTCCTCTTCATCCTAAAAAACGAAGATATGTAAGGGTTCCTCTTCACTTAAAGGAAGATGCATGTATAAAAGGCTCTTCACCTATTGAAAAAGACGATAATGAATTTCTAAGTTGATTTTAAGGAGTAGACGTAAGTGAAGTTTTTTGGTTGAATCATTATAAATTAGTTTTGTCTCTCTTTCCATACTCTCTTTTATTATTCTTGTAATTGTTTTATATAAATTTGTCATAACCATTTATTAGACTAGGCAATTTATTCATCAGTAATTTACAAATAAGGTAAAAAGTAAGAACACACTATTCACCCTCCCTTCTCTTATGTACCATCCAGGAACCAACAAATATTATATTAGAGTTCAAGTTAAAGAAGAATTAGTAAACTTTTCCACTTAAAATAGAAATAGTAATTTAGAGTTATATTTGAAATAGTATTAATAGTTAGTCTTCTAATTTTAATAAGAATACTTGCTACACTTCTAGTTAAGATGTTTATCATGTTTTTAATGTTCACCATTTATATGGAATGCTTCATATCAACAAAAACATATTTGAATTTCCAAAATTCGTTGTGATTGCTTAAACATTATTTTTCTTTTAACTTCAAAATTTATTAAAGAATTTCTTCTTTGTGAGAACTTAATTATTGGTTCTTTAGGATCAACAGTTCAACTTCTTAAAATTTTGGTTTATATTTGTTTTCTTGGTACTATTTCAATTTTATTTATGAGTTTTTTATAATTTATTTCTTGATGAGTTCACATCAACAACAAACTATAATTGCTCTTATTAGTTAAATTACTTATGTTTTAAAAACATTTCATCTAGATAGCAAGCTAATTCTTAAAAATCTTTACCATTATTTGGCTTTGATTTTATGCTTATGAAGTTGTTCAAAAAATTTGAAAATGTTAGGACCAGACCTAGTTTTGCTTTGAATTTATCTTAATTAATTTTCCAAAATGAAAAGAAGTTTATTGGGCTACTAAGCTAGGTTTTAAGGTATAATGAGAACTTGATCTTGGACATGTAACAATTAGGAATGACAAAAGGGCTTGAGCTTAGCTCAAATCAGTCCAACCTAAAGGCAATGAGTTTAGATTGAGTTAGTAAGATTTCAGGTCCAATTCAAGCTCTTTTTTTAATATATAATTTTAGGCATTGGCATAAGTGCTTGGCCTTTACAACTTGTCCCAATTTGAAGACCAAAATTCTTCTATATACAAAACAACATTATTTTGTTTATATAACAAAAAGATGTAATTTTTTATATTGATAAATAATTATGTCTCCATTAGTCAACTACTCCCTTTGTCTCTCATCTCTCCTTACTTTAGCTAGCCATGTATGTCTCTCTTTATACCTATTACATGTTGTGATGTTGCCTAGTTTTCTTGCCATTGATCTTGGTAAACTCATTTATTACTTTGATTCATGTTTTAGGTCTTGCATCTTGATACTAATTTTGTCTTAGGCCAAATCATCTTTATTTTTATTATCTACTAATATATGATTTATGTGTATGCCTTTTATGTTTTAGGCATTTCGACCAATGAAAACTAGTCTAAATTTTTTATGATGTTGTGATTTTGATAACTTTTTTTAACACAACTCAAAAGTCTTTTTTACCTTACTATGACCAATATGGTTGGCTTTGGCACATAAAGTAGGTTTTTTTTCGTGCTAGAACTATAATAGAAACATCTTTAGTGAACACATATAAACCTTACAGTTTTTATAATTGAACAAATGCCTTGATTCTAATATTTGTAGTAATTTACCACATAGGTTTAATTGATATGGTTAATTACTGACTTTTTTTTGGAATCTATCTCACCTATAATTATACTTATGAACACTTTGCCTGATGTACATTTCATTTTCTAGTGTTGTAAGAGTTTTATCTTTTTCTTATTGCAAAACTAGCATTACTACATTAAATTTAAGGCATTCTAGCATTCAAATTAAAGTGTTTAAAATTCAAAGTCACTTTAGTATATATGTTTCTAGAAAACGATTCTAGTCTCTAGTTGTTTTGAAAGTGAGCATTATAAGTTAATTTCTATTGTTGAAGCATTTATAGTAGACAAGTATTGTAAACTTCCTTAATATAAGTATTTTATTCTTCTATATTTGGAAGCACATTTTTAATGTTTGGATGTATATTAACTACTTGATGACTATCTTCCTTTATGATTAATCATTAAGATAGGGAACATTTTCTTATTACATTTAGGAAAGGAGTGAAAATCATTAAAATTATAAGTTGGAAGTTTGACTAATGTGAAATATATTATATGTTGCTTTTTTATACACTTAATAGTCTTCTTAGTATAAGTTAAGACATACTTGATTTATCCTTTTCATTTGTTTCTTTGATGAGTTTAAGGGGACTAAATATTTAATATTAGAACTTTTTTCATTGTAGCACGAGTTAACTCAGCTCTCAAGTATATACATTCTTATAATCTTATTAGTCATTTTTTTGCAACGTTAAGAATTTTAACTAACTTTCGCAATCTTTATTTAAGTGTTCTCTTGTCATTCAAATATTTCTCCGATCTTAAATTTTGTGAGAAAATGTGAGATTTATCTAATCTAAAACAATTCATATACATCTTTAGAGGTTGCATTTTATTGTTTATTGTAAACTATCTATTTCTATTTAGGAAGTTTAGTTTGCATTTTCATACAGCTTTGAATGATTATATCATAACCTCTTTTTTTATTATGTCAATTATGTTATTTTCATTCTTTGGTATGCATGATAGCAAAAGACTAAATATAGGTTTAGAGAATATCAATTTATATTTATCTTCATTCTTTATTTTGCATTATGTTAGTTTAAATATATTCATTCTTTATTTTGAATGATATTGGTTTAAATATTCTTTAGCTCAAATTAGTTTCATTGTTATTTTGTTTATAGTTGTTTTAGATGGATGAAGTTAATCCTTCAATTACACCAGCCAGTATAATAGAGGGTTTTAATCTAGTAACTAGTTATATACCAAGTGAAGAAACAATTAAAATTGAAGGAACCTTTTTGTTGGAAATAAAAAGTAATATTTTGAATCACTTTATAAGGACTAAATCAAGTGATAGAATTGATAAGGCATAGTGCAAGTATTGCTATAAGAGTTTAGCTAAATATTTTAAACTTGAAACATCTCATTCAAAAAGGCATATGAAGTCTTGTAATAAAAGAAAGATGGTATCAGGAAATCAGAACTTTTTAACTCCTAATTTAATGAAAGGAAAAAGTAAATTGAATATCACGACTTATGATCTAAAGAAATGTAATCATTTGCTTAAGAACGTGATCATAAGGAATGAATATTCACTCTCTTTTGTAGATAATCAAGACTTCAAGATGTTTTCTACCTAACTTCAGTGACCTTAAAGATGTTATCTCGTAATAACATTAAGAAAGACACCTTCAAATTTTATGTAGAATAAAAGAATTTGACATTAAAGATGTTGTTAATTAATCACATATTAGTTGCCATTACATCAGACATGTGGATGGATAAAAATAAAAAGAAAGGTTATATGGAAGTGACTAAGCATTAGTTTGACAATTATTGGACTTTTTGTAGTCAAACTTTGAGGTAAATAATATTCTTTATTTTTATTATCATTTGTTCTTTGATTATATCATAATTGATAATTGATTATATTTTTAGGTTGATTTATATTGTGATTTCACATATAAGTGAGAGGTTAATAAATATATTGGTCAATTTCTTGACGGATTATAACATCAACACAAAGCTGTCAACCATAACTTTGGATAACTATAGCCTGAACGATGATATAATTAACAAAGTTAAGCCAATTTACAAGTAAGGGTTTACTAATGGGTGATAAGTTTTCCGTATGCATTATTTTATGTATAGAGCGAATTTGATAGTGAAAAAGAGCTAATAAAAAACGGGTATATGCAATCTAGAATAGCATGGTGTATTAAAATGTAACACCTGAATGGATTAAAAAATTTAAAGGAACTACAAGAGAACTACATAGTCCATATAGTAAGAAGTTGGTTCAGGATTGTACAATTATGTAGAATTTTATAATGCTAAAGTTGACAATTAAGTATATTGAGGTGTTTATTAAGTAATATTGTGACAATTATTGATGTGTAAGACTTGAGGTATGAGATGGAGGCCAATCAAGTTTTTGTAGGAACCTATATGGTGATCAAGTTAAATAACATATTGGTATCATTAGACACCTTTGGTACGATATGTTTAATAACTATCAATCAAAAATGGGCAAAAAATTGGATCACAATAGTCTAATATTTGCTTCATCTTTTATTGATACATCATTATCAAGCAAAGTTGGAATATTGAGTCTTCTTTTTAATGAATTTATAAAGGAAAAAGGCTTAGAATTACTTATATTATGACGGAGTTAGATAATTTATTGGAAGTATATATTATGACTGTAGCTGAGGAATATTATGGTGGGAGTTGAATGGAGCTCAATATCTAAGTATGTAAGCAATTGCAAGAGATCTATTAGTAAGTCTAGTATCTATTGTTGTTTTTGAGTATGCTTTTAGTAATTATTAGTAGAATAATGAGCCTCATTGTAGTCGAATTTATCCTAAAATTATAAAAAGCCCTTATGTGTGCCCGATATTGGTTAGGTACTAAAAATATTCAATGTAAACTTTATACTTTATGGTATATTAGTTTTTTACTTGAATAATTTTAATAATCATCTATCATGATTTCTTATATTTTCTTTTTTATATTGTGACAAGTGTAGAGAATATGAACACAGTGGAGACCATTCATCTAAATGAAGGTTTTTTTTAAATGCACAATGAATTTAAATCAATTTTTTAATTATCATACATTCATTTTATAAACTTATTGCATAATTGGATATGATTTTTATAAGGATTTGTTTATATGTAGATGAAGTGGTGCAAACTATTATGAACAAAAATACCAAACCATTGTTCTACATGCTTGTTAGTATCTACTTTGTCAAACTTAAATGATTATTATGTATACAAAAGAAATTTTAAACATAAATATTCCAAAATAAAATATTATGCATAAATTTAACATTCAATCAAATGCTTTGATAAACGATTATTTGACTACATTTATATACCTATATTTAACATACTTGTTATTTAATAGTTTTATAGTATTTTTGGTACTTAAATTGCTTCAATTGTATAATGTCTCATTTTTCCGGAATATGCTTAGGGTTTAACCCTAAATTAAATATTGTATATACATGTATAACATTAGCATTGATACACGAATTGATATTTGTGCACATTACAAGTTAGCACATGCACTTAATTGACTTATTTTGGGGTATGAAAAATATTAAGTGATCATGATGTGAATCGTGATTTGGTAAGTCTTGAATTTTGGTATGTTCGGATTTCAATTAGTAAATTAGGATTAAATATTATTAATTGGGAGATTAATGGATTAAATGTACATTTGGATTGGGACAAATGCCAAGCAGTAGGATAAATTGATACATGAAAAATTAGGCTGATTAAGCCTAAAATTGAGTAACATTTGGCATAGGTAAATTGGTGACAAATGGATTAGTAATTAAATGACAATTGGATCAATTAATATGTGACAAGTGGACCAATCTTGGAGTGACACGTGGGCTGATTAGTAGGAGACAAATGGCAGCATAATGAGTGGATTAGTGGCAGCATAATTGTTGAACAAATGGCTAGCATGCTTTAAGACATATG
>JANITX010000002.1:65981881-65995156 GCA_027564395.1 Erythroxylum ulei
TTTTGCCGCGTATACTGAATAGTTTCAAATGGGTCAAACAATAGTTTTTCAAAAAAAAAAAAAAGAAGGTGCAAATGGTTTATTGAGTGCTACCGACTGATGTAGTAAGCCACCCTCACGGGGCACGGACTCGGATATCACCAACGATATCGGGTTCGGGTCACTCGGGAGTGGGGTGTTACAGGAATAGGAGAGGTTATTGATGAGGAATTGGATTATGATTTAGGCCTAATAGAGGTATAATTGATGAACTGTAAAGAGGCTATTTAACTTTGGTATAAAGTGTAAAAAAAATTGGAAAAATGAAAGAATAATTGCTAGAATATGTTAGCTGTAGTATTTTTACTAAACATGCATTGATATTTTAGCCATACCTTTATCTGCACACATCCAAATGGGATGCTGTTAAGGTTAGATTAAACTAAAGACATATGGATATGTTTTTGCATGAAGGAATCGAATTTTAGTTCTGTCTCTAAGAGTTTCAAAATTTGGATGAAGTTGAGTTTTTGGATTCTGTCACTGATTGAGAATAGTCTGTAGTATTTTGGCATAACTCTAGGAATAATGAACAAAATTGTATGAAATTTAGTTCATTAGAAACTTAAGAAATAGAGAAACATTTGTTTAGAAGAACATGTTATCTATAAACCTCAGCTTCTATGTCATAATGGCCTTACAAAATTGACCCGAAACTTGTCCTGAGAAAATCTAGAAAAACTAATGAAGGAATTGGATGGAAACTTTTGGATAACCCATCCCCGATTGTGGGAAGCCATATACGATTATGGAAATTGCATGGAAGTAAAGAAAATGTTCTTTTGTGTGATTCTTGAACCAATTAAGGATATATATTCTTTATGATGCCATTTAATAGATTATGTTTGCTCTAACATACCATTATCATAGGATATGTTCTTGAATGTCCTCTGTATGTTTGGGTATATATTCTATGGTAGTGGGATGTTACAAAGTGTATTTATAGGTGATTATTGTCTTTATGGACCAAAAAGAGAATAATAAGACGAATTTATGACATGTAATAAAGATTTGAAGCAACTTGAAGATACACGACCATATACAGTGACTGTGTAAGTATCTATAAATGTGCAAGATTTGAAGAATTCTATTTTTGGTCATGTAGAGTTACATGCTCATGTATATTGATATACACAGCCGTGTATATTACCTGTGTAAGTCTTTGTGCTTGTGAAAAATCATGAATTCAAGTATTTTTGGAGATATACAGTCACCCATACTCCTGTGTATGTTGACTGTGTATATCCTAAAAATCTTAGTTTTTACTATAAAAGGACGTGAATGGAGGCAAACCAAAAGAAGGCAAGTTTTAAAGAGTTTTAAGTCATAAGAAACATAGAGAGGCGACAATTCTGATCAAAGAACGAGGAAAATACGAAGAATACATAAGATTGCAAAGAGATCCATTAAAAAAAAGAGATTTAGAATTATGATTTCTTTGTTTTCTAGTTATTATTCTGCATATTTGTCTTTGGTTTTGTTTTCTATGGATAGGAACTAATTTGTTTAGTGCCTAGGTCTGATGAACCTTAAGTTGTGATAACAATATGATTTGATCTTTTATTTAATACAATTATATTAATTGACTTATTGCGATTTAATTATGTGTTATATTCTTATTCTAACATATGTAGAACATTAGTTCATGATTTGATTTCATATGATTGAGATTGAGAAATCTTTTTAAGTAAATAGATCTACCATAATTGGAAAGAATTGCATCCAAACTTAGAGATAGGTCGACATAAATCTTTTGGATTAAGGTCAAACCTAAAAATAAAAGTCATGAATCAATAATGCAATCTTAGAGGTTTTAACTAGACAGATTTTTATTAATTAACAGATGGATTAGTTTTTAATAATCTTAAGAAAGATATTAACATAAGATAGGAATTTTCATGGTCTAATAATCAATAATTTAATTGCATGATAAAGGTTTAATATTCAAAGATTCTTAGGGGGATTCATCACCTAGGTACTATCTATTTGATATCGACTTTTCCAAGTATTTTCCTCTATCTTAAGTTCATTATTGTTGAATCTTAACATAGTTTATTTGTTTATTTTAATTTTTTATTAAAATTTTCAATTTGATTTGACAGTTAGATAATAGAAAAAGGATAATTACTAGTACTTACAGTCCTCACAAGATTAACTTGTACTTGCATGGGCTAGCTATAATTACGTCATGCACTTGTGGTTTTAACATTGATAAATTCTTATAAATGTATAATTAAGTGAAGTTTGATTAAACTCAATTTTAAATCAAATTATTTGGATTAGATTGAGCTTTGAATTGACTAAAATATTACTGGGCTTAAGTTCAAGTTGTATGATTCAGTATGATTGAATCTTAAATCAAGTCTATGCCAACATAAAATTTTTGAACTGGCTTATATAATTGATAGTTCAAGCTTAACTTGATATATTTCCATTACTGCATGATTCAAGTTTGACTGAATATCGAGTCAAGTTTATGCCAAAATAAAAAATTTTAAATGGGCTAAGATTATAGGCAACTTGAACCCAACCCAATACATTTCTATCTTGAACAACAATCAAAACTTAAACTCTTACTCATTTCTACATCAAATTATAAATGGTTTACAATATAATGGTTGTTAGTCTATCTATTCTTATCTCAAAATCTTCCTCCCCTCTTGCATTGTCAAGTTACAAATTTCTAAGGCTAAGAGTCTTCTTGTAAAGCAAAAAGTTTATAACCAAGACTAGCAAATTATTGTTAATACCATGGTTCCTAAAAAATTAGTTATTACTTTCTTTAACAATTCCCATCAAATTTACTATTATCAAAACATATTAGGTGAAATGTTAGCATATCATTGGCTACTAGTTACCAAATCTTCTATAACAAATTTATTTATTCTTTCTATATACAATTATAATATATTTTCTTAACAAATTGAATTTTTGTTGAGAAGTACTTTTTCATAATAAATTTGTAATGCTTATGACTGTTGTTGTATTCATAATCTCTAATTTCCTTGTTTCCCTTATCTTAATTTATTTTTAAGACATTGATCCCTGTCAAGTTACATAGTTTTAAGTTGTACCCTCTTTTGGTTTATATCCTACAACTAATCGATTGATTGTAGTTTTAGTGACATATTTATTTAAAAGAATTCTTTATCTTATATATATTCAGATGTATATGATAAATTCTATGAAATACATATACATTATAAATAAAATTATGATGAAATTATAATTATGAGATTCATATTGCATTTATGTATGATCCCTAAATTGTTATGTTGAGATTGAACATCAATAAAATATAAAAAAGACTAGCACAAGTTATACTTCTTCCTTATGAAAGAAGTAGTTGATCTCACAAACTAAAATATGAAGATACTTAAACAAATGTATGAATATTTGTTAGAGAACATGCTCATTGAATAGGACTGATATGAGAATTTCATTTGGAACATTACTAGTATATTTATAAAAATTCTCATTGTGATGATTGTATAAGGAATTATATGATTTGATATCTCTAAAGTATCTTATATAGAGATTACTATGCTTTGATACTATCAATGACATATCCTAATTAAGGACAACTCAGTCAATAGCCAAAGAATATAACATCAATTATAAAGAAGTAATTAAGTGATTAATATATGATTCAAAACTATAAAGTGATTAGGGATAATGTTATATTATTCTCGATTAGTATTAATTTGAAAAATTCTCGATCAAGGTGAAATGATACTTTATAAATAGTTTTCAAATGTCACTAATTAAATCAATTACTAATGATAGAGATCTAACATGATTATATGCAAATATAGTTGACATTAATTCTTTGCTTTATGTCTAATCAAAACATTATATGATAAAATAATTAAATTATATAGAGAAATCATGCACGAAAAAGTTAGTCAAAACTACTTCAACAATCATAATATTCAGGTGATTATAATGTATTACTAGTCCCTAATCTTAACCTATGGATAAAAATTATTTAATGATATAATTAGAGATTAATTAATGGAGTTTAATTTATTTAATCCTAAATATGATTCAAGGTTGTAATTTTTATCTATTGTTAATATATTTGGAAACCTAATAGGTTACACATAAAGAATAATGAGTAATTTAATCAAGTTAAATTTGATTATCGAGTTTGAGAAATTTTAGGGTTAAATATGAAATATTTAATAAATAAGGACCAATATGAGATATTGAATCTTATTTGGTCCAATTGGTATTTAATTATAATTAATTATATCTCGTTAAAGTTTAATTAAAACTAGAATTTTATTTCATTTAAATTTCTAAAAGATCTAAATCCTATTATAAATAAGCTAAAGCTCTAGAGAAGCTAACACTTGTAGAGTTCTTTCAATGCGTTCATGCAGTTACCATCAAAGGTCAGACATATGTGCCACTACGGTAATTACAATAAACTAGTTTTAGGAACGATTCGAGAGAAACTTCAAGAAAATGATCAAGCTATAAAAAAAAATACAAATTTATGATTCATGTTTTATTATATTCATGCATTAATCATATTATAGAATTTAAAGTGATCTTGACTTTTAGAAAGTCAAGAATCTTTTTTTATACTTATTGCATTTCGCACGAATCATATATCATCCTGATTTTCCAATACTTTTTTTTGGAGTATATCATATTATTCTAACTTATACCTTGTAAGGTAAAACTTTTATATACTAATAACATTATAATATTAAAAATATTAAATAGTTGATAACTGAGAAAATAAACCCCTTACAATTAGTACCAAATATCTCAAGGCTTGCCTTTCTGATAACCGATTTTGAGTGATCTCTTAGTATTGCCTTAGTAGGATCTTTTGGTCTTAATATTTTCTAATGTACAAGATCCTTTTGTAGAGGCAAGTGCAGAGAAAATTCATATCTACCTAAAGAGTAGAATTATAGACAGCTCAAGCTTTCAGGAAGAAAGGATGTTTTAGGAGAAAGTCATGGAGAGATACTAGTGTTTTTTTTTCCCTCTATTGCCTTAATTGAAGACAATGGTATGTTTATACAAGCACAAAAGGTTATAAACAAATAACATACAATAATTTGTGGGCTCAATAAATCTTTGTTTCAAAAGAACAGCACACTCATTTTGTGCGATTTTTAGATCATCAGAGTTCGTTCCTAAAACTAGTTTTGTCTTTGTTAGTGTTAGAATTAGATTCTTTGGTATATTGGTTGGAAGACGGTTATTTACTCACAATTCATTAATTCATTAATTCAAGTCAACGAGCACTGTGGAAGCCAACAGATTTCTGAACAGTTAGTCTAGGCTAGAGTTTTACAAAGCACTTATCTTTGGTTTATGTTTTGAGCGCGCAATTGTGTATTTGACGTTGAGCACAGGAAGGGAACTTGGCCTCTTTGGTATGATTCATCTTCAATGTGTATTCTTTTTTTATATTCTATTACCGTACGTAGCTCTTTGAATTGGGTTTCAAGGTTTGTCGTTCATTGAGGTTTCCTTTTCTCGTTTCATGCCATTTTGGAGCCTTTAATAGGCCAGTAGTTCTTTTAGGTTCTTCTGTTGGTGCTTGTTTGTTTAGTTTGATGTTTGCTGAAGTGATGTGATCCTTCAGTTTTATGTTTTGTCATATTGTGGTTGTCATTTGCAGTAACTTGTGAAAATTGAGGTTGCAGAAAATGGCTGGAGGTGAGTATCTGGGCTTCTGCTCGATCTGTGGATTGGAAAAATGCGAGCTTTATTTGTTGGGTACATTTTTAGTGATCTGTATTTTGAAATGTTAGGTGGGAAAAAGAAGGAGGTGAAGAAAGAGACAGGTCTAGGACTTGCCTTCAAAAAAGAAGACAACTTTGGTGAATGGTACTCCGAGGTATGTGCTACTGATGTTTTGAATTACGCATCTTTACAGTCATTTCATCCTTCTTTGGGTTGTTTTAAAGTCTTGGTTATTCTTCTAGCTTAATATTGGGATGTTAATGGGACATCCTGGCATTGGAAGTGGGTAGATCGAAATGAGATCTTGTTTTCTGCCCTCCCTTTTCCATGTGAGATAGGTTACAATCAAAGAATGGGACTGATTTCACCGGTTACTTGCTATTAGTGTGTGCTAATAGGAGATTTTCTGTGAGATTGTGCTAAGTACGATCTTACAGACCTATATATGTAAACTTTGGTCCCACTACTTGTACTATCCTGAAAAGAGGAGTGATGTATTTATTGACGTTTTGCAATATTTAGGTGCCAATTTGTTTTTCACTGACTTGTGTAGGTGGTTGTCAATGGCGAGATGATTGATTATTATGATATATCTAGTTGTTACATATTGAGGCCATGGGCAATGTCAATTTGGGAGATCATGCAAGTAAGTATATACCTTTTCTGATTAATTCACATTATTTTTTCTGCTTTGATGTCAACTGTGACATTAGATCTCTTTCAAGGATTTTTGATATGTTTCTTATGTTTGCTCAAGTAACAGTAAAAACATTGAGATATTTAATGAAATGCCCTTGGCATTTTTCGAGAGTTTTAATTGTTCTGTTACATTTTATGCTAATCTGTTAATGTTCTTAAGGCTTGAGAAGTAGTGGATCAAGGAAAGTGGGTCAAGGCAAATGATGTTTCCCATGATGTGGATTTGCAGACATTCTTTGATGCAGAAATAAAAAAAATGAGGATTAAAAACTGCTACTTTCCCCTCTTTGTGTCATCGAGTGTTTTGGAAAAGGAGAAGGATCACGTTGAAGGCTTTGCTCCAAAGGTTAGAATTAAATTTTATGATCTTTTTACTTTTTGTTCCATAAACTTTCTTTTGTGATTGTTCAAAGATGCTTTGATAGTTAAAGGCTCACCTTGATTTATTTTAAGTGGTCAAATTGCATTTTTCCATACACATTTAGAGGGCGGTATAGATTATAAAACCATCAAATTAGGATCTTTTTGATATTTCTTATTTTCCAAATATACTGTTATTTTTTATTAATGGTTGATTAATGGTTAAATTTCCTTATGGGAGCAATACATCCCTTTGGACTGTGCTGGCTACATAGTTATCTAGATTTATTGTTAATATTTTCGTCTAAAATCTATCTCCTGCATTTAGGAGTTGGCTTATAAATGTTTGTGCACATTCATTACTCCCATCTATAAAATTTTGTTAACTTTGTAGACAAGTTTGCAACTTCAGTTCACTGAAAAGTAGAAAGTGAAATTGTGAGCATGTCTTCTGGTTTTTAAAAGGGTGTTTTGCTTTGTTGATATATCTTTTGCATTTGTTATTGCATGTATAAAAGCCTGTTAATGTCTTATAGAAGTTTGCACTTCCATGGGATAAAAAAATGAGAAATGAAATATATTGCTTCATTTTAGGTTGCTTGGGTGACAAAATCAGGGAAGTCTGATTTGAAAATTCCTATTGCGATTTGTCCAACTAGTGTGACAGTCATGTACCCCTGCTTCTCTAAGTGGATAAGGGACACCGAGACTTGCCTTTGAAACTGAACCAGTGGTGCAATGTTGTCCGTTGGGAGTTCAGCAATCCTACTCCATTTATCAGGTATGATATTTTGATTCAAGTCAATACTAAACTTTTGGGTTATATTTTGTCCATACATTTTTTTTTAAAGTTTTAAGTTATCTAAAGTGTCATGTTATGCTAAAATATAGCTCTCAGGTACCTTTTTGTCAGAGCTCTGTTAAGCTTTTGGTTTATGCTTGTATTGATACTTCTGGTAGATTTTGCTAAAGAACGCATTATTTTCATTTTCTTTGGGAGATATGAGAACCATCCATTGTTACGAACATGCACATTGAGTTTTTGGATGAGTTATTTGTTTATTGTTTACCGGATATATAGTGAACATCTTGGTCTGTATCTCCTAACTCCTTCCACATTTGTATGCTTAAAACACTTCATGAGTTCCTCTACCTTTTCAGGAGCCGTGAATTCCTTTGGCAGGAAGGTCATACCGCATTTGCAACAAAGGAAGAAGCTGATGAAGAGGTATAAGATTTGGGAATTCAACTCAACCTTTTAAGATGGTGACAATTTTCTAAAAAAATATTTTTCTTTCTTGTTTCATTTATCTTACAAAGTTCATGAAAAAGGTCAGTTCACTAAGTCTAGAAGACTCCATCAATTGAAAATTTTAGTTCTTTTATTTATCTCACATCACATTGGAGCCTATCCAAGGACCTTTTAAATTTGGAGTTACAGTATATATTCACTCCTTATTTGGTGATGACTTTCATGTAGCACATCTTGGTATATTCTCAGTTTGCAGTTTTTGTTAACAATGTTTTTATTTGTTTGATATAGTTTCTATTTGCCTTTTTTTTTTGTTTTTTAAAGTTCCATGGTATTTGAAAATGAAAAAAAAGAATATTTAGAAGAATTTACGAAGCCAAATTTTTTTTCTAACATTTGTTGTTACTTAAAAATCATTTCCTACCTCAACTTTAATTAACTGTCATGTTTCATTCTTTGTCAAGACTTATTATTTTCATCTCCAATGGGATATTGGATATTGTTGGCTACCAACAACTTTCTGATGACCAGCTGGTTAAATTTATTCATAACATGGATTCTTTTACTCAAATAATCATATTTTAAAGTGCTTTTCACTACCACACTTTGCAATGCTCCATAAAAGAAAACCAGAAACCAAAATTGCTGGACCTGAAGCCAAAAGGAACAGAAACTAAACTGGCCATCAGCTCTTTGTTTCTGTTTCCTTTCACCAGAAACTAGTTTGTCACTCTGGTAACCACTGTACATGCTCTAAATTTTCCTTGTTTACTTGCTTCTATCTTTGTTGAAGAATGATTTTTCTGGTTTTGGAATTTTCATCATTCAGATTTTAATTATCTTACGTCTTATATATAACTGATTTAAGAGTAATTACTATGTTAAGGTGCTTCACATATTGGAATTATACAGACGCATATATGAAGAGTTCTTGGCTATTCCTGTTATAAAGGGTAAGAAAAGTGAGATGGAGAAGTTTGCTGGTGGACTTTATACAACAAGTGTCGAGGTACTTATCTTACTGATCAACTGGACATGGACAATGCAGAAATTCTGAACAGATGTATATTATTCTCAATATCTTCCTAGGTCAATACATAGGTACAAGTATATATAGAAATAAAGAGGGCTATTCTAGGAAACTAATATCGGTACATAGTATCCTAATATCTGTACATAATATCCTAACTGATCTGATTTGCAAACTTTTAGGAGTCAATAATATCTAGGAGATATCCAGCTGGATATTTCCCAACACTTCCCCTCAAGCTGGCTTGCATATGTCATCCATAGCCAACTTGGTAACCAGAACATTAAACTGCCTCTTGTGTAATCCCTTTATGAGAATTTCAGCTACTTGTTGTGATGTTGGAATATAGGGAACACAAATTAATCCTTTTTCGATCTTCTCCGTGATGAAATGCTTGTCAACCTCAACATGTCTTGTTCTATCATGAAGAACAAGGTTGTGAGCAATTGAAATTGCAGCTTTGTTGTCACAACACACTTTCATAGGAACTGAAATAGGGATTTGCAGTTCCTCTAGAACCCTTTTAATCCATAAAAATTCACAAATTCCATGTGCCATTGAATGAAACTCAACTTCGGCACAGCTTCTTTCAACAACACTTTGTTTCTTATTCCGCCAAGTTACCAAGTTACCACCAACAAATGTGCAATAACCTGAAATTGATCTTCTATCAGTTGCACTCTGGTACTGCTGTCGCCTGCAACCAAATTAATATCAACTCTAGCAATGAGAAATGTAGTTGGTGAAGAGTTGAGATTGTTCCCACGAGGAATTTTAATGGTAAAGGTTATACAAGTTTAAAACTAAAACAAATTGGGGTGGTTTAATTCATGTAAATTTAAGAAATTAAAAATGGCAGAAATCGAAAATTAACAAAAATAATCAGATATGGAAATTCAGTAAACAAATCTTAGTTTCGGGTCACCTGTGTTATCAAACCAATATGGATCATCGATATAAAACTTAGTCCATTTACAAACATTCATTGGGTGATGTTTTCTCTTAAGATTAAATGAATAGAAACATGAATTCTAAACATTCTTATTAGTCAACAACTTATATACGATCTTAAGTTTAATTGATTAATATCTTTAAGAACTAAGAAACCAATGAACAAGACAACACATGTGCAACATGCATTTAATCAAATTAAGCATCTTCATAGAATTTCCAAATTCTAACGTAAAGATGATAATCCTAATTGCTATTTTAGATTAGCAAAACTGAACGTCAAATGTTACTAATCTGGCTATAAATTAAACAAATTAATTCCTAGTTGTGCACCCTATAAATCAGTCAATTCAATCATGAAAAGTAATTTGGAAGACACTTAATATTCATCAATGAAATAAACTTTATTTAGAAATCTCACACATACTGGATGATAACGTGGTTCCCTTTAACCAAGAAGAAAGATTTAGCTACTCATAACAAAAATAAAAACCAATAGAAGAATAGCAAAATACAAAGTCTACATTCCTGGTCTTTTTCCAGAAAAATACGAAAAATCCTAAAAACCAGAAAACTGTTGAGGGAACGTAAAAAAAAAAACTCTTTTGAAAATGTAAACAGTGAATGTGTTTTTAATGATTTTCAATGTCGTCCCTCTTCCCTCCTATCGTAATCTTTAGCAGATACACTCCTCACATATTCAGGTCGCAGATCCCCATCAGCAAGGCAACAACTTGATTCCCAAAATCATGAAGTTCTTAGGTGGATCGAATCTGATTTCAAATCAGATTCTGCAAATAATCTTTTTTCTTGCACGTGCCCACGCTTAGTCAATTATTTTTCTGCCAGCTGGAAATTTGAATTGTCTTTACTTTCCTTGCATTTTTTTGATCCAATTTCATCTTTCATGTGTTGAAAATCATCTGAGAACAATTAAGAAATAAGTCCATTAATTTTGAGTAATAATTTCAACACACTAAAGAGATTTATATCCAAAATTAGCACAAAAATGACAATTTAACACACTCCTTGCCCATTTAGCATCAATATAGACTTCGACTTGAAGATTGTTCCGCTTTCGAAACATTAAACCTTGTCCGGGAGTTCCTTTTAGATATCGTAGTATCCTGTATACAACATCCAAATGTTCTTGGCTTGGAGAATGCATAAATTGACTCACTAAGCTCACGAAAGAAGCTATATCAGGTCTAGTGTGTGACAAATATATTAATCTCCCAATCAGTTTCCGGGATCTCTCCTTATAAATAATATTTTCAGGTTGAATTGGTCTAAGCTTTACACCAATTTCAACAGGAGTATCAGCTGCCTTGCATCTTAGTAATCCGGTCTCATTCAATAGGTCCAGAATATATTTCCTTTGATTCACAAATATTCCATCCTTTGATCCAGCAAACTCCTTTCCAAGGAAGTATTTGAGGGGTCCAAGGTCTTTAATTTCAAATTTTTTGGCTAATCTTTTCTTCAACTCTACCATTTCGGATACATCATCTCCTATTATGATGATGTCATCTATGTAAACAATAAGAATAGATATCATACCTGTCTTGGACCGCTTGTAGAACAAGGTATGATCAACTTGACTTTGAGAATAGCCGTAGCTCTTCACAGCCCTTCCAAATCTATCAAACCAAGCTCTAAGGGACTGTTTTAGGCCATATAATGACTTCTTTAGCTTGCACACCTTATTTCTCCCATAGGTAGCCTCAAATCCTAGAGGTAGGCTCATAAAGACTTCTGCTTTTAAGTCTCCATTAAGGAATGCATTTTTTACATCTAGTTGATGTAAAGTCCACTCAAAATTTACAGCCATGGATAACAATACCCTAATAGTATTTACCTTTGCAACAGGAGCAAATGTCTCTTGGTAGTCAATACCATAGGTCTGAGTGAACCCCTTAGCCACTAATCTTGTCTTCAGCCTTTCCACACTGCCATAGTCTGTTTCCTCTTTCTAAATGCTATGGGTAGGTAATTATCAGCAGAGAGATCAGTAGAAATATCACTGGTAGTTTGTGGGTCAGTAGGTATAGATTGATCATTACTAGGCACAATAAGGGGTAAGTAGCAGATGGGTTACTTGAATTGTTCCCAAGTTCATTAGTTGAGGGTTTTGAGAGGTTTTGCATTGAGGTAGGCTGTTCTCTACTTCTCAGTTGAGTCTTCCTCTTAGTATAAACACAAAGCTCAGCATTCCGTTCCTTAGGAACGAACAGTAGTATTTATCCCCCTGTGGTTGAACCGAGATTTCTTGGCATGGATAGATTAGGAGTAGTATCTTTGGCTTCATTATCAAGAATTATATTATGATCAATAATGACAGTAGGTAGGGGGTTGGGAGTAATAGTAGCATCCCAAAAATTTTCTGCTTCATTAGAGCTCTCCACTTGAAGGAAATTTTTTTGATGTTCTAGAAATGTGACATCCATGGAGACAACAATTTTTTGTGTTAAAGGGTTGTAGCACTTATAACCTCGTTGACTAGGAGCATACTTAATAAAGACAAAATTTTCAGCCCTTGGATCTGGTTTTGAGTTTCCCCTAGTTGGGTTGTGATCATACACTGTACACCCAAAGACCCGAAGAGGAAGAGTAGAGTAAAGCTGATTTTCAGGAAAGCATTGTTTAAACACATCTAAGGGTGTAGCATAATGCAAAACACGGCTGGACATTTGATTAATTAAGTATGATGCAGTTAAAATAGCATCACCCCAAAGGTATTTTGGCACATTCATTGTAAACATAATAGACCGAGAAACTTCTAGTAAATGTTTATTTTTCCTCTCGGCAATACCATTTTGTTGAGGAGTGTTAAGACATGTGGATTGGTGAATAATGCCTTTAAACTTAAGAAATTTTCCAAGGACTTCACTAAAATACTCGATACCATTGTCAGAGTGAAGTATGCCAATGTGTGTGTGAAATTGAGTTTCAATCATGTATAAAAATTTTGAACGATTTGAGCAACTTCAGATCTTTCACGCATCAAATAGACCCAACATAATTCGGGTATGATCATCAATAAAAGTTACAAACCATTTTTTCCTGGAAAGAGTTTTAACACGAGATGGACCCCAAACATCACTATGAATTAAGTAAAATGGTTTGGAGGGTTGATATGGTTTTGTAGGGTAAATAGTCATATGACTTTTGGATAAAATGCAATGCTCACAATGAAGTTTTGAACAATCCATGAATTTAAACAAATGAAGTA
>JANITX010000002.1:66004381-66015995 GCA_027564395.1 Erythroxylum ulei
TACTTTCCGGTCAATTGGGGGTCATGATGTGTTGCTAGATACCGCTCATGACTTGCTTAGATTAAGGGTTAATCTAAGTGGCCAACATAACCGGGAACCTAATGGGTCACACGCATAAGAGTGATTCGGAGAATCCGTAAAATAGTTTCGGACAGAGATCCGATATCTGGAGAGCAATCAGATTAAATGGATCCCGATGAGATTGGGATATGTCCCGATGAGATCGCGACATCGATATTGCTGAGAAAGGTCTCCGGTGATTTTTCGGTACCGGGGCCCGGTAGGCCGGTAGGACCGACCCCAGTGTGACTGGACTACCTCAGCATTAATATACATATATAAAAGATTAATTAATTATTGAATTAATTAATATATATATGTATATGCGTGGATGGAGGAGATAGCTTCCTAAGGAAGCTTTGACCAAGTCAATGGTCATTATTACATTAAATTGTTTAATGGCTTTATGCATCCACGTGGATGCTTCACCTCCTAGCATTTTTCCTTGTCTTGAATTGTTCAAGACATATATATATATATGCTAAAAGGGGATGGACGATGGTTTTGAAGAGAGAAGCCAAGAGAGAACCGA
Organism: Erythroxylum ulei; assembly: GCA_027564395.1. Lineage (NCBI taxonomy): Eukaryota > Viridiplantae > Streptophyta > Magnoliopsida > Malpighiales > Erythroxylaceae > Erythroxylum > Erythroxylum ulei. The sequence continues at coordinate 66,004,974 of JANITX010000002.1, forward strand.
AAAACTTAAGGGTTAAGTATTGGAAATGTGATTTTCAAGTCTTCCTCTCACGGTTCTCACCTTCTCCAAGCCTCCTCCATCGTCTATTCTTCTGCTCTCCAAAGGCTAAGGTAAGATCTAGCAGTCTTTCCCTTAGTCTAGCTATTCCCGGGTCAAAAGGGTTTGTCCCGGTTAGGTTTTCCGACCTCTGCGTGGATACCGTTAGAGACGGTCTACTTTGGTCGTTATGGTTTGACTTTTATATAGACACATGGATCCTGGCTTTCGGGGACGTCCCGGCAACAAAAATTTTTGTTTTCCGCACCGCGAGTATGTGATACTTGCACCGGGATTTTCCTACACATATAAATTATACAAATTTAATAAATGTTTATTTATATGTGTGGGCCTATAATAATTTTTTAAAGAAGAATAAAATATATTAATGCATAAACATAAATACAGAAGCAAAACAACAAACCAATGCAAGTCTACTTCCCGGACTGGAGAAAGTAAATATAATGCTAAATTAAAGAAACCCATTTCCTAGGGTTAAGGAACAAATCTACTAAGCTAGAGCAAGTAGAGACAGAACTAAGCTAGAGGAACCAACAATACAACAAGACAAAAACTATGTTTATTAGGGTGCACTTTTGAGTGCTATAACTTGAAAATACTATAATACTTACAGGTTGTACACCCTCAATATGAAGCAAGTTCATTGCTCATATCTTTTAAAATTGTCTTAAATATGATCAGGTCTCTTGTCCACATAAATATGTTCAAGTTAAAAGTCTAAATGCTCCTATGCTAGTTTTGGAAAATTCTTTTGTTTCTTTTTAAATGACATATATACCATAACTTAGCATCAATTTAAAAGTGGTTAACTCACCTTTGTGAACATATCAAACTTATTTAGCCCAATTTGTGAATTAGTGTCCAGTATGGCCAAAACATTGAATTCTCACATAACCCATGCCTGATTTCAGAAACTTTTGAGTGAAATGGCATTTCAACAAAAGATGCCCGTGATTATCAAGGGCTTGGTGGCATATCTTGCATGTTAGGTTGTTTTAAGTTAATATCTTTTATCTTATCAAGGGTTTGCAATATGTTTTTAATTGTTATCCATCATATGAAGGAAGTTTTGGGTGAATTATTATTAAACCACATAATTTTGTTTTAGGATACTCTCTTAGCTAGACATTTAAATAGCATAATAAATGATTTATTTGTAAAGTGACTAGATCTATTCCCCATTCGCAATACCCTGCCTTCCTGGTCTAGTATGAGTTTATAGTTGGAGATTGAATTTATTATCAAATTGAAGCCTCTGTACATACGATGCCAATCTCCCTCTCATATGATTTCTTCATCCTTAGCTGACCATAGAATGAGAAGTTTAAGATTTTCCATAACCTGAAGCTTGTAGAGAGGCACAATGTTTATTCCAGTTGTGAAACCAAAACTTTGATTTTCTTGATCTTAACTTTGATTTTCTGAATCATTGTGTTTGTCAATTTTAAAATCTGATTTAGTGCCTATGAATAAGTTGGTTTCTCTTTAATGATCCAAAAACTATAATCCTTAATTTGTAGGATCCCTATTTGACACATATAGATTCAAAATCTTCAAATAACTTCCAAATTCTTTTAACTACAAGGATCTTATTGGTTATTCTAACCGCTTTAACTTTCAAACCTCCTTCCTTCTTGAATGAGAAAACTTCTTTCTAACTAACTTTGTCTTTGTTTGTATCACTAGTGTGGTCTGATCACACAAAATTTCTCAATAATCTATCCACCTCTTTAATCAAATTTAATGGCAGGTACAAATGGGAGCTCTAGTGAATATGTTAGTGCTTCAATATTATAGAAATAAGTTGAAGTCTACCAACATATGAGAGGAAGTAGCCTATTCTTGTATAAATTGATTCAATGAGAGGAAATATATCTCTAAAGGCGAGTCTTTAGTTAGAAATTGGAATGCTTAGGTATTTAAAAGGAAGATCTTCTAAGTTAAGGATTGATATCTTCATCAGAAAATTTTCTTAAAGGATTAAACATATCTTTGAAAGGAAGATCTTTTAAGCTCTTCTAAACAACTTTTGATTTTGTTTATAAAATGGCTCAATAATTGACTGAAGGATTGAAGGAAATCCAAGAATGGTTAGACTAAATTTAGATTAACACCATTAGAAATGTAAAAAATGGCTTGGCTCAGCCCTATTTTGGACTCAGTTAACCGGGCCACAGGTCGAGGTTGGGCTGACCATGGTTGGCCAGGTTGGACCACGGGCCAAGGTCGGGCGGGCCATATCCTGAGTCAGCTCGTGGCCCGACTATTACTTCCAAAACGACTTTGTTTTTGAGTTTTTTCTCAAAAAAATGGTGGATTAGGTTGGCTCGGCCCGCTCGTGGTCTATTGGGCCATAAGCAGGGCCACGGGCCAACCCATTTGGCCCACTGGGCCACGAGCCATCATGGCCTGGGTCGAGCCGGGCAGCCTAGTCTATTGACATCTCTAAACACCATACATTATTAATAGACCATCTATAAATATATGGTGAAATAAGTCTAGCCTTTTACATTTTTTATGGAAAACAAAGCTCTTACCACTTTTAATGCTCTGATATATCATTCTTGATAAAACCTCAATGCTTAAAGTGAAGAACTAAGGGAAATTAAATTCCCTTCATTTATGCCTTTAACACCTTGAAAGGAAGTAGTTGGTTATGCATTCACCAATATAAAGAAGGAATTTGTTGAAATACATTGATCATCCATAATATAAACACACTTAGGAAGCCAAACACATGTAGTGTATCGATTGCAAGCCTCCATTTGATCAAGTTAAAGGCTTTGTTGAAATTAATTTTCAAATCACAACTCCTTCATAATTTTTGCTTTTATAACCTTTGAAGAGTCATTTATACTTCTTCCCTTAATAAAAGCTCCTTGATCGGGATTAATGATTGGTCTGAGAGCTTGCTTCAGTCTTATTACTATCAGTTTGAATATAATCTTATGTAGAGCATTCCAATAAGATATTAGCCTAAATTCATTTAATGATCTCACATTTAGGGTATTTGGGATAAGATAAAGGTAAGTTTTGTTCCATTCTTTAAGCCTTTTCCCCGTTGTGGGTTTAGCCATATGATATGGGCATTTATTTGTTTAATTCACTAAATCTGGACTCTAAAAGTATTAACAATCTTCATAGATCAAAAGGAATGAAGTTATGGGTGACCCTGTGAGGTATAAAATCTTATCCTTTTAAGATTTAAAGATAAGTTTGAGAGACATAAATTGCATGGGATAGAAAAATATAATGATATAAAAGTTTTAGAGTCCAAACAGTTTTTATCAACTATAGTTTTATTAAAGTTTGATTTCTAGAATTTATTTTAGAGCAGTATTAGTATATGCACATATAGATATATATACATAATTGAGAGAGGAGTTTTTAAGAGAGAGCTAGAAAACTTTATCTGTGGTTATTTTGTGAGATATTATTTGCTCGAAACTTTAACGCTTGAATTTTACTATTATTGAATTTAGTGGATTTCTTGTTAGTAAAATCATTTTTTCAATTTTTCTTATCGCCATCTATATCCTTTGAGTATTTTGTTATTGGTTGAATATCTTGTTAATTGTGTGTGTGTTATTACTTGAAGCCTCCAACATTTCCCACTCTTGAAAAAATCTATAACTGTGTTGGTGATCATGTGCCTTATGAGGCGTTAGGTTTATTTTTTGAAAGAAGAAGGCTTCAGGCCATCAGGGTTAGGGGCTTTGTTTTGATTTATATCAAACACATCTCTTTTGACGTTTATATCACTGAAAGGCATGGTAAGTTGCTCCTTTTGTTGTTGAGTTAAATAATTAGAAACAAAATTCTTAATGACATGCATATTGAAGTAATTATTATTAAAGAAACCTATAATGTTAAAAAAGAAAAAAGCTATAGCCATTTCCTTTAGCTTATTTTTAAATGTCATCACCATTGGAATTCTTTAAGTAAAAAATCTTGCTATTATTTCTTCTATAAAAAATTGCAATATGAAATAATTTTGTGTTTATCTCCCCATCTTAACCAATTTATATAAACTTTATGTTTCATCAAAGTGTGTAGAATCTCTAGAGCTTGGGAATATCAGGTGCATGCTTGGTTTTCTTTTAGTCTCAAAAGAGCATCATTAGGTATTTAATGATCATTATGAATGGCTATCAAATTCATTTCTAGTTTTAGAGATATTTGATCTTATGTCTCTTACTATCTCTAGGCGTAATCTTTTAAGTTCTATTTTCACAGCTTATAGCTTATAACTTATTTGAAGGTAATTTATATCCCTCAATCACAAAGCTTACTACTTTGCAATAGCCTCTTTGAATCTCTTTTTCATAAGAAAATTGTTAAAACTGAAGGAGGATTTAATCTTATCTTTTCCTGAATTTACTAAAACTTTAATAAGGGAGTGATCCAAGCATAAGGAAGGGATGACAATAAGTCATATTATTAGGAAATTTGGCTAGCTATAAAGGATTGCCTAAATCTCTATCAAGTTTTTTTCATAAAGGACCATGCAGAAGTGTCAAGGAATTCCAAAGCTAGGGTTAGTACTCAACTTATAGGTCCGAACCTTTATGACGCTATAGTACATCGAATCATGATTACCGGTAATGAAGAAGAAGAAGATGCATGCCTTTAGACAGAGACTCCACACCTAGGCAACTCCACCAACGTGGGGTCAAAGAAATCCCTCGACAATTCAAACCTAAATAAGAAGACCAATAATAAAGAAGAAGAAGAAGGAGGATGATTCAAGATAGGAATTCCATACCTCGGTAGAAATCACCGACACAGAGATGAAGATGACACTCGATGGCTCTACCTTAATTCGTAAGCTTATAGAGTCCCCTTTAGATGGGAGGGATTTCTTTACTCTCTAAAGGAAAATCATCGTATGTGATTGTTAAAGCTTTTGTTTACTTCTAAGCTTACTACGTTGTCGTTTAAGTATTAGTTTGTATCAAAGCTTATCACGGTGTCATTTTTTTTTGTTTCATGGATATTATAATATTGTTGTTTTAGCTTATCCTAGATGTGGGAGAAGCTTCACGATCATGCATCTTTATATCTCATTTATTTCAATAAATTTTAATTTTTTTAAAAAAAAGTTTTTTCCTAATAGACCAACTTCTTACCTATTTGATCTTATAAGCGAAGTGAGCTACTCTATACCTAAGGTCCTTGAAGATTGCAATATATAGGCAATTCCTTATGTTGACATTCCCCAATTTATCTTGCACTGTATCCCATTTAGCTTTATAAGACCTTAGGATGATATTAAAGTCCTCAAAGCCAATCTAAAGTTCATTCATGGTTAAGCTTAAAGAGTTAAGATCCTTTCAAAATCATCTCTTTTGGAATTTATGATTAGCTACATAAATTAATGTGACCATAAATAGACATGGGTCCTAATCTATATTGATGAATAGGTTTATAAGTTTCTAAAGATGAGTGGGTGGAGAACCCTGATTTTATCTTAGTTATAGATAATAACAATTCTTCCATTGTAATATGTATTATTATTTTTGATATCACTCCCATTTTTCTTAAACATCCAAAAATAGTTGGTTAGTTTATCCCTGTTATTTCTCGTTTCTAGTAAACCTATTAAGAGAGGCTTTTTACATAACAAAAAATGAATGATTTATTTCTTTTTAGGACAATTCATACCTTTTATGTTTCAAGCAATAATCATTGAATAGAGAAAAGGGTGTAAGGCCCTTTCCTCTTCTGACTTTTTGTCATGTTTCTTCTTTGATTTGACTATAGGTTTCATCTAATGCTCATTAAACATATTAATTATACTTTCTAAGCATGTAGCTTCAGACAAGTTTATGGGAGAATACTCTAGTGAGCGCTTTTAGGTCCGAATTGGGATACCTTTAGCTTAAGCTACTCTAATCGAGTTTTTTCTTATAATGTTAGAACATTATATACTAGGTTTATTTTTTCTTTTGGGGAAAAGTAGGGTATGTCTCCCCTTTCTAGTGACTCCTTAAGATATCCAATCATCTCTTGAGGATTGTTAACAAAAAGTTTAAGCACTTCAACTTCTTTATGAGATGAGTTTGGCTAAACCTCATTGTCACTAAAATGAGTTTGATATGTTACTGCATCTGTTGTTTGTAGAATTCTACCTATAAGTTTCTATAATTTCTTTTCCTATTAGGAAGGAGGTCTTTATTGATAAGATAGTCTAATTTCTTACTCTCCCAATCTACCTTCTTTTGTTAGCCTCATCAATTAGAGTGAATCAAGGAGCCTCTTCTCCTTTTTCCACTTCTATGCATAACTTATACAATAAATTTCCACTTTGTTCTTATCCATGCATAATGGTTTGCCTGTGGAGCTAGCCAGATAGCTCCAACCTATTATAGACTAATATTTAAGAGGAATATTGTAAAAATTGACCCGTATAAGGATATTCTTCATACAATATTTATTCGGGATAATCCCATTTTTACATCTTTAGATCAAGAGTATCTTACCTTGAATATGCCAAAGACCCTACTCTATAACTCTCTATGTACTAATTGCCTTATTCAAGTTCTTGAATAAGAAGAAATCATCTTCACTGATTAGCATTTTCTCTGGGCCATGCTTAGTTCAGTTGTTTTCAACCTATTTCTGAAACAAAGGAAAAAAAAGTCTCCTATCTATGAAGTACCCCAGTAGCATGGAGTTCCAACTGCTAGCTCCAACTTTCATGACTTCTAATGGAGGTGAAACCGTTGTTATATCTCCAATCTTATGGCTTGGTCAGTACTTACGTTTCTTACGGGGCAAATAATCTCCAATAACATGTTTTTAAGAGTTTCTCAAGTTATCAACACAAGTTTGATGCCATTCCTACTAATACTTCAAACTACTAGGCATATTAGAAAAAGCTAGTAAGGGAGAAAGGATAAGAGCACTCTCTTTGGTAGCAGTAAAATTTGAAACAAGAGGGGCTTTGAAGGAGTGGAGGGGTGAGAACAAGCTAGAGGATGAAGAAGGAGGTTAGGTGAGGGCAGAAGCTAGTACGGGAGGGTAGGCTCAACAAGCTTTATGATCGAATTCATTACCGAAAAGGAAAATAACCGGGCTTGGGACAAAGCGAGAGAAGACGTCCTGTTTAACCATTAACCAAAAACAATTAAAAGGCTAATCCTGGTTAGGAAGAGGTCAAAGAAAAAAGAGGGATGATAACTCCTAATCTAAGATCATGACATATCCTAAGTTAATGAGTTCTCGTTTTATTTTCTTCTTATTCTTTGCAATAATCCTTAGTATAGGTTGAGTTCAAAACATAAATTCCTAATACTTACATGAATGAGACTGATCAATGAAAAACATTGATAGTAATCATTATAAAACAAGTATATGTATCAAATCATAAATTGAATGATGCTTTAAATTGGACTATTTCAAATTATATCAGAGCAATATTTTCTACTTTATACAACAACACTCAACAAGAGTCTCATCGAAATGCGAAATCTAGGGAAATTCAATAATATACATCTTAACCCCTACCTAATAAAGAGGTTATTTCTGATTTTTTCTACCTTATATAAATCTATAATAACTACGGTAATGCCTTATTGCTCTTGATATTTTCTTAAACATCATTTAGTATTCTTTTGTGAAAGAATCCAAGTTAATTTTTCAGGGATTTAATGAAACTTAGGTATTACGTGGTGTTAACGTAGCCTATTACTAACTAGTCCTTCGACTTATTAGCTTGTTATTTATTTATTTAATAAAATATTACTAATTTTAATATATTTTATGAAAATTGTTTAATAAATATTTTTGAATTAAAAATGCCTAAAATAATAATATGTGATTTAAATTTTAATATTATCATAATTATGATAGTCAAATTACATATATGTATTATTCTTAAATATTTTTAGTTGTAATTTCACCGAGATAAGATATTCACAAAATATTTAAAATAGAATATTTATGCATCTTTTTAAAAATTAATTAAACTCATAAACTAAAGCATACTATTTAAATAAATATGTATTAAAGAATAAATATTAATTGACCTATTATTAAGGATTTCGTGTTAAATATTATTCTTGTAGATATAAAAATCTTCATTATGATGAATGTATAAGTAATCTTTAGAATTTAAATTACCAAATATCATATATAAGAATTATTATATAATGGTGTTACTTATAACTTAGTTTCTTTAGAATAACTCGATTGGTAAAAGTTGAACATATGATAAATTGTATAAATATAACTGAGTAAGTCAATAGAGATTTTGTTACTTAGAATAATTAAAAAAATGTTATATTGATCTTAACGAGTATTGGACTTGAGAATTTTTTTATATTTAGAATAGATTTAGATTTGAAAATATTATTTCCAATACTAATTTATAATAGCAAACATGTTTAGATTCTATATAAAATATTCATTCATTCTAAACTTATGTTTAATTGAAGTAATGGAGGATGAAATAGTTTAATTAGGCAATATGATCAGATAAATTAGTCAAATCACTTTTATATTCTTAATACTTGAGTGGTTGTGATATTTTATTAAACTATTTTTAAAATAAATAAAGATAAAATTTATTTTATTTAGTCTTAATCATTAATTAGGATTACAATTGTATTCATTCTTTCAACATATTAAAAATATAACGGTCATAACTATAAATTATTGAAGAGAAAATATAATTAAAATTAAGTTGAATTTAATTATAAAATTTAAGATATTTTAAAGATTAAATATGAAATATTAAAAACCATTGAAGTTAAACTCCAGTTATAAAATTATAATTAGATTATAACTATAATTTAGAATTAGACCTATACAAAGTTTTAGGCCTTAATTTACATTAAAAAAAGAACTACACTAAGAGAATTGGTGCCCTCTTCAAATTTCTCTCTAATTGTAAGATTCAATTAGAAATTAAACACTTAAGTAATCATGGTCTTTATATCCAGAGATGATCGATGAAGAGTTGTATAGATAACCAATAAAATAGGTTAACCTTATGTCTGTAATTCTTAATCCTTATTTCAAGTTATTTACTATAAGAAATTATACGAATGCTTGTGATATGATTATTGTTGATTTCTATATTGATTGGTCATTTAGGATTATTGCCGATCCCACTGAGTAGATATGTGAGGTAAAAACAGAATCCCTCAAAAAGAATATTGCATTGTGAAACAAAGATGGCCCATTAAACATCATTTTCACTCTTTTTTCCACAACTAAAGGGAATGCTATAAATTACACCCAGAAAAGGACATGTTCCGAAATCTCTGTCTGCTACTCGTGAAAGCTTTACATAAAGTACCGTTAAATGGGAGTCTATTATATCTTTTTAATTTCCAGTGTGAAACAAAGACCTGAGAATTATGACTAAGTCTTGAGAATCATGACTAAGATCCAACTACCACATGCTTTAGCAATTATATTCCACGGTCTTACATTGACATGCTGACGCTAAAGGGACGTCTGGATTTCATCATTTGACGAAGCCATGCATCCTACACATGCAGTTGAACATATTCATGTTCCTCAAGATGTATACTGTAGCCATCGACTTCGGTCAAACGTGGAAGTTTTAGGATTAAGTGAACATTAGTCCAAATAGGAATATGAATCATGTAATATGGATAATGTATGTGAAGTGGTTTGACTAGTGGGGGGTTGGAAATTTAGTTTTTTGCATGCGCATTGAAATGGTTTTTATCTTCTCCAATAATTTCAACAGTACTCGATGATCTCTCGGTGGATTCATTAGAATGGGACATTGATCTATTGCGGTTGATCTTATCATGCAGTGACCGAGGATCCTGCCCTGTTTGTCTTTTAGAAAAACTGATGTTGCTTTTGAGTTTCTAGATTCGGTGACTTTGGCAGAGGAAGTGGAGAAAAATAGAAGCTAAAGGGTTTCTAAATGTTGAACTAACTAACCCAGTTAACATTATTAAACTTCTGTCTTTTGACGCATGTATATAGGAACTTAGCAGTTAATTAGCAATACCAAATTACCAATATATCAATCCGTCAATTCAGGACTTAAGCTCTTATGTTTACCTTACATGTTTCTCACTCATTATGCATACTCTTTTAACATAAAAATGAACAGATGGTTTTCCTAACATCTTGCCTTCATTTCAATTGGTCTTGTCTTCTTAAACCTACCAAAACGCAGCAATCCGCATCATCTCACTATAAGAATTTTGTAGTTTACTGACGGAAAATACCAACAAAAATCGCTTGTATTCTGTTCGTAATATAAATTTCCGACGAAATAAAACAACGGATAATGGCGTCGTTAATATAGCCGTAGGTAAATTTAACGACAAACATATTATGTGCCCGTCCCGTCGGTAAATTTTACCGATGGACGGACATATCTGTCGGTAAATTTTACCGACGGAAGGATATAACTGTCGGTACATTTGCCGATGGAAAAAGAAGAATGGTTCGTAAATATCATATAATTTACCGACAGTTTAAAGTGTGTCGTCGGTAAATCGTAGTTCAAAAAATTCTAACAGTTTCACTCTTACCGACGGAAGAAAAATAACGGTTGGCAAATATCATACAATTTACCGACAGTTTAAGTTGTTCTGTCGATAAATATAGTGCTTTTTTTCAACGATCTTTTATATTCCGTCGGTAAATAAAATCATCCCAACTTCACAAGCAAATTTGAAAACTGAACCTTCTAACACTAACATTTCAATCTTAAATGTTCTTATCCACTTACAAAATACTTAAACATACGAAAAAAAAATACTCAGAGATACTAAAAAATACTCAAATCAAACCACGGTGAAACTTTATACCTCCACGAAAATGCAAAAATGGTGGGAGAAGACGACGAGCTTCCGACACAACACTAACTGACGACAACGCCGACAATAGACCACGGACGGGAGAGGAGAAATCGCCGGAGGAGAAGACGACGCAAGGAGGAGAAGAAGAAAGAAGAAGAGGTGACGG
>JANITX010000002.1:66033667-66046867 GCA_027564395.1 Erythroxylum ulei
CATCCTATAAGAAAATAAAATATGATGAAAAATGTGAGTACTGAGGAGTAAAGTGGAGATTTTAAAGTTGTTTCTTCTTATAAAATATTAATATTTTATTATATTTAACCATAAATATTCAAGAAAAATAGAAAAAATAGAGTTAATAAAAAAGGGTAAGATATGGGTATCTACGGTTCGGGTTTTACTCTACCCACATCAATATCCATTTTTGATGTCTCAACCCATATCCATATCCATCGGTTTTTACGATTTACTACCCATATCCAAATCCATTGGGTCGGATAGTGCGGATATTAATCGGGTTGAAAACTCACTGGCATCCCTAATCTCTATCCATCAACTTAAAAAAACCAATATATTAAGACATAGAACTTGATACATTCAGTATGCGGCATGAGTGCAAAGATGGGTATGTAAATTGATGTGTGGTTTGGGTCAACTGATTCACTATCATGGGTCATGGTATAATTAAAGATGAAACTCAAAGCACATACAAAAGGTTGGAGAAACATCCCAAGAGATATCCATGATTTATTTAAATAACAAAATGTACAAACATTTGTGATTAATATTTCACCGTGTCTACTCTGATCTGAGGCCTCTCCAAATTATGGTCAAGTTATCACAATACTCTGGCTGTAGTTTCTCAAATCTTGATACATCTCCCTCCAAGAATAAAAATCTATTATGCATAGCTTTTGAGAATTGGAACAGGGGACCAGAAGAACATTCGATGGGGGAATATAGAAACTCCTACAGTCTTACTAAACATCTTTGATGTATGGCTTTCCGGACTACAGTAAAAACTCCATACATATCTTTCCATCCACATATCTCGTGGAGTGCCAGAAAATTTCACTTATCAAATGTCACAACAATGGTAATCTACTTCACTGTTCAAAGCACTTTCTAATTTAATTGGACTAAGAAAAAGGCCTTTATGTCAGGCAGTATTTCTGCCACATCTGAACTGCAGCAATTGTCGAGCAAATTTTTATAGGAGAAGCTCTCTACCGGTTAACATGACGACATTTACCCTCCTTCCCTCTCCCTCCCCTCGACCCAACTCCGACAAAATAACCAAAATTGTAGAATATCAAGTACTGCACCGGAATAGGTTTAGCCAGAAAAGAGCAATACATGTTAAAAAATATTGAAAAACAGATTTCAAGGGAAAAGTTTAACGTGACATCCAAAAACATTCCGTGTTTAAAGAACCAAACGAGTACCTGAAACATCCCCAGATTTCGGTTATATTCTGATTCAGGCAATGTCAATGAAACATCAACTTGTAACTTGTGATTAGGTGGTATAGCCCGCGGTCCCAACTTCGTGATATCTCCATCGTTGTCCTTACCATTCACACCACAGTCAAGACTACCACGAGACGATATGGGCAGATATGCAACTGGACTGTTCTTTGTATAATCAAAGTTCAAACCTTGCCTTATTTGCATTGGTTCCTCCACCAAATACCTCATCAAAAACCCACTGATCACAACTGACAAAACCAGCAATCCAAACAAAATGGTACAAACATAAATAGACCACAAAAATCCCCACCCGAATGTCAAGAAAAACTTCCAAATTGTTTTCTGATCCTTTAACCAATCATTTAAACCAATTAAACTGCACAAAGACACCAACTTCCGCAGACAAAGTTGTCTAACACGCCTTGCAACTCCAAATGGATCAACAACCAACATGTAAGAATGATACAACATCCAGACTGGAAAGCTGACGAAAGTAAACAACAAATTTAGTTGAAAAACAATTGCCTTGAACACCAAACCAACAATAGACACAAGCAAATTCGACGAACTAGGGTCGAAATCTTCAGCCCCTGAATCGGTCGGGCCACCAACTAGGTCACCATTCGATAGGGTCACAATTGATCCCTGTGTCTTCGCATCCTCCTCCTCAATTACACCGCTCACAGTCCCAAACGGCTCAACAATGTCCTGACTCGTCCGTGCAGATTCGGAACTCTCCAAATTCTTCTCATTTTCCTTCAAAGCGCCATCAATTTTGTATCTCCTTTCTCTAATATCCGCTTTTGGGTCATTGACTTGGGTAACGCTCGAACCGTCGCAGGAGGAACCAGGGGCGGAGTCCTCGGATGCGGCGTCGGGGAATCTGCTACGGGATATTGATCGGCGACGGATCGTGGACACCGAGGAGGAAACCTCCGGAAAAGGAAGGTTGACGGAGAGAGTGGAGTCGCAGGTGGAATGACCGTATTGGTCGGTCTCGGAGCAATCATGAAACGGGAAGTCGTCGAGCGCGTCATGGAAAGAAAGGTCGTTTCCGTCCATGCAAAGAAAAAGATCCGATTGGGACAGAGGGACTCTTGGTTTCTCGCTTCGCAAGTCGCAACACAGTTCGAATGCCACGTCGCTAGTTGCTGTCTTAACCACGTTCGCTCTCCGTCTCCTCAACACAACACTTTGTTAATGCGGGTAAGTCATACGCAACATTATTCTATTCGAACTATCAAATCAATTGATAAACTTGTTTTGGCATCCTATGTCAAATTAAAGTTTTGGCTTATGTGGTGTATGCCAATTAAGCAAAAGTCATCATCGTTCTCTAAATTCATCTCATGCTTTTTTCTAAATCTCCATTTAAACTTGTTTATTCTGTTGCATGGGTCTTGCTCTAATCTTGTCTACTAACGGAAATTGCTATTCTGTTCAATTTTTAGCTGATTACTCAGAGTTTGTTTGGATATATTTCTTATCTCATAAAGATCAAAATTTTGATGCCTACAAAAATTTCTAGACCATGGTTAATACGCAATTTAACAAAAAGATCAAACATCTTAAAATTGATTAGGGTGGAGAGTATCGAATTGTAACTCCTTTCTTACAATCTTTAGCTATAATTCATCGACGTCCATATCTTCACACTCATTAATAGAATGGGGCTACAGAACGTAGTCACTGAGCCATTGTCGACAAAGGTCTCTCTCTTTTAACCTATACTAGTCTGCCACTTAAGTTTTGGGAACATGCTTTTAGAACGACTAATTTTCTAAGCAATTGAACACTCACACCAATTCTTTGCTCTAAATCACATTTTCAAGTGTTATACCATTATGTGTCGGACTATTTTTTGTTACGTACCTTTTGTTGTCTTTGTTTTTCCTTATCTTCGTCCATATAACACAAATAAAATGGATATTTGGTTCAAGATTTGTATATTTCTTAGTTATAACTCTCATCATAAGAGCTATGTTTGCTTTCACCTCCTACTTTTTGTACTTATATTACGTGTCATGTTGTTTTTGATGAGTAAGTTTTTGTTTCCATCATTTTAACAACCTACACCATCATTTTCTACCACTTCTTCTCCTATTTCTGTTACTCCACTACACGCTGCTGCTTGTCTTCCCATAATTTCTGGGTCACCTGCTGCATCTTCATTACTTACTGCTACCCATATTCCTTCTCAACCCTTCTTGTCTATCTCTATTGACCATTCTAGTACTATTACTCCAATTTCCATGAAATCTAATATGTTAGCACAATAATATTCATAATCCACCTCAAATGCCTTCCTTCATCTTCTTCCATTTATTATCTCCATTCATCATATGCAAACACGTGTTTGGACCAATTCTCTAAAACCTTGAACCCTAGCTTCTATTTGTTATCCTCTTCTTTTGTCTTTTCCTATTCTTAAAAAAGAGCCCATGAGTTATAAGCAAGTTATCAAGTATCTTGAGTGGCAAAATGCAATGCAACTCGAACTTACTGTACTTCGTAAAAAAAAACCTAGACCCTTATCCCACCTAAATCTAGAGCCAACTTTTTTGGGAGTAAATGGGTTTACAAAATCAAATAGCATCTGTATGGTGGCATATAATGCTACAAGGCTTGTCTTATTGCTCAAGGGATTTACCAAGAAGAAGGGGTAGACTACTCTGATACCTTTAGCCTTGTGATTAAGCCTAGTTCTGTTTTACTGGTCTTATCCTTAGTCGCTACCTAGGGATGGAATCTTTGTCAAATAGACATGAATGATGACTTTTTAAATGGTGATTTGCAAGATTTTATTTATAGGGCCCAACCACCAGGATTTAAGGATCTGAAACATCCTGAATATGTTTGTCTTCTAATTAAGGCTATTTATGGCTTAAAACAGGCATCGTGTGCTTGGCTTCATTTTCTTAAAGATTTTCTTCTCCAATGTGATTTTAAGGGTGTCATTTAGATTCTTCTTTATTTTTTAGTTACTATGGTTCCTCTGTCTCCTACGTTTGGGTGTATGTTGATAACATATTAACCATTGGAGATGCTAATCAATTAGAGCAACTTATTACTGACTTGGATGCTGAATTTTCTTTAAAGGATTTGGGTCTAGTTTCTTATTTCCTAGGTATTCATATTCATTACACTTATATTGGAGTTCATCTTTCTTAGGAGCAGTATATCAAAGACTTGTTTTTCAAACTCAAATGGATGGTTGTAAGCCTATATGCACACCGACAACCCCACATTCCTCTTTAAATAATGATGGGCCACTTTTTACTGATCCGAGCTTATACTGTAATGTTTTTGGTGCTCTATAGTCTACCATTATAACCTACCTTGAGATTTCATTTTTTGTTAACAAAGTGTACCAGCTTATGCATCGTCCCATAAAAGTCCATCGGCAAGCAATGAAATGAATTCTTTTTTAATTGAAAGGTACTATCAATTTTAGGCTAACTAAATTTTTTTGAAGGGGTATGGTTTTGCAAAATCTCTGATTTGATTATTATTGCTTGTACCTGTATCTGTTGGTAACTTGATATAAATAAATTGTATCAGTAACTGTTAATTTTTCAATACAAACAAAAGCATAAAAATAAATATGAAATTAAACAGATCAACACTCAAGATTTGGTAACACAGTTTAGCACATCTTGCCTACGTCAGCGGGGTCCTCACCCAGCTTAATACTTTCACCAAAGGATAACGATAGTTTTCTATAAGACTTTACTAAGCCGACACTACTCAACCCTTAACACTATCCCTTGTCCTCACTACCTGTGAAAGTGATTCACACCCAATAATACAACTGATTCGTGTTAACCTTAACAGAGGATTTTTCTCAATAATCATTTAATGAAAGAACAATAAATGAATAATGTAAGTGATTAAACAAAATTCAACATTATTGAGAACACTTGAGAAAGAAAAGAAAAACAACTTCCAAATAAGTTTAGCTCCACTAAAACAGGTCTAAAAGTTGTCACCACACTTTATGGGTTGATTCACGCAAATAACAGTATTAACTCACAGTTGCAGCAGGAAGATATCAAGTATGACAGCCCACGCAAACAAGTTTTCACACAAAATCCAGCAAACCCCACACCACGATTAACCTTGGCAGAAATCACACACAATATACAAAGCAACCCAGTCGTGAGCCACACGACAAAAAAAAACACCCAGTCATTACCACTCTAAGATGTCGCACTAATAAAGAAATCAATCAAAAAACGTTGCAGCCCAAGATGAAATTGTATCAACATAGAGATCACCCCGTTAGTACTTTCATGCACTTTGTTTTAATCACTAGAACAAACATACTATAGCCTCACTTCACACACACCTACAACTAACCTAGAACGAGGCAAAGACCCAGTCAGCCACGCAAGGAGTCACGCGCACACCATACACAATCTACAGTTATCACACGATGTCCTTCAATCCACTAGTGTGATACACACACATTTCCATTTAAGATAGACTTCTTTCACACTTGAACCCTTATCCAAATATCCAATTCAAATAAGAAGTATTACTTGGTTAGACCTAATCTTAATTTGGATTTTAATCATTATCTTGAAGGTCCAATAATAAAAAATGCCAAATTTAAATAATCAGATATATAATAAATATCTTAACAATTTCACCCTTTTTGGCATTTTTATTACAAATAAGAAACTCCCGCTAAATAAAATAATTGGACATATAATCCACATGAGAAAAGAACTCCCCCTTAATCCAACATCAAGTTCTAAAGAACATCTATCAAATTCTTCAAGTTCAAGAAACATCCAAAGAAACAATAATGAACAATTATCCAATCATCCAAATTTCTTTCCCTTGGAATAAAAATATGTCAAAAAGCAAAACTTATAGTTACAGAGATACCTCAAAATCTGCCCCTGAATTGAACAATCACAAAAAAACAATACGATGCCTCTCCCTTGGGACAAAACAATGTCAAAACAAGAATGCTTTTAATACGATCAATCTCAGTGAATAAAGAAGCATAAAAATCACAATAGGTGCAATAGAAGAATCATAAGCATGCCAACATAACAATTTACTACCAATCAAAACACTAGCCAATACACCAGTATTCACATCAAAGTCATCCGCATATAATTGATCAAATTCAGAAACCTTAAAAATGTTTTCAACGAATCATAATCAAATTTAACCAATCTCCTCCTCACATAAACCATATGAACACATATTATTCAAACTCAAACATCCCACAATATAACGAGAAACTAGAATAAAACTTGAAAAAGTATAGATGTTAACTCTTTTGAACCTTCTTTAAAAAAAAACAACATCAAACTATACTTCAAAAATGTAAAACACACGGTCCTTGTACCCCTCGAAGAAATTCAAAACTAGGCTTATTCCTCGTCACATTATCTCGGTCATCAACTATCTAGTTGATTTCTTCATCTGAAGCAACTGACTTATCCTCAGCCTGAATAGTTTCTTCAAAAGCAGCAACTAACTGTGAATTTGGACAATTTTTTGTTTTTCCTTTACTACATCTTTGTGCTTGTAATTGACCCTTTCTAACCCAAGTATATTTTGGTAATATAGGTTGCTGCTAGAAATTTAATTGAGAGTGTATGATTTTTCAGTTTTCCCCTTTGAAACATCATCTTTAACAACTTGTAACATTTCAGTCTTATATGTCTGATAACTCCACAAAAATGACATGTAGGTATGAACCTCCTATTTTTCTTTGAGATTTCTCCTTAGATAAATCTGGTCACACCTATTTTCTTATCATTCGACTTAGAACATTCACTAATATAGCTAATGCCTTGAAGGTCTCCTTTAGTTTTACTGATTTCTAGCAATTGTTTTAATTTTTCTGTACCTCCATTTAGCATTCTTATTCCTTTTTCCATACTGACCAACTTCAATTTTGTTTCACCAAGCTCATTTAATGTAGACAACAACTTCATCTCTAGATCTTGAATGATGTTCTTTATGGAAGAGGTTCCTCCTTCAACTTCTCATTTTTCTTACATGGTTGAATCCATTTAGCATACATTAACTCATAGGCTTTATAAATATCTTCCTTTTTATCATCTAAAGTACTGTCATCACTGTCATAATTTGAGATTAAGCTTTGAGCTAATTCGTCTGTGTTTTTCCCAGAATTTTCTGATTTACTCACGTTTTCGTCATCGGTTACTTCCTTCTTGGTTACTATTAAGCAAGCAACTATACTTTTGTTGAATAAAGCAACCAACACAGAACTATTCACAACTTCTTCTTCACTGCCATATTCACTTTCTGATTCATTCTCCCTCTAAGTGCTTGTATAGGATTTGCCTTTTCTCTTCTTCAAATTGTTAGCACATTCCGCTTACAGATGTCCAAGGCCTTAACACTCATGACATTGAATTCTCTTCACTTTTCTTTCACCCTTTTTAGTTTTAGATTGTTGTTTGAAGTTGTTGTTCGATGAACTCCCACCGTTTTGCCTAAAATTGGATCTATCTTTCTTTACTTTCTTTAACCACTTACTGAAATTTCTTGTTAATAACTTCATATCCTCATTCTTATCGAATTCATCTCCTAAGTCATTCATGACTTTACCAACTCAGCTTGCAATGCCAATCCTTTGTTCTTCTTTCGATTATTCCTTAACAAATTCATCTCAAAGTTAGTAAGAATCCCAATTACCTTATCCAATGACAATTCAGTGATATCATGGGCTTCTTCAATGGCCACAATTTTTGGTATGAGCCTCGGAGGCAACGATCTCAATGTCTTCTTAATTAGTTTCAAGTCAGAGTACTTCTTCCCGAGTTGACATGCCTAGTTTGCTATGTCACATAGTCTCTCATGGAAGTCTCCAATGGTTTCACTCTCATCCATCATCAGCTCTTCAAATCTCACAACCAATATCTGAAGTTTTGAGGCTATCACAGATTTCGATCCTTCATATATAATCTGCAAAGTGTTCCACGCTTCTTTTGCAGATTCACAAGCTGATATCATAGCAAAGTGACCTTAATCAACTGTACTGAAGATGGCATGCAGGGCTTGATAATTTCCAAGCGCTCTTTCTTCTACAGCCCTTGTCCACTCATATGCATCTTTAAGCATTGTTTCTCCTTTTTTATTAGTCATCACTGGATGTGTGCAGCCATTTAAAACTAAATTCTACGCTTTTGTTCCTTGTGCCTGAATGAATACTCTCATCCATGATTTTCACGTAAGATAATTTGAATCATCTAATAACGGTGACCTGATGATTGATGCCTTCTCAGTATTGTCATAATTGCGAAACACGGATCTGCACCGACTTGATGTACTAAGTTCTAATTCAGTAACCCACTCTGATACCAATTGAAAAATTCTACAAAATCTCCAATTTGATCGTTGTTGTTTGTAACTGTATCTGTTGGTTACTTGATATAAAGCAACTGTATCAATAATTGTTAATTTTTCAATACAAACGAAAACAGAAAAATAAATACGAAACTAAACAGAGCAACACCCAAGATTTGGTAACATAGTTCGACGCATCTTGCCTACGACTACGGGCCCTCACCCAACTCAATACTTTCACCAAAGGATAACGATAATTTTATATAAGGCTTAACAAACACAACACTACTCAAACATTGACACTACCCTTTGTCCTCACTACTTGTGAAAGTGATTCACACCCAATAACACAACCGACTCGTGTTAACTTGAACAGAGGATTTTTCTCAACAATCTTTTAACAAAAGAATAATAAATGAATAACCCAAGTGATTAAACAACATTCAACATGACTGAGAACACTTGAGAAAGAAAAGAAAAATAACCTCCCGATAGGTTCAGCTCCACTGAAACAGGTCTGAAAGTTGTCACCACACACTATGGGTTGATTCACGCAAATAACAGTATTAACTCACATCTGCAGCAGGAAGATATCAAGTATGAAAGCCCACACAAACAAGCCTTCACACAAAATCCAGCAAACCCCATACCACGATTAACCTTGGTAGAAATCACACACATATACAAAGCAACCCAGCCGTGAGCCACACAACCAAAAACAACACCCAGTCGTTACCACTCTAAGATGTCGCACCAACAAAGAAATCAATCAACAAACGTTGTAGCCCAAGATGAAAATATATCAACATAGAGATCACAACGTTAGTGCTTTCATGGATTTTGTTTTAATCACTAGAACAAACATACCATATCCTCACTTCACACACACCTGCAACAACCTAGAATGAGGCAAAGACCCAGTCAAACACGCAAGGAGTCACGCGCACACCACACACAATCTACAGTTATCACACGATGTCCTTCAATCCACTAGCGTGATACACACACATTTCTGTTAAAGATAGACTTCTTTCACACTTGAACCCTTTTTCAAAAATCCAATTCAAATAAGAAGTATTACTTGGTTACACCTTATCATAATTTGGATTTTAATCATTATCTTGAAGATCTAACAATAAAAAATGACAAAATTAAATAATGAGATATATAATAAATATCTTAACACTAACTATTCGTCCTTTTAACCATCCTAGTATTGTCATTTATTCAGATGTAAATTGGGCCAGAGATTTCACTAATTGTCTCTCAACTTATATTTTTCTGTTTATTTTTGTGGGAATCTTATTAGTTGGGTTTCTAAAAAGCAAAAAGTGGTAGCGCAATCAAGTACTAAAGTTGAATATCGAGCTTTAGCTATTGCTGCTGCTAAAGGCTCATGACTTTAACATTTACTTCGTGAGTTAAGTGTGTCTCTTCCTTAAGCTTCGATATTATTTTGTGATTATTTTTCTACCACTTATCTCATAGCAAATCATGTTTTTCACTATAAGTACAAGCACATTTTAATTGATTTCTATTTTGTTTGTGAGAAAGTGGAACTTGGTGACCTTAGAGTTTGACATATTCCATCCCAAGCTTAAATGGTCACATTTTGACCAAGGGGTCTTCCGTTATTGTCCTTTCTTTAGTTGCGATCCAAGCTCACCATAGTTGACCCCCATTTGAATAACTATTAGGTCAAGTGATAAACTTGAGTCCAAGAATTGCGCTAGTGCTGTTATTGAAGAAAATAACCATATGCATCTAGTAATTACTTGATAATTCTTATCTTTGATATTTACTAAATCGCTATAACAAATAGATATTATTTTTGTTATCTATAATCTTTCACAATATTGTATTTGTGTTACAAATACCAATATGGAAACAAGAAAATATAGACTTGCAATAAGTGAATCATTCTCTTCTTTGTTATTCTCAAACATGGACAATAATCACAACAAAAGAAATGAAAAGAATTAATCATCGACTCTTTTGGTCAACGTACCTAGTACATAAAGCTTCTCGCTTTGCGAGGGTCATCGATTTCTACATCCTTTCCCTTATATTTTTACAAAGAAGTTGTTTTTGTAATTCGAACTTGTAATTTCTGGTCACAAAGAAATAACTTTTACCAGTTATTTCCAGACTCTCCCTCACTAATTAAACTATACTTTTTTAAAATTAATTTTAAAGTTTAATCTATTTTAAAAGTTTTGAAGCTCAGTTTGTTCGAGAGCATTTGGCCTATCTTCTACAATACGAATATTTATATATCATCAAAGTTTCTTAACCAAATTTGAGTATTTTTGTTTTGAATGTTGCATTCTTGCTATTATTTATTCTTCTATTAACACTATATATATGCCCATATCGTATTTAAAAAAATACTCAATGTGTAAACATTTATTGGCTAAGTGCTCTGAGCTTCCACAGATAAAACATCAAAGTCTTCCTTTGTGACAATGAGAAGACTTTTTGAAGAACCTTATACGTTTATACTTGTTCATCCTGTTCTTCATTTTATGATGTTGCTTCCATGACTTCTTGCCATCCTTTCTTCTGTAGATTTTATGCCTTTTCTCATAGTAGACTTGAGATTGACGAGCTTTCCTGCTGCTATGACAATTACAAGTCTTTTCATCTTTGCACTTAATTTGGAGATAAGGTTGTTTACAAGCTTTCTTCAGAACTAGACCTCCCTTAAGGATTTTCTTGAACAAAGTATGCTGATCACATAACTTGTCAAGAGAGGCTATTGCAAGCTGGTAGAGTTCTCCAAGAGAAATTGTTGACATGTCTCTTTGAAGAGAAGTTATGGCCTTTGTAGTTCTGGTTGTATTTCTTTTGGAAGAGATGAGATAAAAGTATAACGAAGATTAACATCATTCCATCCATTCAGAAGATAATACCTTTCCGTCATGCGTTTATAATGTTTTTAAAGATCACGCTTATCAAGAGAACAACATTTCATCTTGAAATATTCTTGACGGATCTGCTTATCAATTAACTGGAAGTCACCAATGAATTCTTCATGAATAACACCAAGTAGTGCTCCAGCTGTTGTAACTTGAATATACTGAAGGCGTTGATATGCGCTAATACTTTGCCACCATTCTTGCAAAGTTCCAGTGAATCTAGATGTGAATTCAGACAAAATATCCTAAAGTGGATGATTCGGTCTGGTCATTTGTAAATCAATCCATGCACCAAATTCATGAAGTCTATCTCTCCATTTCTTTGGAGGTAGATCATCGAAAGTAAACCAAGGTCCTGAGGTAGGCTTGGTTGAAGTAGATGCAGATGCAGGATGCTGCTGTGCTTCTTGTGGTGCTGGTTCAGGTCTGAAAGATTTAGCTCCTGTGGATTCAGCTTCACTGATTACTGGTTCAGTTTCTTCAGTATAATGAGGCATGGTCATTAGAACCGTAGAAAGTTCTGTCAAATCAGCATAATTTCCTAAAGAGTCATCATTTGTATCGTCATCAACTAAGTAGGAATCATATATTGCCTCTGAAAAGTATTCTGATGGATCAGAAGATCTATCTGAGATGAGATCTAACAAATTTGGTTCAGATGAACATTCTGAGTGCAATGGTGTCACAGAAATTTCAGATGTATTGCTTTCCGCTTCAGTTTTCTCTAAATGAGAACTACTGGAATTTTCTGTAAGAGGATCAGAAGTGAGAGTAGCTACGTACTCTGGCAATTTAGCTTTGTCCTTCCCAAGAGAAGATGTGGAAGGTTGTGATGGAGGTGGAGATTCAGGTGGTGTACGAATCTGTACTGGTTTTCTCCACTCTGGTGAAGGTTCAAATGATGTATGAGAAGATGATGCTTCAGGAACCTTAGAAGACTCAGAAACTCGAGGTTTATGCACACGATCAGATGTAGACTTTGATTTTGATCGTCGAGGTTTTTCATGAGTTGTCTGAGGATGAATGTACTGTCTAATCAAAGGGTAGTTGAAATTAAACACCTTTGAGTAGTCAGCTTCTTCTAGATACCGTTGATACGAAGGAGATGGGTATATTGGCTGAAGAGTAGGAAACTCTGAAGAAGAAGAGCCATATACCTGTCGAGATTGTGAAGCATGCATGTCTGCTTCCATTTGTTGTACAATCCTTTGTATCTCTTGTATCTTCTTAACTTTCAAGTCGAAGTCTGGCCCCACATAACAGGCAGAGATGTATTGTTTGAGTTCAGCATCAAGTTGCTGAATCTGAGCTTTATATTTCACATACATCTTTTGTATCTGTTCCGCAACAGAATCGACTTTTCTGTGAGTAGCAGTGTTTTGTTGACTAATTCCATCCAGCTTGGAATCAATCCTTTTCAGAACTCTGTTCTATGCTACTGCATTATGTGTATGCCAATTAAGAACTTCATCAGATGGATTTGAAACTGTTGTACCATGTGAAGTTATTCCTGTAGCTCTGATATACGGATTAGAGATAATTCTCTGTGATTCATCAGTACTCCTGGAAAGTTGAGGAAAGTTATCCTCTTCTGGTCTTAGTACCATACAAGGTGATTGAGCCCAAGTTTACATTATTAATTGGCTGCATTTTCATAACTATTAATGTACTTTTTGACTCCTAATTGC
>JANITX010000002.1:66081168-66111351 GCA_027564395.1 Erythroxylum ulei
CCAAAATCCTCTCTTGGCTTGAGCCAACAATAACGACATCCACCATTGTCTTCTTCAGTGGTCAATACACGACACAAAGCCATGGATTTTCTCATTCTAAACCATCCCTCTATTTTTTGTTTCGGTCCATCCATAGATATTATGTGTCGATTAAGAAGTGCGAATGGGTTTCAAGTCCTTAGAACACTGATTCTATTAACATCCGAAAATCACTTTTCCATTCCATACATACCAACATCGAAGGTTTGTTTCATGTTTATGTTCTTATTTATGGTGCCATTTCAAATACAGAAAACAACCGTTCAAAAAATAAAACAAACAAAAAATGAAACAAATCGTTGATAATGGCAGACAACAAATAATGCAACACATACATATCAACACCGAAGGTTCGTTTCATGTCTGTGTTCTTGTGTCTGTTTCGTATACGAAGAAAACAATGCCATGAAAAATACAAAATAATACAACACCTTGCTCTGATACCAATTGTTAGACATTTATTGATTAATTTATTAAATCATATCTGAATCCATGATAGTGTTTGTAAGGATTGATTCTCTCTCTTCTTTTCTTCTTTGATTTGTTTCTTCAATGGTTCAGTAACACTTTGATAAGTTTCTAAAACTTACATATTCTTTCATCAACCATCATGTTGGTTTATTTTAAAAGAGAGAGGGAAAGGGTCTTAGATCCATTTGAGATTAAGGCTTTGGGACCCAATAACTATCATCTTGGGCTCTGTTCATTGGACTCAATTCTATAAATGATGTAGGCCATTAAATTAATCTAACAATTAATTGAGCACCGCTATCTCTCAATTTTTTGCACTCCAACATTATCTGCTCATACACCTCCAATCAACCCACAACAAGACACTCACGATATCTATACATCCACTAACACAATCCACACCAACCTTCATTAAAGATAGACTTCTATTTTTGCTTCAAGTCTTATTCAAGAATCCAATTCAAAAAAGAACTATTACATGGTTATGTCTCATCTTAATGTGAATTAATTTTAAGACTTGCATTATCTTGAAAATCTAATAATAAAAAATGTCAAAATTAAATAATGAGATATAATAACATATATATCTGTATAATTATCTCTTTCTTGGTTAAATGAGGAAATAGTTTGACTTTTAAACCCATTCTAGTGAAATGACGATGAGGCCTAATAGCCATTCTTGCGTTCCTTTCGAAACACGTTATTAATTATTGAGCCTGCAAGGAACTAGGAAGCTAACAAGAAATTAACCCACTTAATTAGCTATTGGTTAATCCTTTTCAAACTTGTCATCCGGTTCCAACTTTACTTCTTTAATCTTCAGCTTCAAAAGGCATCCTTCAAACGGCGGCTGCTATGCAAGGAGCTAAAAAGGTAACAAGAAATTAATCCACTTAATTAGCTATTGGTTAATCCTTTTCAAACTTGTCGTCCGGTTCCTACTTTACTTTCTTTAATCTTCAGCTTCAAAAGGCATCCTTCAAACGGCGGCTGCTAGTACATTGATCTCTAGTCTTGTTACAAGTATTTCAAACGTCATTTATACAAGGCTTCGAGATTTGCTAAATGATAAGCTGCATGCAATGTATGGTTGCCGATCTAAACTTCTAAAGCTAATTGTAATTTAAATAAAACCTGAAAATGAGAAGAGTAAACATTTCTATGAAGTCATGTACTGTCACATTTTCAAGTACTTCCATCCTATTCGATTATACCTTTTGTATCGACCGCATAAAATTACTTACGTAATTTGTATTCTTGGAGCAATTCGAAAACGACCTTTTTATTAGTTAGAGATAAAATTACGTCTTAGTTGATATTGTTCCATTAAAATAATACAAGAAGCAGACCAGTACACGTAAAGGTTGACACTTTTGTGTTAGGACAACATATTTGGTAAGTGGCTTGTCCTTCAACATCACCATTATGTCTTTGAAAAACATTAAATTACCTTGCATGCAGAACAAGCTTTTACTTTTACTCGATCATTTTACGAGTCACCCTGTTACTACAAATTATTTCTACTCTTGTTATGTTTTGGCCCATCATTGAATTACTTAGGTTCTGTCAGCATATGCTGACCAGTTACATCCAGCACAAGTCCGTAAATAGAAGTAATTGTCGGATATTCTAAAAATGCAAGTGCGTGTTTGTAGTCACACATGCTGGTATCCAGGACATCATCACTGTTGCTATCAGCTGAAGGAATTCATAAAGTCGGTCCCACTTTCACAATGTTGTATTACTTGTCAACCCAATCAGTTTTGTTCTCATTGTCATTGTCACTGTTACGGTTACGAGCTTCATAAGTTCCTGCTAGAAAAGATCGAAGCTTTTTCATCCGGGCTTTGTCTCCTTCACTCTTGGTTACAAAGCAAGGCTGAAATCTCGGTCAAAAGCTCATTTTTTCATTATGTTTGCTTACAAGCTGTCTACTTTCTTCGTTATTGCTCTGGGGTGTTTCAGGTTGCATAGATTTGCTGAGTCGAGGCTGGTCCAGGAAGAAGGTAAGAGTTTATTTTTAATTTTATGTTTGGTTGCTGAGAAGACGTGGGAACTAAAAGGAGGATGGTATTTTTGTTTAGTAGAGGAATGAAGATGGAACTTTAGGTTCTGGGTTTGGTTTTTATAGTTTGGATTTACTGAAGGAGCTACTTGCTTAGTTGTGAATAGGACGCAGGGAACTGATGATGGAATGAGATTTTTGATCTTGGATTATGGCCATTCTGCTAGTTTGGATGTAAAACGTTGGGAAAATGAAGCAGAGTTCCTGTTTGAATCATTGTTTTTGCTTCTTTTTGAGTTCTCTGGGGTGAAATTATCTCCCGAAAAGATAGTCACTTGGATCGGTTAGGAAAATTTTTATTATTTCTTTGTTCATCTGTATTGCGTCTCAAAAGTGCTTGCTTTCTGCGAATATTCTCAGCAGTGAAACCAGAATGACGATTTAACCATTGTCACGCCCTTTTCCTTCTATCTTATAACCTCGTTGCGTTCCAGTCAGCTATCAGCTATTAACAAATGACTGCAGCCTTGTACTGTATTTTAAGTCCTTGTTGCTGCTTAATGTCGCTGGAATTGGAAACAACTGGTTGAATGATTAGGGAATTGGATATGAAGTCCAAAGGACAGTCTATGGCGTCATTTAATGAAATCATTCCGTGTCATGTAATGCTAGGGAGGGAAAAACAAGTGAATATAAAACATTCAAGTAGTGTGCTCAAACATAAAACTATTTGTAGTCTTCTGTTTTCATGAAAATGATCTTTAAATAAGATGATAAATTAACCTTGGTATCTTGAAGCCATTAAGGTAGGATGCTGATACATTTCAATGTAATTTCCTTTTCACAACATCAACTTGCTGTTATTAGTGTTTGTCAACTTGACTTTGTAATATTATTTGATTTTATGATCTTATATGTTGCATTTATTGCTTATGAATTTGTGTTCTAAACTGGACATATGGCGCTTATTACCAGTTGATGCTCTTGAAGATATTGTTAAGACCATGGGCTCAACATATTGGAAATTTAATGCTGACTCTTGTGAAGTTGAAGCTGTCGGTGTAACACCTGTTCCGGCAGGGGCAGAGAACCACATAGAATGCAGATGCAATAATGGGAACATCAGTGATTGTCATGTCGTAAAGATGTATATTCTCTTCTGGCCAAATAATTTTCTTGGTATCTTTCTACAGATTAAGTTGGGCCTTATGATTTTGAATCCCATAGTTACTTTTCCAAATTTCTACTTTCTTGCCCAACATATGTTTGCTTAAGATCACTAGTTAAGAAATCCATTAGCATAGAAACTGGGTAGTATCTTTTACACTGAGAAGAATAATGAGGGAAGAGCTAGTGGCATTGATAACCAATGATCTTTGTCTCCTTTATTGTGTACTTAATGTGTGTTGTTGAATACTTGTGGTCATATTTCTCGTTAGTCGAGCTCTTTCAAAAATGCAAATCTTTTGTTTATATTGCTTTCTTTTCAAAATTATATTTTCTTGACATCTATTGCTTGATTTTACTACCAAGTGTTTCTGATGTGTAGAGAGCTCAAGGGTTATAGCCTACCTGGAGTCCTTCCACCTCAACTCGTGAAGCTTCCTTATCTCCAGGAGATGTAAGAACCTTTTAAGTGCATTTGTTCTATCTATGATTTAGACGCTATACATCAAGTTAATTACTATAGAATATAATTTACTGTTTCTTTGTTGATTTTCATGCCAACCTTAGTGATTTGGCCTACAACTATTTGAATGGAACTATACCACGGGAATGGGCTTTGTTGCGATTGACTTCGATGTAAGGACTTTTTTGATGTCTGCAATCAAAACTTTTAGTTTCTGATTTACAAAAAATTGATTTGGATTTCCAATGCAGCTCTGTTCTTGTGAACCGCTTGTCAGGAGAGATTCCAAAGGAATTGGGGAATATTTCAACTCTTACCTATCTGTATGCGCGGCAATTTTCATTTGTTTAACTGTGCTCACATTTTTGGATGAACTTATACTCGCCTACATATGTGCTTTTTACATGTATCCCATATAGAAATATTTATTGTTTCACTTTTTCAGATACAATTATTTTTTGATAAAGATCATTTGGAAACTATATAAAGTTGCTAGTGCTTTCAATTCTACAAGCTATTAGTTATTTATGTTATTTCCCTTAATTGTCTCAATAACTTCTTTCTACTCTTATCTTCAATCAAATTTTTATCAATTTAGACTGCTTTGGTTCAGGTGCCTTGAAGCAAACCAATTCTCTGGAGTTGTTCTTCATGAGCTTGGGAAATTAATCAACTTGCAAACGTTGTATGCCTCATTCCTCCTTTTTTTTTGTTGGTTTAAGAGATGAGTTTTACTCTAATTTAAGTGATATTTTGTATAATTGAAGTATGAAGAAACATATCTTCTGAGGATCCTTCCTTCTAATTCTGTTCCCAGGATTCTGTCTTCCAATCAGTTGACTGGAAACTTGCCAAGTTCATTTCAAGGCTTTGTGAATCTGACAGATCTGTAGGTTTCATAGCATTCTTTTCTAAATTAGAAACTTGCGTTCTTTTTTGTGAAACTAACAGATTTTTTTGGCCACTGCAGTAGGATAAGTGATAACAACTTCAATGGAAGCATTCCCAACTTCCTAACGAATCTGAAAAACCTCAGCAGATTGTGAGTTTCCTATTTATCTATAACTTGCAGAACTTGAGTTGTGAAAGAGACAATAACCCATTCTATTTTTGTGGTACTGATTATACTATTAAAACTCTTAATTATTGAAGAGAAATGCATGCAAGTGGACTAGAGGGACCCATTCCATCCAACATTTCTCTTTTGAATAATTTAATTCAGTTGTAAGTATGAAACCTAATAATTTCCATTCAGTAGCCTCGTAGCTAATAACTTTTTTTATTGAACTTAGGAATGCAACTAATTGTTGGATGTTATTATGCAGGAGAATTAGTGATATTAAGGGTCCTAGTCAGCCTTTTCCTGATGTCAGCAGCATGACTGGCTTAATGAGATTGTATGTTGAATGGTCAAGTAACAAATTATTTTGGAGCTGTGAATTCAGTTCTTTACATGTTTCTTGTGCTAACACTTGAGATGGTTGATTCTGTGACCTAGGGTCTTGAGGAACTGTAACATTACTGGCGAGATTCCTGCTGTTGTATGGACAATGCAGAATATGGAAATGTTGTAAGTAAACAATGTTTAGTGTATGAGCTTCTGTAACTATAGAAGTGATCTTTTTTTCCCCCCTTTTTATCCATGTCATTGATTAGCATAGGTGCAGCTTTTCCTCGATCTCTTGCTACTATCACTCAATACCATTTCTAACTCCTCCAATTGTCACTGTGAATGGTCTGTAGACAGGTTGCACACTCCCCTTTGTTGTACCATTCACTTCATTTTGTGTTGATAGGTGATGAATACTTCCATTACCTCTGTGGATAGAAAGACACGTAGTTGTGAAGAGTGGTGTTTGTGTCCATTTTCCATAATTATTGCCCTGCATAGCTTCTTTCTGTTACATTTTTCATCTCTTCTGTTTTATCATGAACTAAGTTGTGTTAGCTTACATAGATTGTAGCAGAGTGCCAATACACTGCACAGTGTAACAGCAAAACCTTTCACATGCATCTTCTGTTTGCCACATTGCTGGTTGCAGAATTCTACCGACATTTAGGGTATCTTTCAGGAGTTATCAAAATACTTCCAAAGTGTCCTAAAAATATATATATAAGTGTTCCCATTTCATATTTTTATGATTCCTTTGGCTGCTAGAGTTGAGTTATCTCTTATTTTTCACCTCATTGATTACCTTTGCTGTTAGAACTTTCTTAAGACCAAATGCTTATGCCATTTATTGCCACTATTCTAGGGATGTCAGTTTCAACAAGTTGGTTGGGACACTACCAACCACCATAACTGCAAAGAGACTACGATTTCTGTACGTATGTGGTTAAATTGTTAGTTAGAATTTGGTTAAGTTTATGTTTATCTAATTGTTGCACTTTCTTTATTACACTTACTTTCATCTAGCAACCCTAAAGTATTAAACTGAATCAGTTTGTATTGCTTTATGATTTGTTAGTGACATGGCATACTAACTATTTAATAATGTTCATCAGCTTTCTTTTAGGAAACTCCTTAGAGGGAGATGTGCCAACTTCAATCCTGAGTGAAGGAACTTCTGTGTAAGCTTCTTATCTGGAATTTTTCGTTGATATCATTTGTTTGTGCAATAGATATCATCTTTCATACATCCTCAAAAAAGGATCAGTCATATATTTAGTACGTATAGGCTTATTATCATTTTTCTTTAAGTTTGATACCCCAATTTGATGTTTTTTATTGGAATTTTCAACATTCTGGACTGTTAACAATACAAAACTTGTTGTCCAAAAGTTTCTCGTAGCTCAAAATTCCATGGTTTCTAGAGAAGCAAAAGATTTGGAAAAAAGGTCTGGCTTCTTACAAATACTCATTCAATCTCTTTCATCAAATCATGGGATGTTTTTGACAACTTAGAGAACTTTTGGATAGAACATTTTGTGTTTTCTTAATGGAGAATTCTCAATATATACAAAGTGCAAGCTCTATAAAAGGCATAGCATTTGATAAGACTGCACAAAATCAGCCTTAATAGGTGTGTATAAGTATTTAATGTATTAGCTATCATAAATTGATGGCTAATACTATTGACATCCCCACTCAAATTGATGTTAGTATCTCTACAAGCATCAATTTGCCAACAAGAAATTAATTTGCTAATATGTCATGAATGTAGTGAAAATAATGCAATTTGTAGACCGGTGAATATATGTGGGAGAGTGATGCTAAGTAGGGTTGGCATTGAGGCGGCCTGGGCCTGACCCGAAGCTTGATCGACCCAAACTTGAGCTTGATTAGACTTCAGTCCGAAGCCCATTTAGGCCTATATTATTTGACTCGAGCTTGAGTCCAAAGTTGACGTGCCCGAAAATGGCTTGAATTAAGGTTGGAGTTTTTTTAGAAACTATCAATAGTCCAAAATCAAACACAAACTTGGTCACAAACCCCTACACATGAACAAAAGCTAAAATCTGGCTCTAGTCCATATTAAAGCAAGGATAAATCTTTCAATTTCTTTTGGCATTTGTGTGATCCGTTAGTTTAGAACTGAAATTAGAAGACCTTAGACTGTTTCTCAACTTTAGTCAAAACAACACCAAGTAGTGCAATAGTGAGACCAAGTAGTTACCTTTCCAAGCAGCGAAACCAAGTGACTATTAAGTGATTGTTTCATCACAATAGCTTAAGCTGTTGTGTGAGGCAAACTTAATTAGTTTTATATATTCACTAACAACGACAACAATAGGACAACTATTGGCAATGGTGATGTAGATTGTGGAGATGACAACAAATGATGATGGTAGCAACAACAACAACAAACGACATTAGCTGTAGCCATATAGAGAATTTCAGTCTTGGAGTTTTCAACAAAAGAAATTTGATGCCAAAGAAGAATTCTAGGGATTTAGAAATTGATATCCCGAAACTGTCTACATAAATAAAACGATGTCATTTTGTATACAAAAGAAATTCAGTCGGGTCATGTTGTAAAGCACAAGCACAAACCTTGGCTAATTCCAAAAAAGAAAAACTTCGAGTTTGACCTAAGGTATGGTAAACTTGAGCAAGCCTATTGACTTCGGGTAGGACTACGCTGGATTTAATTAGGCTCTGGCGCCCTTTTACCATCCCTAATCATAGGCCTCTGGATGGAGTGAAAGGTGACTTCTACATGCTTTTTGTGTCATGATAGAGTTAGCAACAATTATGAATGGCACCGTTGTTGTCAACATGTAATGCAGTTGGTTGAATTTGGGAAAAACTAAGCTCTATAAAGAGATCACTTAGCCAAACGATCTCGAAACATGTAGAAGATATGGAACAATACTCTACTTTAGTTGAAGATTTGGAGACACAGTCCTACTTCTTGCATTTTAAGAGATAACAGTATCATCAAGAAACATTTGCCATCTAATAGTAGATCTCTTGGTGTCTAGATAGCTGGCAGGCCTTTAACATTGTTGTAGGCTTGGAGCTAGAGTGAGGAGCTGGTAGTAAAAACTAAGTCATGATCGTATGATGCATTGAATTGTGGATAAATGGAGATGCTGAAGAGCTTGCAAGAGCTTGTTTACAATGTGGACAACATAAGAAATATCTAATGAGTAATGGTTAGATAGATAACACTACCCACTACCTTCTAGTTTAAGGGTTCTCAAGAAGCTCTCTTTCATTGCTACTTCACGTAATATCTATAAGAGTGTCAACACGAATAGTATTGTTGAGTTCAGTCAATTGAATGAAATCCTGAATTTACTTATATTGATTTAAGAAAATACTTTGAGATCGATGATGTACCTCTAAATTCAAGAACTATTTACCTTCAAATCTTAGTTTCATAATAAATTGATCCTTTTTAGTAGTTTCATAAACATATTGAATAGAACCAAGTCCTTTAGGAGGCAATGTAGTATATATAATGTTTGTAAATTCAATCTAAAGATTCATGAAGCTAGCATATAATTCAGAATGTAGACTTCCCTTTTGAAGAGTGTTTAATTCATTTTCAAGCTAAAACTGATGACTGGTGTTATGTTGATTGTAGAACCACTTTAAAGAAGACAACATTTCAATTATAGTCTTGAAGGGTCAAAAATTCAAGATAATGTTGGGTGTGATAGATCCCAAAATCTATGCGCTGATTTGAGTATCCTTGATTACTCATTTGACATTTTCATACTTATTCTTGTTTTCGTTGAGAGAAGGATTACTATCATCAATATGGTCCCATAAATCCTTACTTTGACAAATATTTTGAAAAAGAATTCCCAGGGTGAGTAATTTTTATTTCATTAAAATGAATTGGCATTCTCATGCTTTGATTGGGTTTAGCATTCCTTTTCTCTTCTTACTAAGATACTAGAAAGTGCCATTTTTGTCTTTCTTTTTCCCTTTGCTAATGACTGGGTGAGAAAGCAAAGTGAGGTCAGTGGAGTGATCAAATGTGATCACCTATTCAATGAGTTTCTTTGATGGATGCTTCAATTCAAGATCTATAACCATTGCATTGTGAAACCCTTTTGTTCAGGCATAAAGATATGGATACCGTTACCAACCAATAGGTAGTAGTAAGGTATATACGGTCAAGAAAGATGGATCAAGGTTTTTACAAAGGAGAGATCGTGCATGCAAGAAAGAAAGATCCAGCCCCATGCTTATTTGAAGACATGATGCTGAGATACTAGAGTTAAGATAAAAAATGAAATAATCGAAGGCAATAAGCTGATATGCAAAGAATAAGAGAAGAGATGGACTAGTTTTCAGATAAAGGTGGAACTAGAGTTGAGATAAACAAAAGGGGGGACAAGGATAGAATAGACAAAAGGCTGCACTAGGATTAAAGGCTCTAGTACCATGAAAAATTAGGGAACTTTTTAGTTGGAAAATTTTATGTTTTATCAGTGGACAATTCTCAATGTATACCAAGTACAAGCTGAATTTTATCCCTTAAAAATAGTTAAACTACTATGCACATATTTTTCTATAGCTAACGGATCCTACTTAAGAAAAGATTTTCAAATGCATAATTGTACAAAAGGCACATAGTCTGCCTTTGATGAGATATGAAATTAGCCTTTCATCGGGCTGCCCAAAATCAGCCGTCAATTATG
This sequence comes from Erythroxylum ulei, assembly GCA_027564395.1. Taxonomy (NCBI): domain Eukaryota; kingdom Viridiplantae; phylum Streptophyta; class Magnoliopsida; order Malpighiales; family Erythroxylaceae; genus Erythroxylum; species Erythroxylum ulei. The sequence goes on from JANITX010000002.1 coordinate 66,091,413, forward strand.
ATAGCTAATGTGTTGACAGTTTTGACGTCTTGACTCTTAACAGTTTGTATTGCAATATTAGCATTGCGTTAGGCATCTACTTCCCTCAAAAGAAATCTGAAGCTTTTCTTTTCCATGTCTAAAATCGTAATCTGCTGGCATGGTAGCTACTTATTACCCTGGATGTTCTGACGGGTATGTTTTCTTGAGATTGGTGGCATTCCTCTCAGTTAAAAGCACTGACACGAAGATTGTAAACCTGGTGGAGGATTGCAGGGGATTTGTATTTCTGTAACAGCAAATCAACCATTAGGATTCATATTCCCTGAACATCATCTTATTATTTACAATACCAATTCAAGATATCGTTATAATGCTTATGTGCAGTGATTTGTCATACAATAACTTTACATTCCAAGGGCCAGCGCAGCCTGCTTGTCGAGAGAACATGTAAGATACCACCCTGCTTACTTCATATTTCCAATTTGATATAAGTTTTAGTGATGCAATTAATTTGTTTCCTTGCCATTTTCACTAGGAATATGAACCTTAACTTGTTTCGAAGCTTTTCAGGAGTGAACAGCTCGTAAGTGTTTCTTTACTTGGGATTTTTCTTTTTGTTGGGGAAAGTGAAAAGTAAGGAAACAGAATATTGATCTATGAATCAATGGATTCTAAATTGTATTTTTTCTATCCTTGTACAGGCGACGAATTCTTCCGTGCACCGAGACTTTTAGTTGTCCTCTATGTAAGTAGTATTTACTAATCTTCCAAGACTTGAATGAAGCTTATTAATAACTTCAAACTCCAGCATATATATTACTTGAAGTGAGATAAGCAGGGACAGATCACTTGCCCCCACTGCCTTTAAAAAATTTCCTATAAAAATATTATTATTTTATGTTTTGATTCCATTCAAATTTTTTTTCCCCCATTAATTTAATTTAGTAATATAAGAGTAATTTAAATATTTTACCCCCATTAAAAAAAATTCAGTAATATAAGAGTACTTTAAATATTTTGCCCTCACCCAAAAAAATTTCTGGATCTGTCCCTGGAGATAAGCCCATCAGATTTCCTAGTAAAGTTCATCTTAATCGTATGATAAAATAAGAGTGTTGCAATGCATATTCTAATGCTACATTCAAGCAAATATTAAATTTAATTATATATCTCTTTTTTTTTCTTTTATGACAGATTCAAAATGTTTGCTGGTGAACAGTGGAGGAAATGACATTACAATCAAGGAAAACAGCACAAATTTCTTATATTTTGGAGACGGAGGAGTTGAAGGAGGTGCTGCAAAGTATTATATAAATGGCAATAACTACTGGGGACTTAGTAGCAGTGGAGATTTCATGGATGACAATGATTATCAAAATACTCGTTACATTGTATCTGTGCAATCATCAAATATCCCCAAAATGTACTCAACAGCACGCATAACTCCAATTTCGCTGACATATTTCCACTATTGCTTAGAGAATGGGACATACACAGTTCATATCCACTTTGCAGAATTACAGTTCACTGATGACAAAACGTATAGTAGCCTTGGAAGGCGCAAATTTGATATTTATATTCAGGCAAGTTCTAGGACTTAAAATTGTACATTTTTGCTATTGCAAGGATTTACCAGACCACATTGCTGCAGGAAAGGTTGTTGCTGGAGAATTTTGATATTGAAGATCAAATTGGTGGTGTGCAAAAGCCTTTAATAAAATCAATTCCAAATGTCAATGTGACTAATAATATGTTGGAGATCCGGTTCTATTATGCTGGCAAAGGGACAACAAGGATTCCTCATAGAAGTGTTTATGGTCCTATCGTTTCAGCCATCTCTGTTGTGTCTGGTGAGTAAATTATATGATCTTTCAGTCTCTTGCAAATTATGTGAGCAGATGTTACTTGTTAATGTTCAAGGACGGATCATGGTCTTTGGAGACTGATATTATCTACATGATGGATCCCTCTTAACAGGAGATCACATACTTCATCTGCTAGAAGAAATATCTTCATTTTCTTTTAACTTGGTGATGCAATACAGCGAATTTATTTTGTTACTTTCAGTATCTTCAACTTCTTTCTGATGTAGATATGACTGACACAGAGTTAATTTATGCAAATTAATCAACAATTGCATTCTTTGATTTGGCAGATGTGAAGAGTTGTTCAGTTGAGAGAAAGAAGGAAACTGTCCCTATAATTGCTGGGGTCCTAGGAGCTGCATTTCTTATATTCTTGATGCTGGGCATTCTTTGGTGGAAAGGTTATTTGCCACAGAAGTGTGCTTCTCGAAAAAGTAATCATCTTATTGACTTGTTTTCTCCACCTGATAAGTCACTCTCCATTTTTGTCCCACGTATATATTAAAAAATACTAAGGTTGGAGTTTCTCTGTTGCTTAACTGCACGCCCCTGACACTTCCATAACTTGTAGTGAAAGGATGTTTCTTTAAGATGAAAAGAATTGCATGCATTACTGATAAAAAGTTACTATGGTTGTAGTTGAATGTCGAATTTATACATATCTAAGCAGATATGGTGATGATTCTTTTCTTGATGATGTTGGTTCCATAACTGATTGTCCCATTGTAGGATTTGTTGCCTCACTAAGATGCAAATATGAAGTAATTTGAACTGGGCTAAATGCTTAGAATGTATGAGAGGGACTGAGAGGGAGGAGAAACATAAAGTCATCAAAATAGATGAGAGGAAGCATTGCTTAACCGTAAATGAAAATGACTATGCACAGTAATGTTATAAGTCGCTCGTTGAAAACGTTTTTTTACCCTGAAATTGTGGCAAGTATGAAGAAAGTAAGTGGCTTGCTTCTTCCTTCTAGTTGTCAGCATTTGTTGATGGATGCAATTGAGAGTGACATTTGCTGTCCTTTAATAGACTTGACTACTCTCAATATTTACACTAGCAAGCTGTGAAGTTCTTGTGTTTGCCTTTCGTAGATACTGATTTGCCCAATGGAACCTTTTCTTTGGAACAAATTAGAGGTGCAACTAATGACTTTGATTCTGCTAACAAGATTGGAGAAGGTGGTTTTGGTCCCGTATACAAGGTATGTTTTCTGATTGTCACACCAGTTGTTATCCTAGTCGCTGCAAATATTTTCATTTTCTGAGGGAAAGTTGGGGTACAGGGTCTGTTGACTGATGGTACAGTGATAGCAGTCAAGCAACTCTCTTCCAGTTCAAGACAAGGAAATCGTGAATTTTTGAACGAGATTGGCATGATATCTTGTTTGCAACACCCAAATCTCGTCCAGTTGCATGGTTTTTGTGTTGAAGGAGATCAATTGATGTTGGTATACGAGTACCTGGAAAATAATAGTCTTGCTCGTGCTTTATTTGGTGAGTCATATGTGGTCTGTTAAAAGAGTTGAGTTGACTTGCTTATGATTATGTTTTCTTCTGGTTGATTTGTAGGTAATGGAGGTAATTGCCTTAAACTGGACTGGCCCACAAGGCGTAATATCTGTATTGGGATAGCCAGAGGTCTGGCTTTTCTCCATGAAGAATCTATACTGAAGATTGTTCACAGAGACATCAAAGCCACTAATATACTACTTGATAAGGACTTGAACCCCAAAATATCCGACTTTGGATTGGCTAGGCTCCACGAAGATGAGAAGAGTCATATTAGCACCCGAATTGCTGGAACCATGTCAGTGACCTTTATATTTCCTAACAATATGTGGTAAAAGTTATGATCTTGATGTATAATTCTGAAGAAATGGATTATATGCAGAGGGTACATGGCACCAGAGTATGCACTTTGGGGTTACTTGTCCTACAAGGCAGATGTTTATAGCTTTGGAGTCCTGGCATTGGAAATTGTTAGCGGGAAGAACAATAATAACTATATGCCAAGTAACCATTGTGTTTGCCTCTTGGACTGGGTATTCTGCTAACCTTATGTAATAATTAACCTCAGTTCTATTGATATATATCCAGAATATTGAAAAACTTTGTTATTGCAGGCCTGCTATATGCAGCAAAATGGAAAGCTGATAGATCTTTTAGATGAGACATTACAGTTGGAATTCAACGAAGAGGAAGCAGATCAGATGCTGAAAATAGCTGTCATGTGCACCAATGCATCTTCAACTCTTAGACCTACCATGTCTGAAGTAGTCAGCATGCTTGAAGGTAGAATGGCTATTCCTGACATGATTCCAGAATCGAGTACCTACACCGAGGATTTGAGATTTAAGGCCATTAGAGACCTTCGTCAGCATGAGAGAAGTCAAGTTTCAAGTGGTACAACAGGCCACACGTTCTGCTCATCCTCTACTTCTACTCACGAGTTCTGTGGAACAAATCCAGAGTCATAACTTCTTTAACCTAACTACTGTAGCTGCCTTTGACAGCAGAAGGTTGTACCTAGTAGGTGTACCAAGTTCTTTGGTTTAGTTTCAGAAGGGTTGCACGTTGGCCATCCATTAACTTGGTAATGGTGCATTGATTTATTATACGTGTTTATGTTTGTAATGGGAGCTGGCTGGTTCCTCTTTTTTGCACATGTAAATTCATTTTATTCAAATTAAACATAAGATTCAGAACATGCTCTTGGGAGTTTTGAGGTACACTACATAATTCAGTTTTAAGAATAAGCTGTAGATTTCCTTAGATGCTTTGGAGTCTCCAAATATCAGAAATTCATTTAAATGAAATGATGTCGCTAGCTATTGAAAACTATCTTAATATAAGCGAATACTACCGTTATTACTGACTGTGCTTCAATGGTTAGAAAGAGACAACAAAGGCAGCTGAGTAGCAAAGATTTAAAAGATAAAGGAAAAAAGGAACCTATTTGTAGTATGATGACAAATATGTTCCATAAACAATGCAAGAAGAAACAGTGGAACTTATTTGTGGTAGAGGATGATGAAGATGAATTGGTGGTAGAATCAGATTGTTTGAATGAAGCAACAACCGAAGAAGCGCCCATAATTTCTCTCAAATTAATGTTAGGGGTATCAATGGGATATGTCAGGCAAATGAGGGTGGTAGGATCACACAAAAGTAAGGTAGTTCACATCCTGATAACAATGACAACACCCACAATTATGTAGATTTCACATTAGTATAAAAAGGGGCTTATAAGTTGATACCAATAGAGAATGTCAAGGTGATTGTAGGAGAAGGCCTTCACCTATATATATATATATTTGTAGTTATTGACATGGTTTTAAGGAATTAAAGATTATTTAATGTCAGTGAAGTTCTTTGCAACTTTGGTAGACAAACTTTGATGTTCAAGTGGGAAGTGAAGGAAACTTTAATAACCCAAAGCCAGTAAATACCAAGAGGTTAATTACTAACTAAACCTCAAGTAGCTAGCTAATTATGCTTGCCAAGACTTTAATATTTAATAGAACAACAATTCCTTAAGTTTTTTGTTTATAACAACACCCCCTCAGTCTCCCTTGTTCCCCATACTTCTTTCCACAACGGTTTACCACATTTGGACCGAAAAGAATTCAACAACCTTCAAGGATGTAGTCATGGAGGTAGAGAGCTTACAAACCAGGATAATCTTTCAAGTTCTGGAGCATCTCAGCCTACACACATAGAGAGGTAAGTAGATCTATTTTGCACTAATTTTGTGATGCAGATTACTGTTCAACTAGGGGGCCTCATTTCCTTACAGAAGAGTCCTCTTGGATGGCAACATTTTCAAGGACTTCGACGGCAACCCAAATGCAATTCAGATCCCATGGAGCTTTGATAGGCAATGGTTTATGCATAGCAAACCATTGCCTATAGAAGCTGCTGTTGGAGTTAATTGAGACATTGAATACAGATTAGCAGGTTTTGATGATGTCGTACTTGACTACTTGATTGGACTGTGGTTTAGCCAGTGTATTGTGGGCTTATGCTGATATAATGCGGTTTTTTGATGTTGTTTTATTGCTTGGTGTATAACTGGGCATTTGCACTACTTGATTTTAGCTTGTTTGTGTCACCTTTTGTTCTAGCATAATATTGGTTAAGTCTATCTTGTAGGTCTTAGTAGGGGCAGTTGATGGTAGGGCAGTTAGATGCATGCTATTTTGTCTTTTGCGTGTTAAGAGACTACTTATGATATCTCTTGCGTGTACATAACTTTTTATTATTTATAAAGTTTTGATTTACCAAAAATAATAATAATAATTGGAGTTGGATTGTTTGTTGGCTAGGTATGTAACTATCTTTACAGAGCCTAAAAATTTCCACCTTACAAGTCTCAAAATCATGGAGTTCACCTTAAGGAAGATGTTGAGCTAGTTAATATATGACTTTAGAGATATAGAGGCTTACCGAAGGATATAATTGAATGGTTTTGGTTCAAGATCTCTTCAAGTAAGGAGCAGTTCAATCTAGTACCAGTCCCTTATCATCGCTAGTGGTGTTGGTAAAAAAAAAAAGAGAGATAGTTCATGACGCCTATGTATTGGCTATAAGAGTTAATCAAGAATATCATTAATGATAAGCTTAAAAGCCATATGATTGAAGAATTATTGAATGAACTCTAAGGTGCTACACAATTCTCAAAGTTGGATCTTGGGTCAAGTATCATCAAAGTTATATGTACCTACTTAACATACATTAAAAAAAACCTAAAGAATTGATGATGAACACTATAAATTCTTAGTGATGCCATTTGGTCCCATTAATATTCCTTCAACCTTCTAAAATTTGCTGAATGGGATGTTCATAGCTCATTTAAGGAGGTTTGTATTTGCTATCCTTTGATATAGTTTGATTTATAGCTAGACCTTTGATGTTAACTTAAAAAATCTCAAAATTACCTTAGATGTAATGGCTCAAAACTAGTTCTTAGTAAAGGGAAGCAAATGTATCCTTAGAGCAATCCAAATTGAGAATTTGAGTTACATAAGCTTAAGTTTATGAGTAGTAACTAAACCAAAGATAGTGGAGTTAGTCTTAAATTGGCATATCTTAAAGAATGCAAAAGAATTAAGGAGTTTTTAGAGCTAACATGATATAACAGATGAATTGTTTGAAAATTTTAACACCACAATCAAGCTCTTAAATGAATTTTTAAAGGAAGATACTTTCAGTTGGAATGATGAAGCAAAAGTAGTATTTTAGGTGTTCAAAACATCATTAACTTTAGCACCTTTATTGGCACTCCCAAACTATTCCAAACCTTTTCCATTAAATCTTATGTATATGACATGGTTTAGGGACAATATTAACATAAGAGGGATATTCACTGACATTTATCAGTAAATTGTTGGCACCTAAGCATTAAGGATTATCTATATATGAAAAGTAGTCCCTAGTTATCATTCTTGCTATAAAAAAGTGGCATAGTTATTTGAGTAGGAGACCTTTTATAATAAATACTAACCATAAGAGTCTCAATTTCTTGTTTGAATAAAGAAAGGACAATCCTTTTGAAAAAAAATTGTTCCCTAGGCTATTAGGGTATAATTTTGATATCAATTACAAGAAAAGAAAAGAGAATGTTAATGTTGATGCTCTTTCTATACTTAATAGTGTTAAACTTTACACAATGATGTTGTCTAAAGTTTAAACACAGTTACTGGAGGAAATTAAGGCAAGTTGGAAGATGTTTATTTAATCCAAGATATCATAGCCAAATTGACATAAGGAGATTTAGCTTCCATCCCTCCTAATAATTGAATGACATTCTTAAGTGGAAAGGGAGGGTAGATGTACCGTATGACAAGAAACTAAGAGCCAAAATTATATCTTAATATATAAGAGCCTAATAGGTAGTCACTCAGGTGTCTAAGGAACCTTTAAAAAGTTGCAAGCTTTTTTCCATTTAAAAGGCCTCTAGAGGGATGTAAGGAACTCCATTAAAAGATGTCACATTTACTAACATTAGAAGTATAAAACTTCTTCTAAGGCAGCTCTATTACAACCCCTCCTTATCTCAAGTTAATGTTAGGTTGGCATTAATAAGGATTCCATAGAAAGCCTACCCTTTTCAAATTATTTTTTTGTAATATTGGTGATAACTGTTTAATTTAATAAGTATGCACACTTTCTAGCTAGTAGGCTTCCTTATACAACATAAGTTATTACCAATGCCTACTTAATTAATGTGTTTAGCTTTTATAGGATGTTTAAGGATATGATATTCCTAAACATATTTTAAGGAGAATGTCATCTGTTGCAATGATTCAGTCTACAATTAGTTTGATGTTCTTAATATGACACTAGAATCCTAGCTTAGATGCATGACTGGCTAGTTCCCCAATAAATAGTTTCGGTGGTTGCCATTAGTGGAATGTCGATATAACTTCATCCATCATTCAGCAATCAACACATTTTCATTTAAAGCTTTATATGGATATATAACATCTCTTCATATGCTCTATTTTGCAGGATATTCCAAACTTATAATAGCTGATCAAATTCTTTAGAATAGGGAGGAAACTGTCTAATAATATGGTTTTTATTTATAAAAGAGCTCAATCTAGGATAAGGTAATAAGCAAACACAAAGAGAAGTGATAAAGAATTTAAAATTGGGGACTTGCTCTTTATCAAGCTACAACCATATAGGTAAGGGTCTGCAGTTAGAATAAGTAACTGGAAGCTAGTTACTACATGCTGTGCAAGTTTTATATCTAATAAAACTCTCAGTATTTGCAGGTATATAGAGCATAACTTGTAGTATTGAAAGGTATCAATCCCACGAGGAAATAGATAATACTAACTAAACCTAACTTTATCCAAGGTATTAAAATATGGGTTGAGTGAAATAATGACAGAAATTTAAACAAGCAAATAACATCAAGAAAATAAGCAAATAACAATTGAGCTACCAAATTTATTTAAGGTTGATCAAGGATGAATGCTTAGGATTTATTCTTTAATTATTTTGTTACTTTAACCACTATTGATCCAATTATGTGTTGATCTTAGATTTTTTAAGAGATTGATTACTCTCCATCAAGACTTCATCAATTATCCCTAATTGAATATGGAACTTCCGAAATTGTAATATCTCAATTCACAACTCTTTCCCTAAAGTTTTCAATTAGTTCTGAAGCTATCTATTAATAATCAAGTTCTCATACAAGATCTCTTTTCGAATGATAGTTGATTTGATAATCGGGTGACTTATTAAACTTCCTACTTTTGTTGCACAATTTAATTAGATTATTTTTGACTCACTCTCTCAATTTATTGTCAAAGTATGAAATGCACAATTATCACAACACCAGAATTTTGTATTGAATCAATAAAGATCAAAATCATAAAATAACTTTAGAATAAACCCTAATATGGAAATTTAGAAACTCGTGAATATAATAAACATCTTAGAATTCAATTTACATATCAAGTATGATGAAAATAACAAAAGAGAAAGAAAGACAAAGTTTGTTTGGAGCTTGATATGGAAAAATGAAATTTCAGATGTTCTTCTTGATCTTCCTTGTTTGATCCACTTTCGTAAGATGGTGGTAGCATTGTTTAGGCTTCTTAATGTTTTTAAATAGTCTCTTAGGGTGATGAGAACCAAGCTGGCCTAAGTAAAGCTCTAAAGGAGCCATTAAGCATTCAAGGAGGCCCAATTACAAGAGCTAGAGCCAAGAAGATATAGGAAGTTATAAATGGGATTATTGAAGAGATATGGATTAAACAAGCTTTAACTAGCTTGGAAAGTATTCAAGGCCTAATAAATATGATCCAAACTAAGTCAAGAAGCCTAATGAGTGTCTAAGTTATTCCAAATCTGTCCTAAGCATTCCAAGATTCGTGGGAGACATTCAAGAACGTGTTCAAGCTATCCCAGCAAATTAGGAATGATTTCTTACCTCAGTTAGCTCATTCAAATAATGATAATGGTCAAATCATTCAATTAGGGTGATTTCTTACCCTAATTAGCTCAATCAAATAATGATTTTCATCAAATTATTCTATTAGGATGATTTCTTACCTTGATTAGCTCTTACCTTAATGCCTATATAAAGGCGACCATTGTCTTGTTTAAGACACTTAAGAAAAATTCAAAATTCATTGAGTGAGATTAATTTCTGTTTGGTTCTTTCGTGAACCCTTGAACTTATCAAGATTATTATCTTGTGGCATTCACAACCTATCCTATACCTTTGGTTCTTCTCTTCTATAGACATTGAGTTAAGATTTTTCTATCCTAAACCTGCTTTTAACTTTCTTGGGTTCTTTGCTTTTAATTATGGATTTATTGGGTTTCAAGGCTCATCCTTGAGGTTCACATCATTATTAGGCCTTAGGGGTATAACTAAGGTTTTTCCCCTTTTTATCAGTTCAAAAAATGCCTCTGAACCCTAAAATAGATGGAAAAAGTTAAAATTGGGAAGCTCATAACAATCGAGTCACGATCATGATTCTGAGTAATTCTCATTTGTCATGATCGTGACATGGGAGTCACGATCCTGACCTTGCCTATGCAACTCCATGCATGTCCAACTCTCTTGTTCTTCATTTATTTGATTTCTAACACTAACAAACACATCAAACACCTTAAAAAACATATAATTAAGGATGAAAATATGCTTCAAACCATACAAACACTTAGAATATAAATAAACACTAGCAATAACATAATTCTAAGCCTATACATGCAACGATCATCTAATAAACACCTATAAACACACTAAAACACCTATAAAATCATAGTATAAACTACACTTACCATTATGTTTTATAGACTATTAAACATAATAAATAGGATAAGACATGTAGCTTATAAAGTGGAATTTCCTTAAGACATGCTTATAGATAAAAGAAATAAACAATACCACAATTGTTAGCATAATGGTCAAAATACATAATAAACCAGTGATAAAAGTATTAATGCAATGGTCAAATGAATAAAAGTAACTAATGACATAGGAATTCTTATTTGACCTACATAAGTGCTTCCCCCTTTTAAATCTTATGGACAAGGCTTTTAAAAGAGACAAACATTAATAAGAATAAACTTGAAAAAAAGATGAACCCATTGTTTATTCTTTATTTGTTTAAATGAAATAATGACGTAGCTATTAAAAACTATAGTAATAGATGGCTAAGTATAAGTGGTACTGTTTATATATTGTTCCACTCCAATGGCTATATATATTTTTCCCTTTTATAGTGTTCATAAATAAGAGCATCATAATATAATTATAATTCTCTTTATAATTTCTTCTCTCTATATATTCTCTCTTGAAACTTTTTTTAAAATACAAATATGTTAATATGAAGAAACAAGTGTATAATAAGTTTGATCAAAACAAGTATATACAAACTAGATTGTCAATATAGCTGCAACATAAGAAGCATTGGAAAAAAAAACATCAAAAGACTAGCTATGGAGCACATCAATCTAAAATAAAGATGATATGGCTTATATGTCAATATGGGTACTATTGGCTATCCATATTGAAAGATTTGTATATCATATGCTAGAGGCTACAAATATTGTCAAAAAATGAAAAAGTTCAACAAATTCTTACTTTTGAGTTACATTATATAGTTAAACTATGTTTGTTTAAAGAATAGGCCATTGACCTTATTAGAAAGATATATCCACTTTCTTTTAAAGGCCATAATTTCATTGTATTAGATACATATTATTTTACTAAATGGGTGGTATCTCAACCTTTGAAGAAACTTGATCAAATAGATGTGGTTAAGTTCATCAAGGAACATATTATTCATCAATTTAGAATTCCTTCATCGATAACAAGTGATTAAGAAAACATGTTTATGGTCCAAGAAGTTAGGGATTTTGTTGAAGACTATGGGATAAAGTTGTTGAATTCAACTCTATATTATCTTCAGGCTAATGGTCAAAGCGAAGCATAAAAAAAAAAAAATTATTGGGATCGTGGAGAAAATGTTAAAGGAGAATCCTAAAGGATGGCAACACTCTGCTTAAAACCTTTTGGGCATACTACACTTCTAAATCTACTACTATAAGAACTATCCCATTCAATTTAACTTACGGATATGATGTCTTTCTTCCTCTGAAAGTAATGGTTCCATCCTTGAGAATAGCCAAACAAAATGCTTTGGAAAATTTCAAGTTTTTAGAAGCAATGTTAATGGAATTAGAGGATTTAAATGAAGTGTGACTTTAGGCTTTAAATAATATGATCATTTAGAATGAAAAGGTGGAAAAATTCTTTGGAAAAAGAATTCATAAGCGAGAATTCTGAGATGGTGATCTATTATGAAAGTTGATCCTACCTCCTGAAATAAAGGATAAGAATAAGGTAAATGGTCCCCAAATTAGGAAGGGCTACTCATAATTTATAACGTATTTATCTAGTTTAGAAGGTTAACTTCACAAGTACTTTGTCAATAAGAAGTGTTTAAATCCTTATGTAACTGCCTTTTTTGAAAGGTTAGGGATAAAAGAACAAAAGTGAATTTTCAAAATCAAATAACATTAGTTCAAAATTAATATTCAGAAATAAAGTCTAAAAAATCCACTTAAAACTAGCTAAAGGAAACAAAAAAGGAAATTTTAAAGTTGGTATAAGTCGAAGGATTGAATTAGTTAATACATGAAACCTTGTCCTCTTTGGCTTATTAGCCTTGCTGCTTTTAAAAGCTGACTTCTACTTTTTGCAACACTAATGACTTCCCTAGTTTCTTAATTATTTGCTTGACTTTATAAAACTCCTTATTAAGCTGTTGTCTATTTTTTGGGGTTTCTTGCTTTTCTCTAATAAGCTTGATTACTCGTTCATACTCCATAATCTCATTCTCTAAAAAATCAAATTTGTTCTTCAACTCCTGAATTTTTGTTAAGAGATTCTTGCGTTTAGTCTTCTCCGTATTATAATCCATTCGACATTGGTGTGAGAGGCTTAAATCTTAGAATACATAGCCTAATCATGACAATACTTTTTAAAGGTAGTGAAGAATTTTTCAACTTTGCTAAAAAAATCCCCCAATATTAGATGAATAAGTTATTAAGCCAACATATGAAATCATACTAAAAAAAGAACTATACTGAATTTCAATCAAAAACTGCAACTGTTATTACAAATGAGTATTAAAGATTCATTTACTTTTAAAAATTCCTTATAGTTGATTGTTGGTGGTGTAGTACTAGAGGGAATGTTGAAAGAGAGATCTAGGAAACTTAGGTCAAAGACTTCTTCTAAACTTGTTGTTGTGGTCTAGACATCTTTTTTTTACAAGAAATAAAAGAATTTGTTATAAGGCTAACATATTAGTATGTAGAATAAAGGAATTATTGTTTTACCTTTAGTAAAGTAACTTTAATGATCTTCAACTTAAGAGAAGTCCTGTTTTTTTAGATTTCAATTCAATAGGAAAGGAAGGGTAGGAAGTTTTGACATTGTGTCATCTATAAAATGAAAATAAACAATGGAATTTGTTGTGGAAAGAAAGGTAAAAGTTATAAAAGGAAGTCTCATACCATCGCTAATGTCTTTAACAACCTTTTCAGATATAGAGGAAGTCCCATCTATGGGAAGGGTATCTTTAGCCATAGGCTTTATGGTCTCAATTTCCTCAAGCAATTTGATCAAAGAACAAGTGGATTTCCTAATAAAACTTTTTGGGATTGCATTTTTAATGTTCTTTAAACTAGAATTTGTTGGGAACTTCTCTTTAAGCCTTAATTTAGGGAGAGGATTAGGAGCCACTTGTTTTTGAGAGAAAGGCATGCATTCTTCTATGTTGTCAACATCCAAGATTCTAAAATTTTAAATAATAAAAGTTAGGAATAAATTTTAAGGAGCGAAGCACGTTCAAATTAGAGGGAATAACTATAAGAAAGGCAAAATTTTGATGAGATACTAAACTCTCATAGCTTTTTAACCAGCAAGAATGGTAAGCCTCCATGTCAACTATACTAGTAGTAAATTTATCAAAGGAATTTTTTTTTGATATTGCTTTCTTTAAAAGGAGCTACTACTGGGTAGTCCAAAAAATGTATAATAGGAAGAATTCATACAGAAAGGCTAAGTTGCCTATTCCAGAGGTAAGTGAAGTACATTTCAAAACCCAAGGCCGTAGTGAAAAGGCTGTGTTTTAAGGATTTATTACCACCAATAATGAAAAGTCAAGGATTGTTATAAGCTAGAAAAAGTTTATGATAAACGACCAAGCAAGATGATTCAAAAGTCTTGAAAATTATAAGCCAACAAGGCATTTTAGAGAAGTGTTAAAAAGGATTCAGTTGATCTATAGACGTATACTTCAGAGATAGCAGAACACTGAAAATGTCCTTAAGATTTATTATATAAACTAATGGATAAATGAAGACCGAGAAAATCAAGGAATCTAGGGTTAAAAGAATGCAAGTCTTCTCTTTCCCTAAGTTCAAGGCAATAGGAAAAACTCCAATGTTAGAAAAACCACATATATAGGTTAAACCATTGCAAGTGGAGGTTGGAAAGACATATCCTTAAATTCCTATAAAGGAACTCTAAGTAAACAAATCCTAAAGTGAAAAACTTACTAGAAGCTACCATTATTGATAGGACAAAAGATAAATTGATTTAGAAAAACCCAAATAAACTTGACAAGTTCTTATTTAGAAACATGATTTCTTGAAGAAGCTTAACTATTTATCAAACTATAACAAGTGGAACATTTAAAAGCGCTAGAGTCTAAACTAGGGATCATTTCAATTAAATAAACAAAATCTTCCCTAATTACTGAAGTTTAGTTAAAAGAAAACATCTTTCAATGAAATCAAAGCATGATCAAAAGAAAATTGAAAGGAGTTGTGTGAAGGAATCCAAAATTTTAAAATTGTAGATATAAGTTGCTTTGATATGAAAACATCAATATCAACTCGTGCTTCTTTTTTAACTTATAGGATTTTTCTTTGGCTTCTTTAAAGGGAATTGACTTTAATACCCTCACAACCGCTTCAATTTAATATTTTTAGGGTCTTCCCCTATGGAAGTTTCCTTAGAGGGCAACACTAATTCCTCATCATAGCAAGGATAAGTGTTGAATATTCAATAAGATGTTATGCCACTAGAGAGAGGGAGTTCAATCGATAAGGAGTTTCCTTTAATATGAAACTCTAACGAGGAGGAATGTTGAGCATAAGGAAATAGATCAGGATAAAACTCTTAATATGAAGGGCAAAACTAACATGAATAAAAGCTCTTTTAGTAGATCTAAGAGTAGGATCATAGTAGTTGAATCTGCCAGTTTTAAGATGAGTTATGTCTAGAAAATAGTTGTGGATAGAGTGTTCACTCCACCATTGGAGATGTTTCAAGTGGTGTTATGACCTGGTCTTCCACTTTGGTAGGGTATGTCATTAGTAAAAGACCAACATTTCCATAAGTCCATACTTAGGCAATGGTTATAAGGGGAAAGACAAGGTTAGTTAAAACCCTGTTGATTGATGAATACACCTTTTTATTTAGGTTCTCAAATGATTCAAACATCATTGAAATACTAGAATTGGGGTCTTGACGTATAGGTAGTTAACATATGTTTTGTAAAAAAAAGAGATAAGGTATAGAGTTGGATAAATCTAGAATTTGAAGCTCCCTTTATGAATTAATTTTCGATAATCTACCCCTAGAGTATTGGACACCAATCTATTTGACTCCTCTACTGCAAGAATGGGTATAATATACTATGTTAGAATATGTGTGGAAGTTAAAATGAAAGAAGAGTTACTAGAAACAATATTATTTATAAGACTTAACATAAAGGTGAGTTAATCAAGACCAAAATTCAGCTCTTTTATAACCGAAAATCAAGCATGAAAAACTATAATTTGGAAGCCAATTGGAAGAGTATTTATGACTGGAAGTTATTTTTAAGTAATGGGAATCAATAAGTTAGAAGGTCCAATAACTTCATTGCTTCAGTAAGACAATATTACTCAAATTAATCATCTCTCAAAATAAGAATGAGGAGATGAATCTGAGTGAACCTACAAGTGCAGCCGAAGGAGTGGAGAATAGTGAAGTAGTGAGGGAGGACAATAGTTTACAATTGAAGGAGGATAATAGCTTATACAAGTCTCAAACCCTCAATAAGTCAGATATGGGTGAGGAAGAGAATAATACAGAAAAGGAAGGGGTTCTACTAGTCAGGATCATTTACTAGCAATGGAGGAGATATTCACTAATGTTGGCTTGTCCTCTAAGAGAAAATCTGGAAGGAAAAAAGATAAAGTCAAGGCTAAAGGTTGGTAATCTCTACCTTGTTTCAACACTCATATCTATGTTGTTTTGGACTATTAAGTGGATGAATGACCCTATAAAATGTCACACTATTAGAGAAGTCTTTTTGGAGAAAAAACCAGTGATTATAAGTTTGCTAGAAACCAAAGTAAAGGCTCCTAAGTTCTAAGATACTATGAAGTTTGTAGGACACAATTAGAGTATAGGTTCTAATTATATAAACCATTAAGAAATGTTTTTTCTTACAATACTAATTTTGTAAAGATCTCCAATATCTTAAGCGCTAATAAGATGTTTCATCTTACATGTCAATGGAATAGATTTACTAATTCTTTTGATATATGAATCATCTATACCTCTAACTTTGAATTCTAAAAGACTAAGTCGTTTGAGGACCTATACTCAATTTAGAGGTTAATGAGAAGGCCATGGTTACTTGTGGGTTACCTGAATTGTGTTCTTAATATAAATGAACCACATGGAGCTAGAGTTAAATTCAAAGGAATTAGAAGTATTCCATTAGGGACTGGAGGTTATGAAGTGTATAGTGATGCATTGCATCAAGGATTGGGGTGTGTTCTGATGCAGCATGGTAAAGTGATTGCTTATGCCTCGCGACAGTTGAGGTCTCACGAGGTAAACTATCCAGTGCATGATTTAGAGTTAGCTGCAGTTGTCTTTGCCCTGAAAATTTGGAGACATTACTTGTATGGTGAGACTTTCCAGATCTTTACTGATCATAAGAGTTTGAGATACTTGTTGAGTCAGAGGGAGTTGAATTTGAGGCAGAGGAGATGGATTGAGCTGCTTAAGGATTATGATTGTACTATTGAGTACCACCCAGGGAAGGCTAATGTGGTGGCAGATGCTTTGAGCAGGAAGTCTCATATCAGTGCAGCTCAGATTCAGGTATTGAGGTTACCTAATTTGATACAGTTGAGAGCTTTGAATGTGCAGTTGAATCTGGAGCAGGATGGGGCTTTGATGGCCACTTTGAAGCTGAGACCGATGCTACATGACAAGATCAAGAGAGTCCAGGGCACGGATCCTAATATGGTGAAGCTTATGGATAAAGTAAAGGCAAATCCGAACTCTGAATTTGAATTTCGAGATGAGACATTATGGTTGGGACAGAGGCTATGTGTGCCTGACGTTGATGATCTGAGGAGAGAGATTCTAGAGGAAGCTCATATGGCCACCTATGCTATGCTTCCTGGTACTACCAAGATGTATCATACTTTAAAACAGCATTTCTGGTGGCCGGCCATGAAGAAACAGGTGGCAGAGTATGTATCTAGGTATATGACATGCCAACAGGTGAAAGCAAAGCACCAGGCTCCAGTAGGGAAGCTCCATTCGTTACCTATTTCCGAGTGGAAATGGGAACGAATCACTATGGATTTTATCATGGGGTTGCCCAAGAGTCCAAAGCAGCATGATGCTATCTGGGTCATAGTGGACTGGTTAACTAAATCGGCCCATTTCTTGCCAGTGAGGGCGAATAATTCCCTTGATCAGTTAGCCTAGAAGTATGTGAATAAGGTAGTGAGACTACATGGGGTTCCAGTGTCTATAGTATTAGACAAGGATCCCAAATTTACTTTGAGCTTCCTCTAGAATCTCTCTCCTCAGATCACATCTATAGACACTGGAATGATCGTCACCTATTCAAACAAACCGGTAAGAATTTTGAGGACAAAATTTTTGTTAGGAGGGGAGAGTTGTAGCATCCCATCACCGATAGGAAGGGTAGAATAGTCTTTTGGAATGGGTTATGAGTGCTTAAAATTTGTCTTGATTTGTTCATGCATACACATGCACGTAAATAGTGAAATTTTGCACTTGTAAATGCCTGTACATGCATTCATGACATTTCCCGCTATTTTTGATCATAAATGTGCTTATTGTGAAAAATGTGATTTTTGTGTTTGGAAAATTGATTGGAGTGGGTCTTTGTGAGTTTTGGATTTTTGGGAAATTTTATAAATTTTCCATCTTGCGATTCAGCTAGCATCTAAGAGTCTTAAACGTTGCGTATAACATCTTACGATTCAGTTAGCGTCTAAGAGTCTTAAACTGTGCGTACTACACTCAATTATAAAAGAAACGTGGAATGGGTCTATTGAGTCAAGAAGATTTCACTTCTTCTATTGATTTTGAGGAAAATCAATTAATAGTAATAGAAGTATGTGAATTGTTTTGATGAATTTGTCAAGTACGTAGATAAATATATGTGGCACAATTTATCAAATCAAGACGATACTTTAGCAAAGGCTGAATAAGATGAGATGTCTAAGGTGGATCAAACAAAGTGATTAAGTCACAGATGGATCATCTCAGACGAAGTCCTTAAGCCACAGATGGATCGTCTCAAACGAAGTGCTTAAGTCACAGATGGATCGTCTCAGACGAAGTGATTAGACGGAGTAATTAGTTTGAAATGATCAGACGAAGTGATTAGTCTGAACTAATCAGACGAAGTACACGTGTCTAAGCAAGATGCAGACGAAGTACACTTGTCTAAGCAAGGCAATGTAATCAGACATAGTAGACGCATCTAAGCAAGGCAATGAAATCAGACGGAGTTGGTTACAGGACTCCACTAATGACAAACTTTCGAAGGTTTTAAAGGTTCATATCCTAGATAGTTTAACACAATTCAACTTTACTCCAATTTGTCTCAAATTTTCCAATATCATTGATTCCTATTTCTATTTTTCGTACATCAATTTACTTATCGATTGACATTTTTCCTAGTCTAATAAAAATCAACACTTTTGGAAATTATTCCTAAAATTCACCAGAAATTCTAAATCACTAAATACACTCTCCAAATCAGTTTTTCATAAATAAAAACCACAATTCTCAATATAACCATATTTATAAACAATTATACCCGGAATTATCTATGAATTTATGTATAATTGTTTTCATGTGCAGAAGTTCAATATTCACATATAAGTATATACCATATGATGCTGCAATGCATTTCCAATCTCTTAGTAATATTTCATATTTACTATTTTAACCTTCTCGCAGGTAATGGGATGTTACACAATTAATCCGATGTCATTTTTTTTGTTTTTTAATAGAGAATGACATCGAACAGTACAGGTAATACAAAAACATAATTTTAATGTGATAAATAATAATTTCTAAAAATGAAAAATTAAAGAAGAAAAAAGTTCAAATTATAAAAAGATTGAGATTCGATATAATTATCATAATAATTTTTTAAAATAAATAAAATTAGAAAAGATGCTTTTCCCTTAAAACAAAACCTCACGTCGAAAATTTAAACAATATATCCAATGTGAAAAAGTCTAAGAAAGAACCAATCAATTTTGTTGCAGTCAAATTATGCGAAATCCATAATAGGTTTTTGGTCTCTTTCCATCTCTAATCTAATTTCCCCATGTAAACCTTTGCTTGTGTCAATCAATGGGGATGATTCACGTTCCCTTGATCATCTACCCTTTAAAATGCCAAAGGATTATGAACAATGTAATGAATACTATACCGGGCTTGGTACCGGATTCAGCTCTGGAATAAAATTGTACCGGTATCGGGTACCGTTTCGATTTTTTTTTAAATTATAAAATAGTCTCTAAATTTTTAAAACTTGCAAAATATTCCATATTGGTATATTATACAGTTGTACTGTACACTTTATTAGTTTACTGTTCACATTAACCATGCTTCCAAAAATCTTAATAATAAATAATAATGACAATCAATATGAAATAACAATAATTTTTAATATTTCACATATAAATAACCACAATTAATAT
>JANITX010000002.1:66117547-66130932 GCA_027564395.1 Erythroxylum ulei
ATAAAATGGGACGTAACATGAAATCATCCGCTTTTATTCCATTCTGTTCTATTCTATTATAAAACTCCCAACTAAAAGATAGAAGTGTATTTCGAAATATTGGGTTACATTTCTAACTCCTTAACCACACACGCCTTAAGCTCCCGTCGAAAAATACTTTTTATCGAGCCTTGTCCTGCCGAAGTAGACTCAGGCCCGGCGAAAGACAATACTTGTATATTTTTTCTCAGTTTTATGGGGAAATGCTACAAAGTCAAAGTAGTTGTCGGAAAGTAATTGGATGTGGCTGCATTGCAAAGATTAATGAACAACCGAGAAAAGAACCAGTCAACTGGGAAAACTCCATTATTGCAGTCAACAACATCATCCTCTACCATTAGGGCACATGAACCAAAACACCGAATAAAATCACAATCTAAAAGCAACAAAGTTCAAGTCTTTAATTCCAAAACTACCTCCCAACCCCAACTACGATAGGATAGCTTTTAATTTACATCATGAAAAAAGTTGGTCAAAAAATGAAAGTAAATTAAAAACAAATTTGCCCACAGAAAAAAGAAAACTCATTTCTCTCACCATTTAATGAAAAGCAAAGAAAAAGAGAAGAAAAGGGGAAGATGAGCTTGAGCTCCGGTTCCTCAGATGCTTTGACCGCCACCCTCAGCAACTCAATCCAAGCTTTGGGACGTGGGTTTGATGTCACATCTGATATAAGGCTTTTGTACTGCAAAGGAGCTCCGGGGTCAAGATTAGTGCTTTTGGATGAAAAACATACAAGGGATCTTGATGTCTGTCCTGGGGTTGTTGTGTCAAATGTTTCTACTGATATCGAATGCTCTGCAGGCAAAAGGAGCATCGAAAGAATCCCAGTTTGCAGCTTCCACGAGGTGATTCTTTCTCCTTCTCTTTTTTTGGTTTGTCTTTTGGTATGTTTTTCTATTCTTTTATTTGGGAATGCTTGAATTCCCTATTTTCTGATGGTATACTGAATCTTCTAAAGCTGGATTGTTTGCTGAATACAGTCCCATTCTTGTTGTGGTTGTGATTTAGTTGATGATAATTGGTAAGGTTTCGTTCGTGGTAATGCAGTGTCACGACTACCATAACTCTTTACCATAGCTTCGTATTCCAAATTCTAATGCTATTAGAGGCTAATAGTAATTGCTGATAGACTTTTCTGTCGCTAAAGGATTTGTGAAAATAAAACAGCTAATTGTCTAATTTTAGTTACTTTATGTTTGCATCCATATACAACAAGAGCAGGGGACTTTTCTCTTGGTATTCAAGTTTTGGATGTGGTTCATTTACAGTGTTCAAAAGATTGGTTCATGTTTAAAGAAGTAGAGAGTAGTGTATGCATTTCTTTTGACATTATCAATTAATTTCATTTAGTGGATGGCAATATCATTTTGATCGTTCAGTCACTTAAGTGTCAAATTTTGTTCAAGATTGTTGAGACACGAGGCTTGAGTGACTCATCGCAAGGGAGTACGTCTTGACCTATTTGAGTGCAATTACAGGACACATTACCTTGGCATAAACAACATATCGTTGAAATATTTAAAATTTTCCAAAACTAATGGGTGTATTTGAACTATTTTTAGTTAATTTTCACTTCATTTTCAGGAGTGCTCAAGTCCAAGTTTTGTGGAATTCTATGACTATCATATATGACTGAAATGGCCTTAAAAAGGAAACTGAAGTAACTTTTTTGTTATTATGGATTTTTGGCCTGTCTGCTATTCATTAATATTTGAAGACCATGTTGAAAATGACCCTAAATTGCTCATTGCTGCCAGACTCCCTACTCCTGCAATGGAGTGAGGATACCACAAATTTTTTATTCTATTGTAACAAGGTCAAATAGAGTATTATAGAAAGAACATTGACTGAAACTGATTAGATCTCTTTTTTGTTCTCTCTTTTGCTTGTGTGTGCGTGCATGTCTTCATTTTATTTTAGTTGTTACTCCTACTTGGATATTGGTATAATTCTTGATATTGGTTTAATTCTTAGGGTTAACCAATAAAGAGTATATGTTTCAATAATTTAGAGTAGCCATTCCACACGAAAAGATGATGGCAGCAATGGTACTATTGCTTAAATGTAATCAAAACTGGGAAATGGACAAACTTTTCGTATCTTTCAAGCAATTTTAGTCATGGATCTTTTGGCCTTTACATGAATGCATTGTTAAGAATATTTGTGAAATTTAATGCCTTTTGTTTTCAGATGGCAGCGAGATTTAATGAGAAATCAGGAATATCAATTGGTAGTCCGCTTGGAAGCTTCAATAGCATGTTCAATTTCACTGGTTCTTGGCAACTTGATGCAGCGGCCACAAAATCCCTTGCCATGGTTGGGCATTTCATTCCCTTGTATAAGGTCCAATTAGCAAATATGTCTTTACTATTGCACGAGGAAATTAAGCGTGCTGTTCCTTACTCCTGGGATCCGGCATCCTTGGCAAGGTAAATAGTAATAACCTAGTTGCACTTCTGCTTTAAGTTTCTTTTGATATTTCAATTTGTGACGTGAAACTTCTGAAGAAGGAAAAAAGAAAAGAAATCAGAACCTAATTATTCGATATAATTAGTTTTTACAGAAAATGCTTTGATTTGGGAAGGGCAAACCTGTGTCCATCTTTTTACTTATAAAATGCAAGATCCTGAAAGTTCTTAGTTCATTGAAATCTTTTCCATGAATATCAGATATTGTTGCAAATTCTTTATCCTTGTTAATATTAACTTTTAATCATTTATACGTGGAGAAAACTGTACACCAAAATGTCTAGATAAAGTTTTCACAACCTTGAATTTTGATTGACAGAAGTTTTCTTTCTTTTATTGAATTTTCTTATTGCAGTTTTATCGAAAGTTACGGTACTCATATTGTCACGTCTGCAACTATTGGTGGAAGAGATGTTGTTTACATTAGGCAGCATCAGTCGTCTCCTTTGCCAGTGTCAGACATTGAAAGCTATGTGACAGACATTGCGGACCAGAGGTTTCAGGACTCCAAAAGTCATTCAAGTGCAGGTGCTTTGAAGTACAAAGACAAGGTTATCATAAGAACATGCTGATGTGAAAAACTTGTAACTAATTAAAGTGCATTCTCTGAAGAGTCAAAGTGTGAAAAGTCTTAAAATTTTACTGCTTTCTGCAGGACGTAACTGTCATTTTTAGGAGAAGAGGAGGTGATGATCTTGAGCAAAGTCATTCCAAGTGGGCAAATAATATACAGATGGCACCAGATGTGATAAACATGACATTTACACCTATTGTTTCACTGCTTGAAGGAGTGCCTGGTATAAAACATCTGGCTCGGGCAATTGAGCTGTACTTGGAGTGTAAGTTTGTATGCAAAACTTTCAAGTTCATTCTCTGATTTTGAAATCTCGACTTGACACATTTTCTATCTTTTTTCTGTTCTAGTGGGGCAATGTTGAACACACACAAACATATTTCTTAATGATTTTTAATCATTTTTCCAAGAAATATAATACTTTGGCTGTTTAACCTTTTTATTCAATAATCAAGAGTATAAATTTAGATTCAATAATAAGAGTCTAAATTGAGAAAAACTTTGGTAGCCATTAAGGTGAAATATACATTTTTCATTTTGTTGGGAACTTATATATAATGTGGTACACGGTCACATGGAAAATGTAAATGTATCTGGTTCTGTTGCTGCCACCAGTTTTGCTGTCTTCTTGCAAAGACCTTAGGCTAACAAATTCAGCAGCAGATAGAACAACCTTTTCATGTCTTTGATAATGAAGAATAACCTAGAATATTGTGTATTCATTATAGTAAGATTTATATTTCACATGTAGCTGCTGCTGCCACATTTGATAATCTGCTTTCATGTTCTGTTTTCGGCCTGAACACTAATAATCCAATTGCAATATCTACCAGACAAGCCTCCTATTGAGGATCTGCAATACTTTCTGGATTTCCAAATTGCTCGAGTTTGGGCTCCAGAACAGAATAACCTTCAAAGAAAGGAGCCTGTTTGCCCGTCACTTCAGTTCAGCTTGATGGGGCCCAAGCTTTATATCAGCCCAGATCAGGTGATTGTTTTGTAGCCATTATTGTTGTGATACAAGTTAATGTCAATAGGATCATTCTGTTTACAAGAGTTTCCCTTTTAAATTAGAAAAAGGGGGAAATGGGAGTTGGTGCAATGTATGCTGAAAGATGATGAAAACAGCATCTGAGTTCAATCAACACCTAGGTTTCTTTTTTGTGATACTAGTGTTGGAAGGCATTGCTTTCACCTGCTAGAGATTCCTGGATTTGTTTTCCTGAATGGATGCTTATGAAATCTCCAATTGACACGCTGATGGAAACCAGTATCCTAAGAAGAGCCTAACTAAAGATAACCACGATCCAGCATTTAGAGAGAAGCTTTTGGACTTTTTAAGTGCAATGTAAACTGCAAGCAATCAGCTATGCAGAAAACTCGGGCAATTTAAGTTGCTACTTATGTCAGAACCTGATGACTAGTATCAGTAAGATACATCCATTTTGGGAATCTTTAGGAGTAAAATCACATCAAATGTGGTGCTACTTGAGTACAGAGGGGCTACATCTCTGAAATATTGACCCTGGAATATGAAATGTCAGCCTCTAGTTCCATAGAGTTAAGCTAGATAATAAATCAGCTTGTAGACTTACCTCTTTTTGCGATTCTCACTTCTCAGGCCTAAAAATTTCTCCTAGTGAACCTGAAATATGTTCTTCACAACTGTTCTCAATGTATATAGAGCTCTTAATTTTCCCCATTTACCTCATGATTGGACTGTCTTCTTTAGGATAATGTCTTTCCTTTTCTTAAGAATTGTGAACATGAATGTAATTCTTCTAATGCCAAAATATGTATGGTATGCAGGTGACAATTGGCCGTAGACCAGTTACTGGTCTTAGACTTAGTCTAGAGGGCAGCAAGCAAAACCGACTCTCCATCCATTTGCAGCATCTTGTGTCCCTTCCAAAAATCCTTCAACCACATTGGGATGTGCATATGGCCATAGGTGCACCCAAGTGGCAAGGTCCTGAGGAGCAGGATAGCCGTTGGTTCGAGCCTATCAAATGGAAAAACTTCTCCCATGTAAGCACTGCACCGATAGAGTACACAGACACTTCCATCGGAGACCTCTCTGGTGTTCACATCGTTACAGGAGCTCAGCTTGGTGTTTGGGATTTTGGTGCCAAGAATGTCTTACACCTCAAGCTCCTCTTCTCTAAAGTCCCAGGATGTACAATAAGGCGGTCTGTGTGGGATCATAGCCCTTCAAACTCATCTGCACCTCGGCCCAATGGAGCATCTTCATCGACTTCAAGTGAAAGAATTGCCTTTGAGAAGAAGGAAGATAGTTCAAGCAACATAGGAAAATTAGTTAAAATTGTTGACACAAGCGAAATGTTGAAGGGACCCCAGGATACTCCAGGTCATTGGTTGGTAACAGGAGCTAAGCTTGGGGTGGACAAAGGGAAAATTGTTTTGCGATTGAAGTATTCTTTATTGAATTACTGAGCAAGTATTTCTGCAAGTTCTTGCTGTCAGCTTTTCCGCACGTGAGGCATACTCAAACATTCTTTGCATAAAAATCCTTCCTTCTTTTGTTCTGTACATTGTGGCTGTTTGGTTTGTGTTTCCATAGTTAATAGTTACATTAAATATCATAATCTTATTTTCATTTGATTTCTTTTAAGAATTTTTTTGCTAAAGGACTGGACTATCCTGTCCAGCAGATTCATCTATTTTAGCTGAAAGTAGTCATTCTTTCAACATGATGTGAGCTTCTAGAATGGAGGCATTGTATACTGTTCCTTCTTGTTAGTATACAGGTTGATGTTGTAGAATTTTATTCTTTTCCAAAACCCTTCTCTGCATTCTTGCTTGCTTGTGGCCAATCCCTTTGGGCCTAACTGGAGCAATTTAATCATACTATTTACTTTTTTTGTTATGTCAAAATCAAGTTTTGGCTGTTCCGTTTTCAGGTTTTCCTTCATAAGAACAAAGCTCCTTCTAAACCACCCAGTATTATATCATTACAGTATCAATATTACTTGGAAAATGTAGGGCTGTCTGTACGACTTGTATATTACAATAGGTAATATTAGAGCTTTCAATCTGTATCAACCCACTCCATTTAGCATAAGAAATGTTCAGTTTGGCCAAAATAGTCTTTCAGTTGACCTGGAACCAGACAATTATGTCCAGGAAGTGAAGGATATTTAAGAGAGAAAGATCGGCTAAAGCATTGAAAGTCTTAGTATTTTTATGTCATACTTGCTGGTATTCTACTGATTGTCTCTATCAACAAGATGATGCGATTATAGACAATAATTCTAATAGAATGCATATGCAAAAAAAAAGGTTAAAAGGCATTCTTTAAAAATTTGGAAAGTGGTAAAGTTCAACCAAGTTCTGACTTCATGTACAAGGTGGTAAAGTCAGTATTATTGTTATTGTTTGTAGTTTTATTCAATAATGATCTAAATCTAATACAGTTAAACATTATTTAAAACCATGATATTTACAACAAAGAAAATGGCCATCATCTACATTTTTATAAAACCTTTTCTTTGAAAATAGAGTCAGTAAGTTCTGAAACGCTTACATAGACTTTAGTGCTTCAATATGCTTAAGAAATCAGCCTTTGAATCAATCTGTCACAATCTAAGTGCCGGCGAAATGAGAAGTAAGGTTATACTTAATGCTGTATATATGCAAATGAAGAATGTCTGTTATCAACTACTACCCTTGTGTAGCATTTCATATTTCTAACCAGGTTTCACTTTCAAGTGACAAAATAATGGGAAATTGTTGACACTGACTCACTGGAATTAGTTAGCACTTGGAATTATCAGAAAATGTTACTCGATTAAATCTTTTCCTCTGCTTCGAGATAGATGTTTGAGTCCTAAAAATCATAGGAGGAGGACAAAATTAAGTTAGAAATGGCTTATACAGTGTTCTACTCTAGATGTGACATGCAAATAACTTATTGGTTTTTCAGGATGCAAGTCATTGTCTAACGACCTTGCATATGCTTGAACATGAACAATAGACCAAGCTTCTCAATTGTCTAAGCTTCTCAATTGTTTAGGTAGGAAAAGATGTACAAAAATGGAAAAAAAAAGTTTACAAACGGTCGAATAACGCAAGGAACACCTATATAACAATAGCTTCATCCTTTATTATGCCACAAATTTGATCTCCGTCTTTACACTTTCTGAGGTTGGAACCTTAGCAACCTTGTGCTGTGCCATGGTACTAGCAATTCTGTACAATCTTGTACAATTGCAATCTCTAGCTACGTATTTAAAGTTTTCAGTGCTCATGAATGATCCTTTTTTTACCGGTTTACAGGAGAAAAACGATGTTGTTATAGGAAAGGTGGACTGGAAGGGAAGGCAAGCATTGAGGCACAGACATGGAGGACCAAGAACTGCTATTCTCCCATTAGGCATATATCTAAATATAGTTTATTGAACAAGGCTTAATCTCTGGCGATACAAATTTCAGTAAGAGGTTTTTATGGCTGTTTTTGTTGTTTTCTTTCTCTTTTGCAGCCACCTTTGCATTGGAAAACATGTCGGGTGTAGCACTGGCAGTAAACTTGGTGACTTACATCTATGGCACAATGCACTTTGACTTACTAGATTCAGCTAATGAGCTAACCAACTTCATGGGTGTTTCCTACATCCTCTCTATTCTGATGGCTCTCCTGGCAGACGCTTACGTTGGCAGATTGAAAATTGGGATACTTTCAGGATGTCTCGAGTTCGTTGTAAGCATGTAACTTTACATACAATCAATCATGTCCACTATCCTACAAACAAAACATATTTTGTGATAATGGAGATGGTAATGAACAATAAACAGTGCGTGCATGCTCAAGGTTCATGGAGTAGCGTAAATATATAGTTCTCAACTTCTAACGTATGATGTAACTTTGAGGCAGGGACTTGTATTGCTAGCAGTTCAAGCTTATTACTCCAAATTGCGGCCGCCTGCTTGCGATATGTATAATCCAGCAGTTCACTGCAAGCATGTTGAAGGTGGAAAAGCTGCACTATTTTTTGTTAGCCTATACCTGCTTGCTCTTGGCAGTTCTGGAATCAAGGCTGCGGTCCCTGCACATGGAGCTGATCAATTTGATGAGAAAGACCCAAAAGAGGACCAGCAGATGTCCAGCTATTTTAACTATGTCTTGTTTGCGTTGTGCTGTGGCGGTGTTGTTGGATTAACCCTCCTTGTTTGGGTTCAAGATCACAAGGGATGGGACTGGGGATTTGCAATCTGTGCTCTTGCCTTGTTCTTGGGAGTAACCACACTTCTAGCTGGACTGCCAATGTATCGCATACAAGTCGTTCGAGGATCAAGCGTGCTTCTGGAAATTATACAGGTATGCCGTCTCTACCAGTCGATCTACAAGGTGTAATAATTATGGAAGATGTGGATAAGAAACTGATAATTCTGCTGCTCATTCTTTGTTTCTGATCCCTTCAGGTTTATGTTGCATCATTCCTCAACAGAAAATTGCAACTTCCTGACGACCCTTCAGAGCTCTACGAGATTAGTAACAAGGAAGAGGCAATGGATATGGAGTTTCTACCTCATACCGATACTTTAAGGTTATCTCCCTCTTAATTACTAACGCATCATTGGGATAAAAGTATGCATCTCACCAATTGAAAATTGTTTTCAGGTGGATGGACAAAGCCGCCATACTAACAGCATCTGCGGAGCAAACTGGTAGGCCTGAAACTCAACGTCCATGGAAATTATGCAGGGTTACACAAGTCGAAAACGCAAAAATCTTACTTTCCGTTCTACCAATTTTCTGCTGCACAATTATTATGACCCTTTGCCTAGCACAACTCCAAACCTTCTCAATCTATCAAGGTCGAACCATGGACAACAGCATCAGCAAACATTTTGACCTACCACCAGCCTCTATACCAATAATCCCAGTACTTTTCCTTGTCATCTTGATCCCCATGTACGACCGAATAATCGTCCCACTTCTACGAAACATCACAGGCATTCCCACTGGCGTAACTCACCTTCAGCGCATAGGGGTTGGCCTAGTTCTTTCTTGTTTATCCATGGCCACAGCTGCTCTAGTGGAAGTGAAAAGAAAAGGAGTCGCCAGAGACCACAACATGCTCGACGCTGTGCCTGGATTTCAGCAACTGCCCATGAAAATACACTGGCTAGCGATTCAATACTTTATGTTTGGAGTTGCAGATATGTTCACATACGTAGGTCTTCTAGAGTTCTTCTATGAAGAAGCACCAAAAGCTTTCAAATCCCTTTCTACTTGCTTCCTGTGGACTTCAATGGCACTTGGATACCTTTTTAGTAGCATAGTTGTTAATATAGTGAACAGCGCCACCAGAGGAATTACTAGAAGTGGAGGCTGGTTAGCAGGGAACAACCTTAACAGGAATCATCTGAATCTGTTCTTCTGGTTGCTAGCCTTAATGAGTTTCATCAACTTCTGTATCTATGTGTTTGTTGCTAACAGATACAATTACAGGCCTAAGGATTTTGTGGACTCGAATGAAACTAAGGGTCAGGCTTAAACCGGAGAACAAGAAGCATTCTACCCGAAGAAGACAAAGAACTGATGAGGAACGAAGACTAAGATCCTTTTTCTAATTTCGTGTACTTGTTACCCTCATCCTAATCAAGCTACTGTTTGACTGTTGAAAAACCATGTTTCAGATGTGTTCATTATATAAGAAAGAGTTGTTTACACCCTGAAAAAGGACTATCTTACAGTAATAAAAATAATAAAACAAGACTATCTTTGCAATAAAAAATTTGTTCTTTCCTCTCATTTTGTAAGATGAAACATTAATTATGTAACTATTTATATTTCTAAACTAATCAACTTAAAGTCACTTGATGCTAAAACACAGAAAGGAAAATATTTTCAATGACATAATAAAATTTCTATAATTAAAATTTGATAAGTCTATTTTTATTTTTATTATAATTTTTTTAGATAACTTTAAATGATTAAGATTTATCCAAATGATCTAGATACATAATGCTTAAAAAGAATCTTAAATTACATGAATTGATTAAGATTTGACCATTCAACTATTCTTTCAAACTTGCTGTAAAATCCCAAAAATCATGATAGATTGATTTTTGTACATCCCAATTATTATCTTTTACATGAGGGGCTTACTAAAATTGTCAGCAACTTGATCAAAGAACTTTACGTACTCCAAATTAATATCCTTCTTAACAATGTATTCTCAAATAAAATAAAACCTTGTGTTAATATACTTGCTTATATCATAGAATACTAAATTCTTTTATAAGGCTTAAGCGGATTTATTGTTAACCATGATCTTCATAGGTTTAATTTGCTTCTAAATGAAGCTCTTACAACAACTTATATTGACAAGTATAGGAAGTAGTTCCAACATACTTCGATTCACATGTAGAGAGGGTGATTATGAGTTTTGTCTTTAAACACCAAGAGATTGCATTGTATCCCCAAAAGAGAACAAACCTTATGTTATCAAGATCTTATAAAATCACTATCACAACAATCTATTAAGTTAAAGTTTTTGGAAGATGAGCAAAACATACTATAGTCAATTGTACCTTTAATATATCGAAGAATTCTCTTAGATGCCTTTAAATGAACTTTAGATGGTGTCTCCATAAATTTACTAGCTAGCAATTCCAAATGCAAATAAGATATCTAGTCATGTATAAGTCAAGTACCTCAAGTTTCCTGTAAGACTTTTGAATAAAGTTTGGATCTACCCTCTCTTTTCCATCAGACTAGGATAGATTTATTCCACACTTTATTGGAGTGTTAACTGGTCTAATATCTTGAATTTCTTAAGCATCTCTTTTGCATAACCTTTCTGAGTGATGAAAATTCCATTCATTATTTGCTTCACCTAGATTCCCAAGTAGTAAGACATCAATCCCTTGTCACACTTTATAAAATATTTGAACTTTTTAAACATCTTTTGATTGTTGCCTATGAAGATAAGATCATCTATATGGGTACAAACAAGTAACAAAATAAGTTTATCCTTTTTTAACATAAAGATCACATTTATGTAAGCATATAGTGAAACTATTCTCTTTAAAATAATTGTCAATTTAGTTATTCCAAGCTTTTGTCACTTTATTAAGTTTACATACCACCTTCTTTAACTTCAACACATTATCTTTTTGGCCTTCAACCATATATCATATTGTTTGCTTAATGTAAACTTCTTCCTCTAGATAATCCTTGTACAAATTGGACTTTGACATCTAATTGATGAATTCTCTAATGATTTTAGACAACCAGACATATTAATAAATGAATTATTCCTCGGCAAGTAACAAGGCTGAATTCCTCTTCATCGTGTATGCTTTACTTTTGCTTGTACAATTTGAAAACAAGCCTTGCCTTGTTTGCTTGTTTGTCTCTACTTCAGCTTTGGCATTTTTCTTGATATTGTAGACCCATTTTACTCTAATGGCATGATGACCCTTGGATGAGAAATAAGTTCCCATATGTCATTCATTTCCATGGCTTGAATTTCTTTATTCATTTTATAAATCCACTTCTCTTTCTTGGTAGCATCTTCAAAATTTAAAGACTCAATATATCTAAGTAGACAAAACTAGTTACAATTATAATAAAATTTCCCAAGTCTTCGATATCTTAAGGTCCCATCCTTATTGGAAATGATGTGGATGATGATGCTTCAAATGAAGGGGTTGGTGAGGTTAGTAGACAAAAATCATTTCAGCTTCTTGAAAAACTTCCTTTCTTTAGTCATCTTTAAAATATAAAAAGAAATCATAAGATCCCTCCATTTGAAAGCTCCAACCCCAAGGTGCTTCTTCATTAAATTTAGCATCTCTACTAATAGCAATCTTTCCATTTTTTAGGTTGAACAACATGTAGCTTTTGAGTCTTATTATATCCAATAAAAACAAACTTCTTACTTCGATCATCAAGTTTGAAACTTTCTTACTCTAAAATATAAACTTATATAATCAAGCCAAACACTCTTAACTGTAATACTGAAGGCTTCATTCCACTCTATGCTTCTTATGGAGTGAATATTTCAAACTCTTTGTAAGACTACAATAAAAATTGCATATGCAACCGCTTCAGCCCAAAACTCTTTAAGCTTCGTCTTACTTTTCAACATGGTTCTTTTCATATTGAGGATTGTTTGATTCTTTCTTTTGACCATTCTATTTTATTAGGGAGTTCTCAACACTATAAGAGGAATGCAAATTCCATGAGCTCATAAAAGCATTTAAATTTATTATAAGTAAATTCTTCACCTCTATTAGTTCTTAAAGCTTTAATCTAAAAAATATTTTCTTTTTTAACTAAAGCTCTAAACTTTTTAAAAGCTTCAAACTTGTATTTCAAAAATTTTAGCCATTTCTGTCTACTATAATCATCAATGAAAAGAATAAAGTAAGAGCTTTTATTAAAAGATGAAGGATTGATGTGACTATAAACATCTGCATAAACAAGTTGGAGTGACTTTAGTAGCTTTTACACATAGTTGGTAGACGTATATTGAACTTGAATGTGAAGGAAGATAGCCTAGAACAAAGGGAGAACATATTTTACACAAGATGCTTAGTAGGTGGGAAAGCTTGTAGCATGATTATAGACGGGGGTAGTTGCACTAATGTGACTAGTACTATTGTGGTAGAGAAGTTGGAGTTGAAATGTGATAAACACCCTTATCCATATAGACTACAATAGTTGAATGAAAGTGGTGAAGTTAAAGTTACTAAGCAATTTGTTGTTGCATACACTATTGGTAGATATAGGGATGAAGTTGAGATGTTATGCCTATACAAGCTGGTCATATATTGTTGGGTAGGCTATGGCAATTTGATAGGCGTTTTATGCATGATAGGTATATGAATACGTATTCTTTTATGTATAATAGGCGAAAAGTTACCCTTGTTCCTTTATCACCTAAAGAAACATACCTTGAGCAATTGAAAATTCAACAATCATCAAGTGGGGATTCAGGTAGTGAGGTAAAAAGAAAGAAGAGAGAAAAGAGGCCAAGAGAGAAAAGAATAAAATTAAAGGCCCAATGGTAGGTGACAACATAAGTGAGGAAAAGAAAGTGGGATGTGTAGGAGAGAAAAAATAAGTGAGTGAAAAGAAAGAAAAGAACGTGAAAAGTGAGCAAAGAGAAATTGAGAGGAGTGCAAAAGTTAAGACAACCATATTTGTAAGCAAAAGAGAGAGAGTTAAAGAGTGCATACTTAGGCAAGAGAACTTTAATTTTGATTCGGTTTAAGGAAACTTTGTTTACTAACACTAAACTTGACCCTAATTTGCCCAGTGTGTTTGT
>JANITX010000002.1:66174248-66195896 GCA_027564395.1 Erythroxylum ulei
CCCCAATAGTAATTTATATGTATTCAAAACTTGTATATCTTAGTAGAAGGCCTTTTCTTCGTTGTAGACCTTTGAAGCTGTGTCATTAGCTGTTGGATCCATTTACGCCCCTTGCTTATTATGCTCAGTGGATTCATTTTCAGTACTGCCTAGATGTGGTTCATGAGCCATCAATATCATATTGTATCTAATCACCACCAATGTATGTTTGGTTTCACACTTCATCTTCTGCGCCTTTAGATTGCTCAATAGTCGAAGGAATTGGCAAATAGTTAACTATGCCATTTGATGAGCTACAGTGTGATTATTTATCTCTATTCAGAAGATCAGCAACTCTCTCATGCTCCAATAACACCACATCCTTACTCTTGACTACCTTTTGCTTCTCTAGGTTATAAAATCTGAAGTCAAACTAATCACCACCATATCCTACAAAGATGAAAGGTATAGACTTTGAGTCAAACTTCTTTCTCTAATCCTTGGGTATGTGTCTAAATATCTTATAGCCAAAAACTCTCAAATGACAATATGTGGAATCCTTGCCAGTCTACGCTCTCTCGAGAATCTCAAAGTATAACAGAACTAAGGGAGCTCTATTAATCAGGTAGGCTGCAGTTCGGGCTACTTCTCCCCAAAATGCCCTTAACAACATAGACATCCTGAGCATATAACGAACCTTCTCCACAATGGTTCTGTTCATTCTCTCAATAACTCCATTATGTTGTGGAGTCCTTGTTTTAGTTTTCTCATGTCTAATGTCGTGCAATGTACATTATTCTTCAAATGACTTAGAAGTATACTCTCCTTCATTGTCAGTTCGCAGGCACTTTAGCTTCCTCTTAAGTTCCCTTTTTACCATAACATGAAACTTATTGAAAGTTTCAAAAACTTGACCTTAGAGTTCAACATGTATACCCAAGTCTTCCTCCGAGCATTGTCAATGAAAATAATAAAATATATATTACTTCCTAATGACTCCTCCTCAATAGAACCACAGACATTTGAACGAATCAATTCCAATAACTTTGACTTCCTTGTAGATCTTATTTTGAAAGAGACACTATGCTACTTTCTAACCAAGTAATGATTACAAGGATTAAGTGATTATGATCAGTTCATACCAGGGACAATGGATTTTCCAACCAACAACTTTAATCCCTTCTCACTCATATGTCCCAATCATCGATGCCATAGATTTGGTGAAGTTTCCTCTTAGGCTATGTATACTTTTCCACCACCACATAACTTTAAGCATGTTTTATACAATAAGCAGCATAACTTACCTTGGGAAATCATCATTCCGCCTTTGGATAGTTTCCTATCCCTGAAAGTGTGTTGAAATCCTTCTTGATCTAACATATTAGTTGATAACAAATTTAGCCTTAGATTAGGAATATGTTGTACATCTCTTAAGGTCAATAAACATTTGATATTTGTCTCAACTCGGATATCACCCATATCGACTATCCAAGCGAAACTTTAGTTTCTCATCTTTACACTATCGAAAATCTCCACTCTTATAGTTTAAGAAGTACTCTACCTTTGGAGCACAATAATAAGATGTTCCTGTATCAACGTGCCATTTAGAACCAAAATTATTGACATTGAAGCATTCACTAGTTGTATAAACTAGGGACACCTTATTATCCGTACTTGAAGCAGTTACAACTGCACTACTATCATCACCATCATTCTGATGATCTTCCATTTTTTGATCCCTCTTCCACTAATAACATAACCTTTTAATGTGTCCTAGTTTATCACAATAGTGGCATGTCTTCAAGTCATTATCACCTTTGGACTTTGAATGGTTCTTAGACTTCTCATGATCCTTAGGATCCCAACTCTTGTTCCTTCCCCTGCTTCTTGTCATAAAAGCCTACACATTGTTGACTCCAATCTCCTTTATTCTCATTTCTTCAATAAGCATGCTCTCTTTGATTACATCCAAAAAGAGCACACTTTTAAGAGTTGAGTTGTTAATCGTCAACACTACTGTTTCCCAATTATCTGGTAACAAACTAAACAAGAATAGAGCTTGAAGCTGATCATTAAGAATGATCTTCATTATAGTAAGTTGGTTGATTATGTCTTGGAAATCACTTAGATGCTTCGACACCAATTTCCCCACTTTCAACTTTACGTTCACATGCCTTTTAACCAGAGAGGCCTTGTTATGCACAGTTTACTTTTCATACAGACCTTCTAGCTTCTTTCATAACTGAAAAGGATCTGTTTTTTGAGACATATTGTTGAATATGTTGATATCAATCTATTGTTTATTATGCCCATAGTTTTTCACTTCATCTTTTCTTATTTTCTATCTGACATCTTTTCAACTTTTGAAGAAACATCATCCTTCACATCTTTGTCTACATCAATAAGATGACAAAGACCCTTGCAATACAAAAGTTCCTCCATCATGGGCCTCCAAATCAAGTAATTTAATGACGTTAACTTAACTATAAAGTTATTAATGTAAACCATTATGAAAGTTTGATAAATTTATTTTATCAATTAGATAAAATTTAGATGTTTAAGTTTAATCTTATCTTTCTATTAAGTGGACCAAATGATTTAATTGATACGGAATAGCAAGAGATACGGATGATGGTTGAAGGAGTTAGAGAGAAAATAAGGACATTATCTCTGATTAAATAACTATCTTGATGGTGGGTAGTTGTCAAATTATTTATATGTGTGTGTGTGTGTGTGTGTGTATGGATAATGCATGTTTTCCATCAAAACGTACAATATAGAAAGACAGTAGGGTAAACTAAAATTTTTGAGTGATTGAGGATTTTTTATTGGAGTTCCAAGACTTTAAGAGATTTTTCGTTGCTGTAGTTCTTCTTAAGCATTACCTGGACAACTTGGCTAGAGGTATTATTATTATTTTATATGAATCACATTGAAATATTGCACCATCTTTATTAAGGTTTTTCATTAGGTTATGGGCCCACTCTTGAGCGCATGTTGTTCAGTAATATGTTGGTTTTAATGACTGCAAAAGATAAAAATGTCCTTATACATGTCATTCAATCATAATTAAAAAAAAAACATGGTTTGTTGTGCGTTTTGTTTTGGCGTGAACAAGGGATGTATGTGTTTTATAAAAGTCTTTTGATGGATGTAAATGTCATTCCATCAGGAAGGAAAAAAAAAAGGTTTGATGTGCTTTTGTTTTGGCGTGAATAAAGGTATGCATGTATTCATAAAAGTCTTTTGATGGACGTACATGTCATTCAATCAGGAAAAAAACACGGTTTGTTATGCAATTTTGTTTTGGCCTGAACAAGGATATGCATATGTTTTATAAAAGTTTTTAATGGATGTACATGCCATTCAATTAGAAGAAAAAAAACCTTAGATTGTTGTGCGTTTTTTGTTTTGGCGTGAACAAGGATATATGCATCTGTTTTATACAGATTGGAAGTTTTTTTGATGGACGTACATATGGTTTATATGTATAAATTAAAGAGATAAGATTTTCTACACATTGTTTTCATAATGTTGTTCAATTTTGTTCCACTTTCTTCTTTGATTTGATGTCCATGAGAATTTGTGCATGATTAAGACTAGCCACAACATCTTAATCCTTTGGAAAATTTGGCATCAAATAAAGGGTTATTAATAGTCTTGTGACTAAGTATAGTTAAATTGCAATGTTTAAATATAAAGGGTTATATTATATGTTTCTTTGAGACATCAAGTTGGACTTAGAATAACTTGTAGGAAGTTATATTCATCGATTTCTTTACAGATTTCTATACATTTTAATTTTGGGCAATTAATTTGACCATAAATATTGATTGCAAATTTTGTCATTTGCTTTCTTGTTATAATATTAAATCATATGAGCCAAGTGGGAGAATGCAAACCGTTATCAAAGTTTGATAAATTTATTTTATCGATTAGATAAAATTTTGGGGGTTTACATTTAATTTTATCTTTCTATTAAATGGCTCAAGTGATTTAATTGATATGGGATAGCAAGACATAAGGATGATGGTTAAAGGTTAATTTGGCCATAAATATTGATTGCAAATTATGTCATTTTTTTTTTGTTATAATATTAAATCACATGAGTTAGGTGAGAGAATGTAAACTGTTATCAAAGTTTGATAAATTTATTATATTAATCAGATAAAGTTTTGGAAGTTTACGTTTAATCTTATATTTCTGTTCAGTGGCCCAAGTAACGTAAACTTATATTTCTGTTAAGTGGCCTAAGTGATTGATATGAGATAGCAAGACATAAGGATGATGGTTGAAGGAGTTAGAGAGAAAATAAGGGCATTATCTCCAGTTAAATAACTATATAGATAATGTGCGTTTTCCATCAAGAAGTACGATACAGAAACATGTTACGCTAAACTAGAATTTTTGAGTAATTGAGGATTTTTTATTGTAGTTTCAAGACTTCAAGAGATTATTCATTTTTATAGTTCTTCTCTAAGTATTACTTGGACCACATGGCCGGAGGTATTATTATTATTTTATATGAATCACATTGAAATATTACAACATCTTTAATAAACTTTTTCAATTTCTACCTTCCATTACAATTGTTTTGATATCACTTGTTGGGAGACAAACAACACAACTCTCTAAAAGATCAATCAAATATCAACAACAAGAAAAAAAACTTTTCATCTTACAGCAGCCAAACAATATAAGAATAAAAAACTTAATGATGAAACAAACATCAAAATTTATGTGAAAAATCCTCCAATTTAGAGGAAAAATCTACAGGTTAAACTGACAAATAATTCCACTAAAATTAATGAGGATTTATAAAAGTCGATCTCTCACCCAACAACAAGCTGTCTCACAAAGTTTTAGGATTGAAACCAAAGTTGATAGCACAATCAATAAGCACTTAAACCAAACCCTAAAACAATTAAACAAGGATGAGAATATAACACTATTAGCCCTCTCTATGTTGTTTCTCACTTTTGGATATTATAACTGCACTCCTTACAAAAACTTATGTCTTTTTCTCTTTTATATTACAAAATAAGTTTTCTGTATTGTACAGGGTTATTTTCACGATCCTATAAGCAACTGTGTATCTTTAGCACCGCTTCATTCATAATTGTACACGATTACAAAGAGTTACACGATCTCCACATATGACCGTGTATCTTCACACAAGCATGTACACTAACTATGTATGTTTTCAATCTTCAAACATTCCTTCACACATTTTTAGAAACTTATATAGTTATAACACACTACATAGTCGTGTATCTCTCTATAAGAGATTTTTCTATCTTATTAACTTGTTTATCATTCTTACGAACTATAAAGTTGTCTATAATCACTAAAAGTCTCAAAATAGGGCTAGACACTCCAAAGTCAATCTCTAGTTTTAAATAGAAAATGCTTGATATAAGGTAAAAAAGGTGGTGGTTTAAAAGGTCACTTTTGTTTTAAAAATGAAAATGGAAGTTATGTTGTACTCGACCTCTTTCATAGATGAAGAAAACCACTAGATAGACTAATCTCGTTTGATATGTTTGATAAATCAAAGCTTAATTCTTTAATCTACCCGAGACACATATGTGGAGGTTTAATAGGTCACTTTATGAAATCTGAAGTCATGTTTGTTGGAAAATCTCTTAGGTTTGTAGATTCTTGATTTTAGGAATCATTTTAGAATTATTAATTTGATTGCTATCAAAAAAATTAGATTTTATTTTATGCTAATTTAGATTAGATGTTATCTAATTTTTAAATTTTATGTAGCGCCCCCTTACCGTAGGGTACACACCGGGACGCCCGCAGGTCATTCCGGTACATATCCTACGATAAGGGTGAGCTACGAACAATTACTACAAACACTTCACTTGGTATTATAATAAAAACCTTTCCAAATTACAATTCTACCTTTCTCATCGGTGATGGGACGTTACATTTTAGCTAGAGAAAAACTGTATAAATTGACAAGTTTCTATTTAATAAAATTTGAGAGTCTTCTCCGCATAAAAAAAATCAACAATTGGTATCAGAGCTCTCTTGATTTTAAGGAACCTCTAAACCTACAAACCTATAACCCATAACTCATTTTACGCTTTCCCACACCACAAATCAAAAACCATACGTCAATGGATTTAGATTTATCGTTCACTGCCATTACTCTGCCAGTGTTTGATGATAGAAATTATCTAAGTTGGGTTGTTCGAATGGAGGCCTTCTTTAAAGCAAATGACTTGTGGAAAGCTGTAGATGAAAATAATAACGTTCCGGGTTTGTCAACAAATCCTACAATGACTCAAATCAAGATGTACAGAGAAAAGAAAAAAATTCAGGAGGAGACAAAAACAAGAGTTTCAACAAGATCGACAACACCAATAGCAAAAACAATAATGATTCATATCCACCATGCGCACATTGAAAAAAGAAAATTACCCACAAAAAAATGTTGGTGGAGGTTTGATATCAAATATAGAAAATGTGGACAAATTGGGCATATGGAAAAGGTTTGCAAATTACAAAATGAAGAGGCAAAAACAGTACATCAAGAGGATGAATTATTTTGATATTGAAGTGCTGCAACTCCTAAGGCAAGGAGGAGTTTGTTGGAAAACTCCTTAAGTTTGCAGATTCTTAATTTTAGAAATTAGTTTAGAGATATTGATTTGATTGCTATAAAAAATTTAAATTTTATTTTATACAAATTTAGATTAGATGGTATCTAATTTTTAAATTTTAATTAAAAAAATTCGTTTAAATTTACATATTTCTATTCAATAAAATTTGTGAGTCTTTCTCCGCGTAAAAAACGATATACTCGACCTCTTTTGCTTTGAAAATGGAAACGGAAGTTATCTCGTACTCGATCTCTTTCATGGATAAAGAAAACCACTAGTTGACAAATCTAGTTTGATATGTTTGACAAATCAAAGCTTAATTCTTCAACCTACCCGAGAGACATGAGAGTCAGTTCTAGCCTATATAGAGACATGATGTTCAGTTCTGGTCTTCGTCAGTTTAACCTTCGAGTGCCCTCTGCACTCAAACTCATTAGAGTCTTAGCCTTTCTGAGTCTTCTAGTTTTGTCTCTGTCATCTACTCCATCTTTATGGATATCCCCGAAGCTGCTACAGCAACGACTGCCCAAAAGCACTTTTATTCGGTGTGGGCAGTCCCATCGGAGGACGTTGCATCGAGAGCCAAGAAGTTGATGGAGGGTCTGGGATCGGAGTTTGGTGGACCCCAGTTTGAGCCACATGTTACTGTTGTCGGAGCCATCGCTTTGATGGAGCACGATGCTTTGGACAAGTTTCGGTCCGCTTGTGAGGGACTCAAGGCTTATACTGCCACCGTTGATCGTGTGGCGACGGGAACTGGTGGTGGCGTTCTCCTCCTGCTTCATCCGACTTCTGAGGTGAGACTTCGTCGTAACATTGATTGGTATGCAAAAATGCTTCTTGTTGTTAATTTGTGTTACTTCTTCCTGTGGATGCTAAT
Organism: Erythroxylum ulei; assembly: GCA_027564395.1. Taxonomy (NCBI): domain Eukaryota; kingdom Viridiplantae; phylum Streptophyta; class Magnoliopsida; order Malpighiales; family Erythroxylaceae; genus Erythroxylum; species Erythroxylum ulei. The sequence goes on from JANITX010000002.1 coordinate 66,181,725, forward strand.
AATTAATTAATTTATTTGGAGACATATTATTGGATGAATCTAATTTTGTTCCATTAAATCCCAACTTTGAATTTTTATTACGTGTTTTGGATTTTGTTGTCTGAATTGATCTTCCGATGCTTTTGATCTAATGATTAACTGCCCCACATGTCAGAATGGGTTGGCTTTGTGCTATTTTCCTTTGATGCAGTGAGCATCTCGGTTTTTTGCCTTTTTCGCTTCAGGTAATGGAAACAAGCGAACATTGTAGTGGACATTTTGGCTACAAGCGCTCTGCTCGTAAGTTCTTCGACCAAGGGAAAGATTTTTTTCCCTCTTCTTAATTTTCGAACTTATGTCATCATTTGAACTCAAACTGTATATAAGTAGTGTCGCTCCAGAGGATCTCTGCATCTCTTGGTGATGGCTTTGTAAGTAGCAGGAAAGAAAATCCTTTGATACTTTTTTTATGCAGAGGTGTGTGCCAAAACTGATGCTGCTGCGCTTAAACCAACGTTTCAAGTTCTTGGGTTCTGCTTCATAGGCATCTTCCTTGCTATAGGAATGAAGTGTTTCTTAGACTTTTTAAACATACACTTAATTATTAAATGGTATTTTCATCGATAAAAGAAACTTCTGCTTGGACTCTCTGTTTGTATATTTTCATCCTTTTGCTGCTGATCATAAAATGTAGGAATTGGATGTTGATATATTGGAAAATGACAAAGCGACTATCAAACTTTTGTAGCTTCATTTTCTGTTTCTAGTTTTTGGTTTGATGTGGAGGACTTTGTGTACGGACTGATATTTACTGAACATCCCAGTTCAGAATCTCTTAAGGATTCAGCTTGTCAACTTGCATGCCTAATGCTAATTTATTGCTTAGTCTTAGATTTACAGTGTTACTTACAGAAATCCTGGAAAAATATGTTTTGGATACGAGAGAAACTTACCATCTGTCTTGTACTATGGGAAAATACGGTTGATTTTCTTGTATAGTGGATTGCAAGTCAAAAATTACTTTTGGTGGACTTTGTTCATATCAATCCCTCAAACTAGAAGCTCGTTATTTTGCTATTTGTCATATTGCTAACAATTAGTTTTGGGTATCATTACAGCTTATATGCCTCATCTTAGCGTATTTTATGGGGAACTAACGGATGATGAGAAGAAAAGAGCTGAAGAAAAAGTTAACAAACTTGATGATAGCATCAACGGCCTGACCTTCAAGATAAGTTGCCTTCAATTGTGGAAAACAGACACTCAGGACAAAACGCTGAAATCATGGGAAAAAATTGCAGAATGGAGTCTCAGTTCCAACTAATAGCCGTACTATCTTGAGTGCTTTGGATTTGGAATAAAAGCGTGTACTCGTCTGGCTGCTACTTACAGTTTAGCAATGTGAGAAAGCAGTCAGATTTCTATATAAATTTCACCTGTGCATGAGCTATATGTTCTTTCCCTCATTTCTTCCAGTGATTGCAGACGGTATCTATACTTTTAGCAATCATGAAGGCCTACTGAATTTATGGTGTTATAATCATTAAACAACCCGAACTAGACTTGGCTGCTAAAGTTGCTTACGCAACAAATGCAGAAGGAACGAGGAATAGTTTATGGTTGTCTTTAGTTTATATAGTTACTATTAGTTACTGCCACATGCAGCGGAGTAGTTATTATGATTGAATAAGTTATTGCACGTTTACATGTGAGGCCGTTACTTTTTAGGAGGGCCAGTTTTTGGCAGTTCTATTTGTAAACCTTAAAGGGAATTTGTGACAGCAATAATAAGTTGGTGTGTAGCTTCGAAAAGTCAAGTATTCTCACTCTTGGAGATCGATGGCCTCTCTCTAACGAGCTCAAGTTATCATATTATAAAAATAGGACGTAAAGGAAGGAAAATTCTGAAAGTCGGCGAACTATAGCCAGACTTTAAGTCCTATTTGGCTTATAACCAGATCTAGGGGACTTGATCATATCAAGCTGCCACCAGGAGAGAATGAGAAGAGGGAGTTCCAACAAAAGAGCCAATCAAAATCAAACCATGTACTGATGATAGATTGTTTTCATGATATGAATAGTGGTGTGATGGCCTTGTTGAATTATGAAGTTGCTAAGAATAAGAAAACAAAGCCCATAAGGCAGCAAGAAGACAACCACTTGACATTTGACGATTCGAAAAGTGTGCATGAGCATATTATGCAAATGAGAGACATTGTTGCACAATTGAAATCTCTGGAGGTTGAAATATCTGAATCATCTTTGGTGCATTTTATTTTTACTTCTCTTCCAATGGCATATGGTCCTTTCAAAATTTCCTATAACATTAATAAGGATAAATGGTCTGTTAATGAGCTTTTGACCATGTGTATTCAAGAGGAAGAAAGGTTGAAGCATGAGAAGTTTGAAAGCTCAAACTTGACTACTTATGATAAAGGAAATGTCAAAACTGGCACAAGTTCTGTTTTGTCCAAGCAAAAGGGAAAACAACCGATGAAGGCATAAGGCAAAACCAAACAAGTGCATCTTTTGCAAAAGAAAGGGCATATAAAGAAAAATTGCCTAAGGTACCAGAAATGGGTTGAAAAGAAAGGTAACATCTTCACCTTTGTATGCTAAAAATCTTGTTTTGTGCAAGTACCAAATAACACTTGGTGGATTGATTATGGCTCTTCAATTCACATTGCTAATAACATGTAGGGCTTTCTCAATCTAAGGAAGTCGAAGGGCCATGAACAAGGCATCTATTAGGAAATGGGATGCATTCAGTAGTAGAGGCTATTGGGATTTATAAACTTGTTTTGAAATATGATTTTGTTTTGGATTTGGAAAACACTTGTTGTGTTCCTTCTTTTCTAGAAACTTAATTTCGATTTCCATATTAGTTGCTTTGGGCCATGGATTTTATTTTTATGACTTTGTTTTTAGCTTATTAAAGAATAAACTTTGTGTTGGTTATGGAAATCTTGTTGAAAATCTATATAAAATATATTTGGATTCTACTTTTGAGAATAACCTCTTAACTATTCATGTTGAGAATGTTGGTACTAAAGGAATGACTATTGATGAACATTCTTCTAGATTATGGCATAAGAGATTAAGTCACATCTCTATTGAGAGAATTAAAAGATTGGTGAATGATGTGGTTATAGACATCCTTAATTTCACTAATTTTGGTACTTATGTGGATTGTATTAAAGGAAAGCAACCTAAAAACACCAATAAAGAATCTTAAGAATTTCTTAAATTTTGGAAATCATACACACTGACATTTGTGGATCATTTTCCACTCCTTGTCTTAATGGTCAGAGATATTTTATCTCATTCATTGAAAACTTTTCTAGATATATGTATCTCTATCTATTAAATGAAAAGGCTGAAGCATTTGATGCTTTCAAGTCTTATAAAGCTAAAGCAGAGAAACAAACATAAAGGAAAATAAAGACTATGCGATTAAACAAGAGCAGTGAATATTATGGTCGATATACTAAACATGGACAAATACTTGTTCCATTTGCAAAATTCCTAGAACAAGAAGGAATTGTGGCACAATACATAATGTCAGGTACACCACAACAAAATGGTATAACTAAAAGGAGGAATCGAATGCAAGCAGTATGATTAGTAATTCAAATATACCATTATCCTTTTAGAGTGAGGTTATAAAAACGACAGTATATAACTTAAACAGGGTTTAAACTAAAGTTGTTCTAAAAACTCCTTTTGGGTTATGGAAAGGTTAAAAACCAAGTTTAGCACATATACATGTCTGGGGTTGTCCAGTTGAGGTGTGGGTTTACAATCCTCAAATTAAGAAATTGGATTCAAGAACCCGAAGCTCCTTTATTGACTATGCAACTAACTCAAAAAGATACAGGTTTTATCGTCCTTCGTACACTTCTAAGATTGTCGAAGCTAGAAATGCCAAATTCTTTAAGGAGTTTGATATTAGTGGGAGTGAAATTTCTCATAATATACAATTTAAGGAAATAAAGGAAACTGATTCATTAGTGAAAAAATGAGTTGATTGAAGAGCAACCAATTCATAAAGAGCCACCCCATGAAAGACAAACTCATGAAGAACCTGTTGTTCAAAACTTAGATGAAACTTTTGAACTCAGGAGGTCTTTAAGGCTTAGAAGACTAACAATTCTAGCAATTATGTTGTATACCTACAAGAGTTTGATTTTGACATTAGACTTAAGGATGATCCAAAATCGTTTTCACAAGCTATGAATAGAGAAAATTCTAATTTATGTACAATGCCATAAAGGAAGAGTTGGAATCAATGGCTAAAAATCAAGTATAAGATCTCGTTAGTTACAAAAAGGGGCCTCATTAGTTAGTTATAAATGGGTTTTCAAAACCAAACGAGACTCCTCTAGTAATATTGAACGATATAAGACTAGGCTTGTAACCAAAAGTTTAGGGATGTAAATGGATCGGGTCAAGCCTAGATGCTCCTAGCCCATCCTTATTTTAAAAAAAATTACAAAATGATGTCATTTTTGTTGTTCTAACCACTTCGGCTTGCCGGCTTATGGTCCAGTCGGGTTGAACAATTTTAGCTCGTGGCCTAGTCAACCCGAGAGGGCCGAGCCAAAATTGACATCCCTATAAAGGTTTCACTCAAAAGGAGGGTATTGATTATCATGAAACTTTTTCTCCAGCTTCTAAGAAAGATTCTTTTAGAATTATTATGGCATTAGTAGCACATTTTATTTAGAGTTATATTAAATGGATATGAAAATGACATTTCTGAATGGGGATCTTAAAGAAGAGGTATATTTGAAACAACCTGGGGGATTTAATGAGGAACATGATTCTCAACTAGTTAGCAAGCTTAAGAAATCTATATATGGATTGAAATAGGCCTCTCGCCAATGGCATATAAAATTCCATAACATAATTTTCTCATATCGTTTTGTTGAGAATGTTATGGATCAATGTATTTATATCAAATTGGTTGAGGGAAATTTTATCATCTTAATCCTATTTGTAGATGATATAGTACTTGCATGTAGTGATTTTAGTTTGTTACATGAGACAAAACAATTTCTATCTCAAACTTTGAAATGAAGGATATGGGTGAAGCTTTTTATATCATTGACATAGAAATTCACAGAGATAAACCTCGAAGGACTCTAGGACTATCTCAAAAGGCCTACATTGAAAAAGTTTTAAAAAGGTTTCGTATGCAAGAATGTGCTCTGAAAGGATCACATATTTTTAAAGGGGATAAATTAAATTTGTCCAAATGTCCCAAAAACATTATAGGACAAAAGGAGATGAAAAATAAACCATATGGTTCAACAGTTAGAAGTCTTATGTACACACTTGTTTGCACATGACTTGATCTTGCATTTGCAATAGGAATGCTTGGAAGATACCAAAGTAACCCAGGTTTGACACAATGGAAAGCTGTTAAACGAGTTATGAGATATCTAAAAGGAATCATGGATTTCAAACTCACATATAGTTACTCAGATCAATTGGAGATCGTCGGGTATTCAGATTTAGATTTTGCTGGATGTAAAAATACAAATAAATCTACTTCAGGATATGTTTTTCTTCTTGATGGAATTGTTGTATCTTAGAGGAGTATGAAATAGTCAATAGTTGCATTGTCGACTATGGAGGCTAAATATATTGCTTGCTATAAATGTTCATCAGAAACAGTATGGTTGAGGAATTTTATTAGAGGATTAAAGTTTGTTGATATTGTATAAATGTTGATTACAAATTCTGTCATTTGCTTTCTTGTTATAATATTAAATCACATGAGCCAAGTGGGAGAATGTAAACTGTTATCAAAGTTTGATAAATTTATTCTATCAATTAGATAAAATTTTGGAGGTTTACTCTTATCTTTCTGTTAAGTGGCCCAAGTGATTTAATTGATATGGGATAGCAAGACATAAGAATGCTAGTTGAAGGAGTTAGAGAGAAAATAATGGCTTCATCTCCAGTTAAATAACTACCTTGATGGTGGGTAGTTATCAAGATATTTGTATATATATATGAGTCCTTAGACTACATAGATAATACGCATTTTCCATCAAGAAGTACAGTATAGAAACATGTTAGGCTAAACTAGAATTTTTGAGTGATTAAGGATTTTTTATTGGAGTTTCAAGACTTTAAGAGATTCTTCGTTGTTGTAGTTCTTCTCAAGTATTACTTAGACAATATGGTTGGAGGCATTATTATTATTTTATATGAATCACATTGAAATATTACACCATCTTTGATAATTTTTTTCAATTTCTACCTTCCATTATAATTGCTTTGACATCACTTGTTAGGAGACAAACAACACAACTCTCTAAAAGATCAATCAAATATCAACAATAAGAAAAAACTTTTCATCTTGTAGCAGCAAAACAATAAAAGAATAAGAAACTTAATGATGAAACAAACACCAAAATTTACATAAAAAGCCTCCAATGTAGAGGACAAATCTATAGTGCAAACTGGAAAATAATTCCACTAAAATTAATAAGGATTTACAAAAGTTGATCTCTCACCTAACAACAAGTTGTCTTACAAAGTTTTAGGATTGAAACTAAAGTTAATAACACAATCAACAAACACTCAAACCAAACCCCAAAACAATTAAACAAGGATGAGAATATAACACTATTAGCTCTCTCTATGTTGTTTTTCAATTTTGGATATTATGACCGCATTCTCTATAAAAAACTATCTTTTTATCTTTTATATTACAAAATAAGTTTTTTGCACTGTACATGATTATCCGGATGCTGTCATCGCTCTGCTGTGAAGAATGGTGACTTTCCTCTTCTCCTCCCTTCTTCCTCGACTTCCAGCACTTGCTTTTGGTCCCCCATTCCCCTTGCTGTAGTCTTCTAGCCTCTGCTCTCCTTCTTGCCTCCGTCTGCATATCCTTTTTACACCTCTCCTCCCTTCTCCTCTCTCTTCACATCCTTCCTTCCCCCTCTTGATTCAATTCCTGCAAATTAAAACACAAAGTCCCAATTTGATTAGCTCAACCCCTATGGACTCTGATTTCCCTCCTCTTCCACTACCTCAAAAATCCCCTAAAACCTCTCAAAACCCCACCCTAGCCCTAGCCCTAATCCCAACTCTATCCCCAAACCTACTGACCATCACTCACCCCTCTTCATTCACTAAAACTTACCTGTCCCCTAACAGAATCAATTCTACCTCACTAGGAGCTACCACTGCCATCGGGAACAATGATCTTGGAGTGAGTAGGACTTGGAAACAAGTGGTTGGGGATAAATTTGATTCCTCATTGATCTATAGCCCTCCTATTGAGAAAGATGGAAGAACTATGATGGCCCCTAGCCTAAAGGAATTGCTACAAGGGGCCTGAACATGGGAAGCTACATTGGTGGGTTTTTTCATGGAAAAGAGGCCAGCTTTTCCAATTATTCAAGCATGGGCTAAGAGAAATTGGAATGGAAGGGGACTTCAAGAGGTCATGCTTTCAGAAGAGGACAACATCATCTTCACCTTTTCTTCCAAATCGAAAGCTCAAAAGGTCATTGAAGAGGGGCCTTGGCATGTATCCCAACTCCCCCTTTTTCTCCAAACTTGGCAACCAAGAATGGAGCTTGAGAAAATTCAATTAAAGAACATCCCTCTATGGATTAACATCCACAATATTCCTTTGGAATATTGGACTACTAAGGGCTTAAGTATGCTTGCAAGCTATTTGGGCAAACCAATTTGCATGGATGAAAATACAACTTTGAGGAAATGTGTAGGATTTGCTAGATTATGTGTGAGCATGGATCTAGCTAAGGAATTGAAAGATAGTATTCCTATTCTTCGCTTGGCAGATGGAAATTCACTGCGAGAGGATCGGGTGATGGTCACTTACCAATGGAAACCTTCCCTTAAATCACAAGGCAAGGCATGGAAACTGACTGGCAAATTATTCATCAGGGGTGACTATTGGGAAGTGATGGGAATTGAGTATATTGAGAATAATGAGGCAAAAATATTATTGGAAAAGGAGGAGCACATGTTAGAAGTAGAGCAACATGAGAAGGTTCCTTTAAATTCTGTAATTTTAATAAGCTCTACTAACATTCAGCATGAGGAAGAAGTAGTAACTAGCAAACAAAAGGCAACCTTTATAGCTGAAGGCACACTTGAACTGAAGGAAGGAGGGGAGGATGAAGCTCCTATTGTAGCAACCCATAATGAAGACTATTCGAAGGACAACATGATCGAGTGTAGTTCTACACAACTTGAGGGGCCAACAACGCTAATTCAAGATGAGTTTTTTGAGCCAGTCACCTATAGGAAAAACACTCGGAGCAGTAGGAAAAGCTCCATGGGGAAAACCATCTAATTATGTCAGTAGTTATCTGGAATGTGAGAGGAATAAATAATTCTTCAAAGCTTTGTGCTTTAAAGGATTTTGTGAAATAGGAGAAACCGATGGTATTTTGTATGTTAGAGACAAAAATTAAGGAGGATAATCTAAATAAGCTAAATTGTTTGGGCAGCAACTGGAACTTCATATCCAATCACCAAAGCCATGCTTATGGGAGGATAATTGTCGCCTATGATGACCTTTTTGTGAAGCTAGAAGTGCTGGAGTCCAATCCTCAGTTTTTGCATACTCAGATTTGGTTTAAATCAGCAAACATAAGGATTATAACTACTTTTATATATGGTTTCAATACTACATTTCAGATAGCAGAACTCTGGAACTTTCTTCGAAGGATTAAGCCCTCTATAAGTTCCCCGTGGATGGTGGGGGGCGACTTTAATACAACTTTGTTAAGATCTGAAGCTGAGGGGAATTGCAATCTACAGAATTACACTACAGATCTTTTTGATTGTATACAGGATGTTGAGCTAGTTGATCTAAGGGCTACAAGTCATGAATATACATGGTCTAACAAGCAGAGTGCAAATTGGAACATTCGAAAGAAATTGGACAGACTTATAGTTAATGGGGAATGGCTCTCCTCCTTCTCATTCAGCTATGCTAAATTCCTTGATCCGGGAATTTCGGACCCACACTTCTATTAAGCTTATGGATCTGTTCTCTTCCTACAAACCATAACACCCCTTTAGATTTAATAATTTTTTGGCTGAAATGGAGGGCTTTCATCAGGCTATACAGAAAGGCTTGGATTTTCCATGTTATGGGACAAAGCAATACATATGTCTCCAAAAGCTTAAGGCTATAAAGCAGGAGTTAAAGATCCTTAATGGGAAGAGAGGGCAGAACATTACTAGGGAGATTGACATTTCTAGAGATAAGCTTCATTCCTTACAACAGGCTTTGGCTACCAACCTTATGGATGAAAACCTAGCTTCAGCTAAAAAGGAGGCTCTGAAACAATATCTGGAAGTTGTGTCAAGTCAACATTCTCTGCTGAGACAAAGATCTAGGATCTCCTGGATTAAGGAGGGGGATAGATGCACTAAGTTTTTCTTTAATTCCCTGATTCACCGCAAGCACACTAACAGAATCCACTCCATTAAAGCTGAAGATGGAAGGGAGGTTTTCAGTCAAGAAGAGGTAGCAAAAGATGCTCTATCTTTTTACAGCAAGCTACTGGGGACAGATTCTTCCACTACTTTGAGGGACTTCGACCTAAGCCAGTTTGTAACTTCTAAAATCCCAAACCAAGAAGCTCACAAGCTTACTAGACCTATAACTGCTCAGGAAATTGACCAGGTGGTATTTAGCATGAATGGCTCTAAAGCCCCAGGCCCTAATGGCCTAAACGACTTTTTTTAATCAGAAAACATGGTCTTGCTTGGGAGGAATTATCAAAGAGGCAGTGCAGGAATTTTTCTCTAAAGGATTACTCTTAAAGGAAATCAATAAGACTTTTCTTTGCCTTATTCCTAAACACCCTAGCCCGAATTCATGGGCTGATTACAGGCCGATATCGTGTACCAACTTTCTCTATAAAATTATAGCCAAGATAATGGCTAATCGAATGAAGGAGGTTTTGAAGTTTCTCATTAGTGACAATTAGGGGGCATTTCTGGTTGGCAAAGATATTGGAGACAATATTCGTTTGGTTCAAGAACTCCTAAAAGGGTATACTAGCAAGAGAGCCCCTCCAAATTGCACCATTAAGGTTGATCTACAGAAAGCCTTTGATAGTGTAAACTGGGGATTCTTACTTAAGGTGTTAAAAGAAATGAATTTTCCCTCAACCTTTATTAATTGGATCAATCAATGTATATCTACTGCTTCCTATGGGATTATGATTAATTGGAGTCCTACTGGATTATTCAAAGGGGAAAAAGGCCTCAGGCAGGAAGATCCCCTCCCCCTACCTATTCCTTATATGTATGGAAGTCCTAACACAATTGCTCAAATATAACATCTCTCGGGAGCCAAGGTTTACATATCATTTAAAATGCAAAGGGATTTCACTAACAAATTTATGTTTTGCCGATGATCTCATCCTTCTATGCCAAGCTAGTGTGCAGTCGATTTCACTCCTGATGGATACTCTCTCTGAGTTTAAAGAGATGTCTGGTTTATGTACCAATTTACATAAGAACTTCATTGTTCTCTCCAAGAGTGCCTCTCATCTCTCAAATGCCTTAGCTCATGCTACTAGTATGGAAATCAAACCTCCTCTTCTAAACTACTTGGGGATCCCTATCTCCTCTAAAAGGCTTAGGTTTTGTGAATGTCTTCCATTGGTAGAGAAGATTTAGAAGAAATTAGCCTTGTGGATACAAAACTCTATCCTATGGGGGTAAGCTCCAGCTTCTCAAGTCTGTTCTTCTGTCCATGAACACTTACTGGAGCTCATACATTTTCCTCTCTAAATGGTTGGCTAAAACAATCGAAAGGCTGCTGAAACAATTCCTGTGGAGGCATAAGAATGGGGAAAAAGGAATGGCTAAAATAGCTTGGCAGTCTATATGCAAACCCAAGGAAGAAGGGGGATTGGGCATCGATTCCATAGTTAATAAAAATAGACTCCTTATGTCTAAAAGAATCTGGAGACTACTAAGTGATCAGGAATCTTTATGGGCCAGATGGATGCATACTTATGTTTTAAAAGGTATAAGTTTCTAGTCTCTCAAGCCTAAGCCCACCTACACTTGGTTTTTCAACCAACTCCTTGGTATGAGAGAAGAGCTTTATCAGCACATCACTTGCCAAATAGGGGAGGGTGATAAAATATCATTTTGGTTTGATAATTGGTTCGGAAATGGCCCTTTAATTCATAACAGCATGGCCAATTCTTTATTACACCGCATCCCTAAGAATGCTAACTCCAGGCTATCTTTTCTAATGGTCAGTGGACCCTTTCTGTGGATGAGATTAATTGCCTACACATTCCCCCTCCTCGTCCGACAAGGGGAGAGAGATACCTACCTATGGAGGGGAATTCCACTTTTGGAGGTTACTACTAAGGCAATTAGAACAGTTAGGGCAAGGACAGAGGATAGGGTAGGATGGGACACTCTTGTTTGGAACAGAATCCTCAGACCAAATTTGAACTTTCTGCTTTGGTTGGCTATGAGGAATAGGCTGAGCGCAATGGACCGACTCAACTTCTTGACCTCCCATAAACAGTGTATCTTCTGTCATCTAGTGGAGGAATCCAGAGACCACCTCATCTTTGAGTGTAGCTTCTCCAGAACACTATGGTTTACGATCTCAACACTCTGTGCACCAGACTTAAATGCCTGGCAACTCCTAGTCATTATGCAAGAGCTACCTAATTTGCACTTGTCAAAATATGACAAAGACATAACCCTGCTATTGATGGCTATCTGTGTTTAGGTTATATGGCATGAGAGGAACTGCAGAAGATTCAAGAACCAGACAACTTTTATGACCTCCCTCACCGAGATCATCACTATAAGTATTAGAGAGCAACTGATTGTTAATCAGTTACACCTATATTGTAGCGGGAGAATGGCATACATTTGGTGGATCTAATCCTAGAAGACGAGCTCCGCAATCCCACACACAACACTATGCAGAAACTAGATTATCAATTTGATTTACATCACTTGTCCTCTCCCTTTCAGGAGAGAACATCTATCGAAACTTACTTACTTGATCTGTCCGGATCTGGCTCTTCCCATCCTCGCCCCTTTCTGGAATGCTGGAAGGTGTCGCTCTTTGCTGCTCTGTCATCCTCGCCCCTTTCTGGAATGCTGGAAGGTGCTGCTCTTTGTTGCTCTATTGATGCATGACCATCGTCTCCCCTTTGACTCTTTCGACTCTTTCTGGAACGCTGGAATGCAATCCCGGGCCCCTCTTCGACATGAACATCATCCCCTAGATGGCACGCAGTAATCGCCTCTGGAAATCCAATAAGCAACAACTCAATCGCTATTCATCTTGCTGATATAGCAATTCCTCCTACTAGCCGAATTGGGAAATTGGTTCGAAGACATGAGAAAGTTCTAGGTAGTTTTGCCCTAAAAATTGGGGAGCCTCTCGAGTGGTTGTTTTGTTTGTAACTTGAAACATCTTATTCGATGCCGTTTACGTCTCTTGGGCTCTTAAATTGTGTTTGTTGATTTAGCGTTTGAACTCTTCATATGTATATCCTCCTTTCTTAATGATTTTTTTTAATTTCTCAAAAAAAAATGTTTATCTTTAGCACCGCCTCATTCGTAATTGTATACGGTTACAAAGAGTTATACAGCCTCCACATGTGACTATGTATCTTCACATAGGCATATATACTGACCATTTATGTTTTTAATCTTCAAACATTCCTTCACGCATTTACAAAGACTTTTTTAATTGTAGCACACTACATAGTCGAGTATCTGTCCATAAGAGATTTTTCTATCTTATTCACTTGTTTATCATTCCCACAAATCATAAAGTTATCTATAATAATTGAAAATTTCAAAATAGGGTTAGACACTCTAACGTCAATCTCTATATTTAAATAAAAAATGCTTGATGTAAGATAAAACGTGGAGGTTTAAAAGATCACTTTTGTTTTAAAAATGAAAATGGAAGTTATCTTGTACTTGACCCCTTTCATAGATAAGGAAAACCACTAATTGACTAATCTCGTTTAATATGTTAGATAAATCAAAGCTTAATTCTTTAATCTACCCAAGAGACATATGGTGGAGGTTTAATAGGTCACTTGTTTTAAAAATGAAATCTGAAGTCATCTTGTACTCGATCTCTTTCATAGATAAAGAAAACTATTAGGTGACTAATCTGGTTTGATATGTTTGATAAATCAGAGCTTAATTCTTTAGGCCACCCGCGAGACATACGGTGGAGGTTTGAAAATGAAAACGGAAGTTATCTTGTACTCGATCTCTTTGATGGACATCGAAAACCACTAGTTGACAAATCTAGTTTGATATGTTTGACAAATCAAAGCTTAATTCTTCAATCTACCCAAGAGACATGAGAGTCAAGTTCTAGTCTATATAGAGACACGAGGTTCAGTTCTGGTCTACTTCAGTTTAACCTTCGAGTGCCCTCATCACTCAAACTCATTAGTTTTGTCTCTGTCATCTACTCCATCTTTATGGATATCCCCGAAACAACTACAATAACGACTGCCCAAAAGCACGATCATTCGTTGTGGGCAATGCCAATGGAGGACTTTGCATCCAGAGCAAAGAAGTTGATAGAGAGTCTGGGATCGGAGTTTGGTGGACCCCAGTTTGAGCCACATGTTACTGTTCTCGGACCCATCGCTTTGACGGAACACGATGCTTTGGACAAGTTTCGGTCCGCTTGCGAGGGACTCAAGGCTTATACTGCCACCACTGATCGTGTGGCGACGGGAACTCCTGGTGCCGTTCTCCTCCTGCTTCATCCGACTTCTGAGGTAAGACTCCGTCGTAACATTGATTGGTATGCAAAAATTCTTCTTGTAATTTGTGTGTTACTTCTTCCTGTGGATACTAATAATTATTCTAGGGTGTGCCTCTGTTGGTGGGTACGAGATAGAATAACGAGTATGAAATGAAAAATAAATTTTGACAAGAGGTTATAACTAAATGGCTTCTACTTTTATTCTTTATTTTTGTGTATTGCTTCGTTCTTTTCTATTATAAGAGGAACGAGAATCATTTTTAACTTTGTTACTATTATTTATTCCTACCTTATGACTCAAATCAATGTTTTTTTTTTGGTTTAGTAAAGTTTGGTATTCTTTAACTAATATTATAATTAATTAATTAATTAATTATAATATTAGTTAAAGA
>JANITX010000002.1:66219769-66231183 GCA_027564395.1 Erythroxylum ulei
ATAAATGATTCACCACAAATTCCTCATTTAATGTCAATTTACACTTCAAAATTTCAAGAAAAGTTCGGGGTCCAACACCGACCCTATCTAAGAAGGGGAAACAGTTTGATAAGCTCAGGAAGTATGGGGCAGTGGATTTCTATGGGACAATGGATCCAGAAGAAGCCGAGACTTGGATGAGAAAGACTGAGAGGATACTGGATCAGATGGACTGTGAGGATGATGAGAAGGTTGTGTATGCTGCTAGCTTACTTCAGGGGGATGCTCTGCATTGGTGGCAGAGTGTGCTGAGAAGTCAGATGAGACCATCAGTGCTCACATGGAAGGATTTCTTAGCAGTGTTTAAGAAGAAGTACCTGTCTGAGGTATATGTTCAGTAGAAGCAGAGAGAGTTTCTGAGTCTCATCTAGAGGGAAATGACGGTAAGCAAATATGAGCGTCGATTTACACAATTGGCCCGATATATAGTTGAGTTAATGATTAATGAGGCGGCTATGTGCCATAGGTTTGAATCGGGGTTGCATCTAGCTATCAGAGAGAAAGTGGTGGTATAGAACTTTTGTGATTTTCAACAGTTGGTTGAAGCGGCACTGAGCGTGGAGAACATTGAGAATATAAAGAGCGTTGTGAACAAAAAGAGAAAGGGGAGAGAATAGATTAAGAGGGAGGTGGTACTTCTATGCCCGAGAGGAGTGTCAGGACCTTCCCTATGCAGTCTGAGGAGAGGAGCAGTGGTGAAAGTAGGCCTAGACTTATGAGGACTTATACTATTTCTCATCAAGCCTCAACGATGGGAGGCAGTAGAAGGGGAGAAGGGGACAAGTCATCCGTCCCTAATTGTGATCATTGCGGCAAGTTCCATAGAGGGGAATGCTACAAGCTGACTGGAGCTTGTTTCAAATATGGAGAGAAGGGGCACCTGGTTAGAGAGTGTCCGCAGTATGCAAGACATGAGAGGAGTCAGATGCAAGCTTCAAAGAGGACCGAGACTATGGGGCATAAGACTGCAACAGAAGTGGGCAATTTAGATGCAACTAAGAGAGTGAATATTTCAGGGAGACCCAGGGGCAAGCCTCAGCTAAAGTGTTTGCAATGACACGGGAGGATGCAGAGACTGCTCTAGAAGTTGTGACTGGTACGGTTTAATTAATTGATGTTAATGTTGTTGTTTTAATTGATCCAGGCTCCACCCACTTTTTTGTTTCATCGGGTAGAACTGTGTATGGTAGGGATTTGAGCCCATTGGATGCTCCTTTGATGGTGAGTGCTTCAGTCGGCTAGTGTATTATTATTAGTCAAGTCTATAGAGATTGTGAAATATGTTTTAGCGAGGAATAGTTAATGGTGAACTTGACGCCATTGAAGATGGGGGGTTTAGATGTGATTTTGGGTATGGATACGTTAGAGAAGTATAATGCTAATTTGGATTGCAAACGGAAGATAGTAGAGTTTGAGTTGAACGAAGGTAGAAAGGTGGTGTTTATGGGAGATAGAAAAGTCAGTCCACCTCGGATTGTTTCAGCTCTGACAGTAGAGAGAATGATGAGGAAGGGATGTGAAGCATATTTAGCCTATGTGGTAGACATGAAGGCAGATAGAGGGAAGTTAGAAGATATTCCTGTAGTCATGGAATTCCCAGATGTCTTTCACGAGGAATTTCCAGGACTATCACCCTTAGGGAAATTGAATTTCCTATTGAGCTTCTTCCGGGTACTGCACCGATCTTAATTCCGCCTTACTGAATGGCTCCTGCGGAAGGAGCTTAAGGAGCAATTGGAAGATTTGTTGGAGAAAGGTTATATTAGGTCGAGCTCTTCATTTTGGGGAGCTCTGGTCCTTTTTGTGAAGAAGAAAGACGGATCATTGCGAATGTGTGTAGATTATAGGAAGCTTAACCATGTCACCATTAAGAACAAATATCTACTCCTGTGTATAGATGATTTGTTTGATCAATTGCATGGGGAAAAAGTTTTTTCTAAAATAGATTTGAGGTCGGGCTACTACCAGTTGAGGATAAAGGAATCTGATGTGTTAAAGATTACTTTCAGAACACAGTATCGCCACTTTGAGTTCTTGGTCATGCCTTTAGGGTTGATGAATGCACCCGCAGCTTTCATGGATTTGATGAATAGAGTCTTTAAGCCTTTCTTAGACCAATTTGTCATAGTATTTATTGATGACATATTGGTTTATTCCAATAGTGACAAGGAGCATGAGGAACATTTGACGTTTGCCTTGAAGACATTGAGGAAAGAAGAGTTATATGCCAAATTTGATAAATGCGAATTCTGGCTAAGGGAAGTGGTGTTTCTTGGACATGTGATTTCAGAGCAAGGGGTATATGTAGATCCGAGGAAGATAGAAGCAGTTGTGAAATGGGAAGCACCTAGGAATGTAGTTGAAGTGAGAAGTTTCTTGGGATTAGCCGGGTATTATAGAAGGTTTGTGGAGGGCTTTTCCATGATAGCAACTCCACTTTCTAAATTGACAAGGAAGAATCAGAAATTTGTATGGACAGAGGAGTGCTAGAGCAGTTTTGAGGAGTTGAAGAATAGGTTCACAACTGCCCCAATTTTGACTTTGCCTTCTGGTAGTGAGGGATACATAGTGTATAGTGATGCCTCGAGGAAGGAATTAGGGTGTGTGTTGATGCAAGGAGATAAAGTGATTGCCTATGCTTTTAGGCAATTGAAACTTTATGAGATGAACTATCCTATGCATGATTTGGAGTTAGCTGCCATAATTTTTGCATTGAAAATATGGAGACATTATCTTTATGGAGTCACTACTAAAGTGTTTACAGACCACAAGAGTCTTCAGTATTTGATGAGCCAAAAGGAGTTGAATTTGAGACAAAGAAGATGGTTAGAACTATTAAAGGATTATGACTTTATGATAGACTATCACCCAAGGAAAGCTAATGTAGTAGCGGATGCACTAAGTAAGAAATCAACTATGGCACATGTGGAGACAGTGTATCTTCCTTTGTTGGAGGAATTAGCTCGACTTAAAGTGGCATTGAGACAAGTCGAATCTGGTTGTGTATTGGCTAACTTTAGAGTAAGGCCAATATTGAATGAGAAGATTAAGGAGTTGCAGGAGCAAGATGAGTATTTTAGCTGGCTTAGAGAAGAGATTAAAAGTGGTAAACCTTCTGAAATAGAGACCAAAGAAGATGGATTGATGGTGGTAGGTAACAGATTATGTATTCCTGACATGTTGGAGTTGAAAGATGAGATTCTTGATAAGGCACACAATGCACCTTATGCTATGCACCCAGGAAGTACAAGAATGTATCGAGATTTGAAAGAGCATTTCTGGTGGAAAGGAATGAAGAAAGATGTTACAGAGTATACTAAAAGATGCTTAACGTGCTAGCAAGTTAAGGCTGAACACCAGGCACCTTTAGGTAAGCTTAAACCTTTGTCGATTCCCAAATGGAAGTGGGAAAAGATTACGATGGATTTCTTAATGGGATTACCAAGGACTAGCAGGAAGCATGACGCAATATAGGTGATTGTGGATAGGCTAACCAAGTCCGTACATTTCTTGCCAATTATGCTTTGGCCAAGAAATACATAGATGAGATAATTAAACATCATAGGATTCTAAGTTCGATAGTCTCGGATAGAGATCCCAAGTTCACCTCCAGATTCTAGGAAAGCTTACAGGCTGGTTTAGGAACCAAGTTATACTTTAGTACAACTTTTCATCCACAAACTGATGGTCAATCAGAAAGGACAATACGGACATTGGAGGCAATGTTAAGAGCTTGTGTTATGGACTTCAAAGGTTCATGGGATGATCATTTACCTTTAATTGAGTTTCCTTACAATAATTCCTATCACTCAGGAATTCAAATGGCACCCTATGAAGCTTTGCATGGTAAGAGGTATAGAATCCTATCTGTTAGGATGAGGAAGGTGAAAGGAGGCTTTTAGGGCCTAAGTTGGTGCAAGTCACTGTTGATAAGGTTAGATTGGTGAAACAGAGACTTAAAGTAGCTCAAGACATAATGAAGAGCTATACAGATGCATATAGAAAGGAGATGGAATTTGAAGTGGGAGACAAAGTGTTTCTTAGAGCTTCTCCATGGAAGGGAGTCTTGAGATTTGGCAAGAAGGGCAAGCTTAGCCCAAGATATATAGGCCCTTATGAGATCATTGAGAAGATCACGATGTCTAAGATTTTCCACCGGAATTGTCTAAGATTTATGATGTCTTCCATATATCGATGTTGAGAAAGTATTGATCCGATTCGTCACACATAGTTCAACGTTTGGAGGTTCAACTAAGAGAGGATTTGACTTATGATGAGCAACCAGTGGAGATTCTGGACTCGAAGGAAAAGATTTTGAGAAATAAGACTGTGAAGCTGGTTAAAGTTTTGTGGAAGAACCATTCTACGGAAAAGGCCACGTGGGAACCCTCGGAGACTATGAGGGAGAAGTATCCACATCTCTTCAATGTCTTAGGTAAGAATTTCGAGGATGAAATTCTTTAAGGGGGAGAGAATTGCTGGACCTCGAAAATTTGTCTTTAAGTTAAGCATGATTTAAAATAATTTTTGAGGTTTTGATAGATTAATTATTTTTGAAGTTATTGAATTATGTCAAAGTTAGTATGATTTATTGAATGGGTAAGTGGAATTAAAGTATTAATGTAATAAGAATGTTCAAGGGCATTTTTGGGAGATCACTTAAGCATAAAAGTCATAAGGCTTATAACGAAGGGCAAGAAGGACTTTGCACACTCATTAAGGGTAGAAATAGAAGAATATTTTGTCTTGCTTGTTAAGAAGAGAAAAATGTGAATTGAAGGGAGAGAAGAGTGAAAAACGAAAATAAGAGAGAAAAAGAGAGGTTTTGGTGAAAGAAGAAAAGAAGAGAAATCAAGCTTATTAAGGTAAGTTGACCATCTTTTCTTCTTTCTTTATTAAAGAAATGAGTTGTGCTGATGATGAAGGAGTTAGAGAGAGAAGCGGGTTTGTGTAAAGAATGAAAGGTTTGTGTTGGAAGAAGATGAATTAAGAGAACCCAATTGATTTTAGGGTTTCTAAAGTAGGTCTTGGGTTTTCTAACCTAGATGGACTATGGGTAAGTTAGGTTTGAGCTTAATTTGTGATTATTGCAATTTTTGTGATTTTTGAATGTTTATGAATTTTATTGGAATGTTGTTTTGAATGGAACCTTGGTTGTTTTAGGAAACCAAGAGAATCCTGCCCAAGAGCAAGGGGAATGACAAGCTAATTAGGTGGGTAGTGTAATTATAATTATTCTGTAATTGGGCAAATTCTTGCCTCTGTGTGTGTGTGTGTTGATTTGCTTGAATTTGAAATCGTTGTGAATGTTTGGAAATGCATGATGTATTGTGATTATGTTATAGCTTGAAAGAGGTTATAACAATTTGAATTAGATGAAAAGAAGAAAAAGCGTGAAAGTATGAACATATGATTGAATTAAGCATAAATTTGCTTGTGATTGGGCAAGAGAGGAACCCGTTTTGTTATTCATGTACACATTGACCTATAGCTTTCTCCTGGCTACCTGCTTGAGGCCATAAGATCCTAAGAATTTGGACTCGTTTTATTCACGGAGCGAACTTTGGTTTCTCTGTTTCGTTCCACAGAACTCTCGAGCCATTTGTTTGTGCATTGTATCTTTAAATTGTCAAGTATGAAGCATTTTGAGTGCTATGTGTTATGAGTTTTGAGCTAAATTTGATGAATGCTTAAATTGTTGGATACATATCTATATATACGTGTACATATGCTTGACTTTGGTCAATTGCCAATGGCTATAAATGTATTAGCTACTAAGCTGTGTTGCTTGCCCCACTATTTCATCCTCAAGTGCAGAATGAGAAGGTTAGCAATCTTTGAAAGATATCAGAAACATCATGATATTAGAAACTTTTGTAACTAAGATAGTGATTTTTGGATAGCTTTATAAGCATATCAAACATTGAGCATCCATCTGTATTTGTATTAAGCTACTGATGAGCATGTTGATATGTAATTAAAGCTAAGCTCAAATGGTGTTTGGTTTTGTTAATGAAATATGATTATTTTTGCTTATGTTTGTTTTTCAGGTTTTATATCGCATTTCATATTCCAGGTCTTTTATAAGGGAAAAATCCATGTTCTAACTTCTGGGAGAAAAGCTAGAATAATTTAGGTTGGATTAGACAAAGTTGTCTTCTAGAAAGCTGTAGCTAATCCTTTTAGCTTTCCAACGGTATATAGTATGAAATTTTTGGACATCAGAGTTGAATGTTATGATCTTATAAGTAAAGATGCTATGGAGAGTGCAGATAGTGATTTAGAACTTTAGGGGTTGTGAGGAAGATCCAGTTGAAACATCATCTTAGTTTGACCTTCGCTTCGTCTTAGTCCAACCTCTATAGCGTCATAGTTTGACCTCCGCTTCGTCTTAGTTTGACCTCTGTATCGTCTTAGTTTGACCTCCATTTCGTCTCAGTTTTGCTTCATCTCAGTTTGCTTCGTCTTAGTTTGTTTCGTCTTAGTTTTGCTTCATCTCAGTTTGCTTCGTCTTAGTTTGTTTCGTCTCAGTTTGCTTCGTCTTAGTCTGTTTTGTCATAGTTTTGCTTCGTCTTAGTTTGTTTCGCCTTAGTTTTGCTTCGTCTCAATTTGCTTCGTCTTAGTTTGTTTCGTCTTAGTTTTGCTTCATCTCAGTTTGCTTCGTCTAGTTTGTTTCGTCTTAGTTACTGTTCATCCACTCTGTCTTAGTTTGTAATATCATCTTCCGTTCCATTTTCGATGCTTTTATTGAATCTAGCTTTGAGGTCTTCATGAAAGTTGTAAATCTTGAAGTCCTCTATCAAACTATCTAAAAACAAAGTCAATCCGACATCTATGGTGAGAGTTATAGCAATCAAGCCAAGGCATATATAATATGAGTAAAGTCATGAACATGTTGGATTGGTTGACTATAACTTTTTCGTCCGACCTTCGATTGAGACGATTCTTGAAGCATTGGAATTCCTAACACGCTTTTCTACCTTCCCATAGAAATTTATAGCCTTTGGTGTTGTATTCAAAAGATCGATCGACAGGGAGGGAGGGTTCGTTGAGATAACCCTACAAGGAAACCCGCTCACGCTTTTTGACTCTGAATTGGATAGTTGGGCTTCGAGAACGGGGCCCAACAATATTCGTTGCCTTAATACCCATACAAACCATATCAAACTCCTTCAAATGTTTGCAAGGACTCTTTCCCAGTAGACCTCTAAAAATCGGTAATGAATGGATCAGCCTAGATTTCAATTCAAAAGTGTTGCTGTCCCCCAAATTTGGAAAGTTGATACAATGGGCCTGTTGAGCATTTGTGGGCACGGCTAGTTCACAAAGAGTGCAATTCGCAGTCATCCTTTTTGTTTTTGCACTTATTGTTACTGTTTTGTTTGATTTCGTAACCTTTTGGCTGTCTTCCCGATCTCTGAATCAAATAGCAGTTGAGTTGTCTTGTTTACTCGTGTAACATACATATATTGTCAAAAAATTCCCCGACAATGGGGCTAAGATTTGGTACTATTGTCGCCTGCAACCAAATTAATACCAACTCTAGCAATGAAAAATGTAGTTAGTGAAGAGTTGAGATCGTTCCCACGAGGAATTTTAATAGTAAAGGTTATACAAGTTTAAAACTAAAACAAATTGGGGGTTTAATTCACGTAAATTTAAGAAATTAAAAATGGCAGAAATCAAAATTTAACAAAAATAATCAGATCTGGAAATTCAGTAAACAAACCTTGTTTTTTAGGTCACCTACGTTATCAAACTAATATGGATCCTTGTATAAAACTCATTCCATTAACAAACATTCATTAGGTGATGTTTTCACTTAAGATTAAATGAATAGAAACATGTATTCAAAACATTCTTATTAGTTAACAACTTCGATACAATCTTAAGTTTAATTGATTAATGGCTTTAAGAACTAAGAAACCAATGAATAAGACAACACATGTACGACATGCATTTAATAAAGTTAAGCATCTTTTTAAAATTTCCAATCTCTAATGTAAAGATAATAATCTTAATTGTCACTTTGGATTAGCAAAATTGAACGTCAAATCTACTAATCAAGCTATAAATTAAACAAATCAATTCCTAGCTGCGCACTCTTAAAATCAATCAATTTAATCATGAAAAAAATTCGGAAGACACTTAATATTCATCAATCAAAAAAACTTCATTTAGAAATCTCACACATACTAGACAATAAAGTGGTTCCCTTCAACGAACAAGAAAGATTTAGCTACTCATAACAAAAGTAAAAACCAACAGAACAATAGCAAAATACAAAGTCTCCATTCCAGGTCTTTTTCCAGAAAAATACTAAAAATCCTCAAAACCAGAAAACTATTGCAGAAACATAAAATACTACTCTCTAAATGTAAATAGTGAATGTGTTTTTAATAATTTTCAATGCCCTCCCTCTTCCCTCCTGTCATAATATTTACCAGATACACTCCTCACATATTCAGGTCGTAGATCACCATCAACAAGGCAACAACTTGATTCCCAAAATCATGAAGATCTTAGGTTGATTGAATTTGATTTCAAATCAGATTCTGCAGATAATTTTTTTCTTTGCACGTGCCAACGCTTAGTCAATTATTTTTCCGCTAGCTGGGAATTCGAATTGTCTTTACTTTCCTTGCATCTTTTTGGTCCAATTTCATCTTTCATATGTTAAAAATCATCTGAGGACAATTAAGAAACAAGTCCATTAATTTTGAATAATAATTTCAACACATTAAAGAGATTTATATCCAAAATTAGCACAAAAATGACAATTTAACACTTCCCGATTTACACAAAGGAGGATGGTATTCTTTTCCAATCCCTCAATGTTAAACAAATTGTCTTCCTTAAATATTTTGATTTTGATACGCATGATAGGCTAGAACTGTGCGATAGGGTGGAGAACTTAGCAAAAAGAATTCAGTGGGCAAAATTCATACACTTCCAATTTCCTGTCTATCAGGAGCTCACTCTGGAATTCTTTACTTCCCTTTCATACGAGCCTAGGAACCCTAAAGAAATGTGGTTTAGGTTACGAGGAAAAGCTTATGAACTGAACATTCGAATCATGTGCGATATGTGTCGGCTCCCCAAATCTTCCATTATCAATCAGTATGATGATTTTCATGCTTCTGACTATTGGAATAAGCTCACTAGGTTAGAGTAATTCGATGCCAAAAAATCCCACAACAACATCATAAGGACCCATAAGCACTTGATATTGCACAAATTCATGTGTCAACTGGTTTTTGATAAATCAGGAACTAACAAGTGTTCAACAAAGGAACTCTTCATGTAACATCTTGTTTCCATAGTAAGGGTTAGAACCCTAGATTTCTGTAATTGAGAAATAGCAATGAGAGATTAGAAAAATGCATTTCATGCCGTGCATAATGTCAGTATACACACACGTGAATTTGATTATTACACACATTACAATGAATTGTTCATACACTCATTTGAATTTTTTCGGGTATAAACGATTTTTCTAATGTGATTATAATGCAAATTATGGATTATGTGTCTTAAAAATTGAGTTGGAGTGTATAAGTAGTGAATTAGAATTTTTGGTGAAATATGAAAATTTTCTGGAACATAATGGTGTTTTTGGACTAGGAAAAATGCTAAGTGGAAAAACAATTGATAAATGGCAGTAGAAATAAGAGTCAAATGGTAATGGAAATTTTTATAAATGAAATTAGGATTTAATGACAATTTTCATTGAAAATTGGGAGAATTTTGGGTTGAAAATTGGAGACAAATGGACTAGTAGATTGAAAGACCAAAAGAGGACCATGAGAAAGTGACATATATTAATAAATCATGATTTTTATTAAGTGAAAGACCATATATGGTCTTTCACTTGCTAATTACGATGCATACTTCTTTCATCTCCATCTTCTTCATTTTCTTCATCTTTCTCTCCTTCATTCACGACCATCCCACCTTACCCTCATCATATTGGTTTTTGTTCAACTCTTTCACTTTGTTTCTTCAAGATTCATTGTCTTCTTCATCTTGTTATTAAAAGAAGCAACCTATTCCACCTTAAAATGGTGATGATCGTATATGTTGGAGGAGTTAGGGTTTCATGGTGATTGAAGAAGCTGTGGGTAAATCAAGTAAGTAACTTATTAATCTTCGTGGCTTTAATGAATGAAACATGTTTTGATGTTAGTTAAGAGTTAAATGATCATAAAAGTAGGATGGGTACATGCTAAAAAGTGAATGAGTAATGTGGGTAGATTAATGTCTTGTTTTTGTGTTTATGATGATCATTAAAGATGGTGTAGAAAGAAGTGCAGAAAAATTGATTTGTGAATGGATATTGTTATGTTCTGTCTTTAATGGATAAAAACGTGGATCATTGGTTGTTTTAGACATGGATTGGATTGAGATTTGAAGTTAGAGAAAAGGCAAGTGTTGTGTCTTGAAAAGGGAAGAATTAGGATGAAAGTTTAGAGACAAAGTGATAATGGTGTTTAAAATGTGCTGGAATATGTTAGCTGTAACATTTCCACTGATTATGCATTTGTAATTTAGCCATAAATTATTATGTAGATATCCAAATTAGATGATTTTTGATTTGTATTAAATTAAAGACATAAGAATAAATTTTTCATGAAGATATCGAATTCAAATTATATTTTTAAGAGTTTTAAAATTTGACTAGAAGTTAAGTACTGGGTGTAGAAAGTTGATGATGAATGTATATATATGTATATGTTATGTTTTAGTGATGAAGATCAATCATGGACTATAATTTGTTTACGAATGATATTGAGTTGAATTAGAGTTAGAATAATGGGAAAATGATGAGTAATTGAACTACAAATGATAGACCAAACATAAGGTAATGAATGAAGTAAAGAGTTAGAAATATGGAAAATATGGATGCAATTGGTTATATTTTGGCGTAAGATGCATAACTTTTTCTATAGAACTCAGATTGAGGTCAATTAAGTATGCTTTCTAAGAGGACATTGAGTTTTACAACTTCTATGAAGACACCGAGAATAGATTTTGAGGTCTAGAGGGTCAAATTTTTAATCATTAATAAGAGAAGGAAAAGACAACTTTCTTCTCTGTTGTTTATAGCTGGGGCATTTTTGAATCATAATGTCTACTTTAGACTGGATCTTACTAAGCAAGCTGAAGTTAATAGAGGAATGCTTTTTACTATTACAACAATTGTTAGCATTGACGCAATGCAAGATCCTTTAAGCTCACAAATGGAGCTTTATAAGTTGTCTTATAGGGATTTGGAATGTCGATTTCTATTCGACAAAAAGGAAAACTTTCTCTAGGTATTAGTTATTTCCTTTTTCTTATTTGTTGAAAATTAATTATCACTTTATTTTGTTTAT